>SKCR01033286.1:0-401617 GCA_019454045.1 Zanthoxylum bungeanum
CCTAAACTTAAGTATCTACGGTTAAAACAGCGACTTTCGTCCCGTTTCCAATTCGCAGATAATCTCAATTGAAGTCAGTATCCTGCTCATAGCAGATTCTGAACATCAAAGTAAGGTGCGCCTTGCGCTACTTGCCTAATTGCAAACTTTGACTTTGTCTTATTGAGAATAGTCATTAACCCTCCAAGAGTTTACTATTGCAATTTAGTACTTCTAAGATCTAAAATAGATCTATGAAGATCCTTCAATTTCATTATCATACTTTAAGGATCTAATCCTTAGTTCTGATTCAGAAATTAAGGAGTCTACTGCGACAAGCTTAATGGATTAAGCACTAAAGTTATCATTACATAAATCTTCCAAAGATTATGCTCTACTATTTGCTTAACTCCTGGCTTAGACATAAGATGTTATTTTATCAAATAAAGTAACTTCTTAATTTTCAGGACTATCCTGAAATTTTATTTCCGATTTGAAAATTAAACCATTTAAATACATTTTCCCCAGGATAATGTTTTAAATGTCAATCTTTCAATTTATCTTGATTTTAATAGTCCAACTATTTAATCAATGATTTAGGTACTATTTATTATAATGATTACAATAGTCCAACTATTTAATCAACTATAATTTAATAGATTAAAATCAATTATATTGATTACTATAATTCAATTATAAAATCAACTATAAATGAATAGTTTGAATATAGTCCAACTATTTATTAAAGACAACATTTAAATATTAGTCCAACTAACATTTAATTTATTTGACGAATGATATTTGTTTGAGCGCGTATGGCAAGTAATTAAACGAATATTGCAAATTAAATTCTTGCCTCCCACTATTTTTCGGCGAGCCTCTAACCCTCTGTCGAGTACTCGGGAAACCGTGTTTCCTAATGGGTTAGGATCCTGTTAAATATCACACAATCTTGACTTTGGCCAACAAATTGTATGATAATTAACTAGGTAGATCTCTAAGATCAATTGGATCCAATCCAATTCCTAGATCCAGTAGGGGGACATCCAAGTCCGAAACATATATCTTATGTATGCCAATATATCCAATATATTACCTAACCTTTTTCCTCTGAATCAACTAAGCCTTGGCTTTGGCACAACAAACTTAGTGATCCCAGTCAAACGCGACCCATTGACCATGGAAAGCTTCGTAATCAATGTCGATGGACAAGAAGTGGTCTTGACTTTGGCCAACAAAACACAACTTGGACAAGACACCAATATGGAACAAAGCCTTCGTGATTCAAACACATCCTCGACGGAAAAAGGCCTTGACTTTGGCCAACAAGCCAATGCCAGTCTCGGATCTTGAGTGAGAATCACTCAATGGAAGGAAAAACGCTTAATATTTGTGAGGGTTTTTCGAGTGCAAATTGGCAACCAATTTATTATCTTTGTTAAGGTCTCATCATCATACACCCTTAAACATGCATTCTAAACACATAATAAAGCGCATATGAAAAAATAATAATGATATGCGGATGGATACTTTACACATTGATCTAGATCAAATCTCTCCCTTTCTCTCTCCCGCTAGCACATGTATTTACTTCTACCCGTTACACTACACTTCTAAAGAAACCTCATTTACATTGAGGGGAATAGGTGAGAAGAGAATACAAAGAATAAAGAGGTAATAAGGCTGGACACGCAGGTCCAATTAATAAATCAAATTTATTACAAAAATTTCTAAAATTGTCCCACCCATCTAATAGCCATCCGATATATATTATTCATGCATCGAAACCATGTATTCACATAAGCATGTTATCAATCAATCTAATCAAATTAATTAATCTGATAATTAGTGACCATCCAATGTTCAAACAACGATTTGATTTTGCTCGAGTCAAACTCGTTTTGCGAATAAGTACATAAAGTACGAATTCTAGAATTAATTTAAACTACATAATTAAATCCAATTCAATATGCATTTAATTCTAATTCGGTATTTAATTCCAAATTAAATATTACACTTTATTTACGAACCTTTACAACTTAAATTCCAAATTTAATCGCTACGGGTCTCAAAGCCCGATTAATATCCAATATTAATTTAATTAAAGTCCAATGGGCTTTTAATTAATTTCTTAAGGTCAAACCGAATAACCAAAATCCAACCCGGGAGTTACCCCATATGCCTAGAAATCAATTTTGGCCCATTAGGCCCAATTAAGCTTTAAAGGTCCATTAAGTCGCATTTGTGCTTTATGGAAGCGGTTTTGGGCCCAATTGGATCCAATCCATTTGGCCTAAACCTAACTTGGTACAACCAAGCCCAATAAGCTCAATAACAACACAACAAGCCCAAATCCAATTTAAGGCCCAAATAATTAAATTCCAAAAATCCAATTTCCCAATTTAATTACACTAAAGTGTATAACACAATTAATCACCCAAATTAAAATTTCTAAAACAATAATTTACACAATCAATCATGCTCAATTACAACAAAACATGTCCAACATATTTCATCAAAAATCAAACCCAATTACATGCTTATAACTATCGGCAATCATAGGGAATTTTAAATCGATTTCGATTTCAATCCAATTGAATCCACAATCAATATTAAATCAACATTCCCAATTGATTCAAGTCATCCAATGATCAAAAATAAAAAAATTCCAAGACATAGGGCACATGTACCATTCGGCCAACACATCCGATATTGGGGAAAAATGTTCCAAACATATTTTGATTAAATTGATCCAATCAATCATCAATTCAACATGATTTAAGCATATTCAAACATCCAATTTAATCAAATCATGCTCAAAATCAATTTACCCAATTTTAAGCCCTAAATCAAATTTCATGCTCAACCTTGCTCTTGATGCCATTGTTGGTATTAGCTAAGGTCCCAAGATCATAAACAAGCATGAAATAAGTGGGAAAACAAATCAACGAAGTTGCAAAATACTCACATCGATCGGTTGAGCGACGTTTTGACGAACAAAAACTCAGTTTCTGCTCACTGCATGCTCGGCAGTCCACTATCACAGCCCACTGCATTTTCGGTTTTTGAGGTCAAGAATCCAAGCTCCAAGCTTCGTCAAATGATTCCCGGCTCATGGTGGACTTCCCTATCACCTTCGCATGACTTCGTAGTGTGCTAATACTCCCGATTTTGCCACAAAATCGTGACTCTTGTGCTTCCCATTGCTCTCGGTTTTGAGCCAAAACCAGTGAACAAAACAGCCCCAAGGGCGTGTGAAGAGAGAAGAGAATAAGTAAAGAGAGAGACATGTGTGTAGTGTATCTAATACACTTAAAATAAAATCAAATACCAAATTCAAATAAAGGTAAAATGTCTTTTATTCTTACACATTTGAGTGTCCAACACTCTTTCACCAACCAACTACTTCCATCACCAAAAAGGTGATAAAGTTGACTAGTCGAAGTTACGCTTGATTTGACGCTTGATGTGACTTGCGTGCCGCACTCGAATTCAAAATGCGAATGCGCTCGTAAACAATCCCGGGCTCGGATTCGCTAATTCCAAATTCATGAATTTTCCGTTACGTCGCATATAAATGATTATGCCTAGCGAAATCACTATTTACATCGCTAACGAATTAATTCTAAATTAATTCGTTCGCCCGAATTAAAATCTAATTTTAATTCCGCGTCGAAATCTAATTTTGTTTAATATATCGAATATATTAGTTTAACCGATTAATTCCAAATTAATCATTTTCTCTCTTTAATGATATTTTATCTCAGATAAAATATCTCCGCAATTAATCCCAGATTAATTTTCTCTCTCTTCTAATTAATCCCAGATTAATTTAGAGTGCGAGTCATACGTTATCGGTGAATCTTCGGGAAGTGACCCATGAGATCCTCGAATATGTTGGCAGTAAATTCGGTCGTCGGACTATCCGAACACGTAAGTACCAAGTACTACGTTTTACCGATTTACAAGACAAGGTTGGCTTCTAGCAAAGCGCCATGCCTACCCAATTCTCTAGAAATATCCTTACAGGAATAAGGGATCTATATCAGACGTAGTATACGTAGTATTGCGTATTTCTGTCCAGTATCGGATGATCACGTGCTAGGCCTGGGGCTGGAATTGTGTCTGCCCCGTACGAAGCACATGTCGGATGTCTGGTAACTAGTCTCTATAATCGGATAAACCTGACCTTGTCATTTTATCCCGATGACTACAGTACTTAAGAGTACTAGTACCGTATCCTACGTGACCATCATCTCCATATGACTGGAGTTACATTTCCGTCTTGACATCACACCCAACACACTACGATTCTCAATATTCCCAGCATAGGCGTACAGAGAACCTGTTAAAGCCCTGGATGACCGAATCCAAAGTATATTGATTGTCGCAAGTATTAGCGGTGCAAGTCTCAGGTTAAGAACAAATACACCTACCCTGATTTCGGACTTCCATAGACACATAGTCATACTACCAATGGAATTCCGAAGGGGTCTATCCAGAGCGAAGCTGTTTCCCGTACCATCGGTAAAACACAACCTCTCATTACACTTGCATGAGTATCCTATACCCAAATATATGAGAACTATGTCGTTGTGCCCTCACAACGCGCACAAGTGTAATACTAGTCTTTTACGTATTTATCTATGTCCAATCTCAATAATACTCTGACTAGGGATATTTAATGATTAATCTTTCGTGGACTGATACTGTCTCATATCATTCTCAATCCAGGAACTAATCATAGGGACCTCCTATCATTTATATAACTAGGTGATCTAATCACAAATGATAAGAGAGCAATCTCCTTTGTCACATAGTTAATTTGTACAACAACACCATGATTTGTACAAATAGTGACGCTATGGGTCATAATTGTCGAACACTACCGGTGGGAGACAAGATTAAGCCGTCTCTATAAGCCTCTAATATTAAAAAGAGAACATGACCCGTCCTAAAACTAGACAACCTAGACCAAAATCCTGCCTCAAGACAAACCCAAATATAACACCAAACACATTGCAGGGCCTCAGGCCACCCATAACACATTCAAATGAAAATAAACACTTAAGGGCTTCGTGCCCACAATAACATATCATGAAAATATTTAACAAACACTGAGACGAAAATATTTAATCATAATGCATATTCACTAATAAATCAAGCTCGATTCAAATAATAATTTAAAATATTAAAACCTGTGATACTTAAATCAAGAAAACATAAAGCAAGACATCTACTTACAGTGACTAGTTGCCGAATTTACTGAGAGATGGGCGGTTGATCTACAATGAAATAAGGATAATTAAGATTATTGGCTTGATCATTTGAAGAAAGTAAGAAAAGAAGCGTTTTCCAAACAGAAACGAGTAAAGTATGATCTCATTGTTCACCATAGAATATCTTAACCGTTTATAACTAATACAAGGAAATAGCCCCGAATGCCGAAATCCACCCTCACTTCGCAAGCATTCAAAACTCCATCGAAGTAACACTATAATCATTATACCTATTTTCCTATCTTTACCATTCCCTCAGATTTCAAACCAAATATGTGGTGAGTAGCTCTATTGTCTATCCACCATTCACTCAGATTTCCAACCAAATTGGCTTCTGTCACGAAGGCTGGAAGGTTCATTTCTGAAATTTCCTCAGTAGTCTTATCCTCCTCAGTGATATTAACTTAATTTTTCTTCTTTTTACCCTTATCCTATGTGTTCTTGTTCCTGTAATCCTTAGCCATATGACCACCCTTACCGCAAACAAAGCATTTTCTTTTAAATCTCTTGCTAATCTCTTGAGAAGAACCCATCTTTTGATTCTTTCTCTTCTTGCTACTGTTTGCACCCTCAACGATGTTGGCCTTGGACTCCATAGTCTTGTAGTTGGCCTTTTTTAAGATTTTTGGTTATCCTCTTCAATTCTCAGTCGAACACTCAAGTCTTCAAGACTTCGTTTATTTGCATTTTTGATAACTAATAATGTCCTTTAATGATGGTGGAAATTTCTCAATAATGGAGGCAATTTGGAGTGTCTCGTAAATTTTCATTCCTTCATCCAGAATCTCATAGATAATCAGCTGTAGTTCTCCCAACTGAGACATATCTGTCCTTATATCTACCATTTTATAGTCAAAGAATCTACCCACAATAAACTTCTTTTGTCTGGCATCTTCAGTCTTATATTTCGTCTCTAGAGACTCCCATAAAATGTTTTCTGATGAAATGCCCTGGTACACATTGTAGAGAGTATTGTCAAGACCACACCCTGCGAACTTATCTCTTTAGCTACGACACTTGCTGTCTCACTTTAGCCCTTGAAAGTTAATTAATAACAAAGACATGAATTCACATAGTCACATTCAACTTTACCACATATTAGATCTAATGCATGTGATAATTGAACTATTTTATAATTAACTTATGTCTATAATACCAAGTTTCATAATTAAAATTGGTCCACAATATATGATAATTAACATGTTAATTACTAGATACTTGGTAAATCTAAATATGTGAATTTATCATGTAAGTTAAATCATATATGTTATTTTTTGTGTCACATTTGTTCAGCCGTTCGAACAAATCCTTCCAGAGAATTCACTTTCGTATAGCGTTTGCTACCATGTTCGAACAATCCCTTCTAGAGAGCTCACGTTCAAGTGACGTTCGTTACCTCGTTCGAACGAAAATGCTGAAGAAAGCACATTTTTCACGCGCTCAACAGACGTTCTATCACTCTTACGTTATTTGCTTACGATAAATACGTTTTTGAATGTTTTTCAGTGCATAAATGCATGAATCATGCATAAATCAGAATGAACAACACAAATATGATAATAAGTTCTTAAGATTGTTAGTGGGATATGTTATTAATCAATAAATCATACATAATTCATATGCATATGTAAGATACAATACCATGCAATTCATTATATATATATAAGAGATAGAAAAATCTGGAAATTTTGTGCAGTGTGTAAATTACACCAAGTCGACTTTTACTCAATTCTTAAGAACTAAATAGCCCCGCCTCGGTGCTCTACGGATCTGAGGCTAATGTTCTCTAATGATTCATGGCGACTTCCTGATTAAGGGACACTCATTTTTACTAAGAACGTGAACTTGAAAATGATGGAAATTCACTTCTTCTTTTGGTAAGCCTTAAACTCTCTTAATATGCCTAACGACAAATAAAAGAATTGAATACTTGAATGAGAACCCAATGACCCTATTTATAAACATGAAGGGTTGTATTTGTAAATACATCTTTAATTTAAAAGATATAATCCTTTAAGGGTTATAACGTTGGTGGCAAAGGGCTTATGATTTGGTCAGGTCCTGGATTCAAGTTCAAGAAGTCCATTTCTTTGTAAGAGCCTGAGGCAGTGAGAGATTTTACCTGCTTTGCTTAAACCCGGGTCAGGTGGGTTGGCAATCGGATTTTCCAACGTTTCCAAAAGAAAATATTATAATCCTCCAAGATACTCTTTAAATTTAAAGAGTTATGTTCTTTCACTTTAAAAATTATATCATTTAAATTTCTGTCTTTCCTAAACGCCAAATTTTAAAGGACATGTCTTTTCAAAAACACCCTATAAATATACATATATTATTTAGAAAGTTTCCTGCATGATTAATAGTAAAACCATATGGATTCGAGCTTTACTATATTACCGCTTACTTCCTATTTAAAATCGCTAGCGACAGCTACAATAAAAACAAATACTAGCTAAAGACATAGGGCCACTGGCAGAAGAGGAGAAAACGAGCAAGCAATGTATTGAGGCAAATTTTGTAACTACATATTCTTTGTCTGAAAATTACATGTTACTTTACTTCTTTACATTCCTTATCTAATGACGAGTACTCTGAAGAAACAGACAAATATTCTTTAGTGAATCAATGTGGACGAACATTATCCACACTTTCATCCTCAAATAAACCCAATTACTTACATTCCTTCATGCATCGAGATTCAGCAATGGCATCCGAAGCCAGCCAGTTTCATTTTCTCGTGTTTCCTTTCCTGGCTCAAGGCCATTTGATTCCCATGACTGACATTGCTAGATTGCTAGCACAGCATGGAGCTATTGTAACAATTGTCACCACTCCAGTTAATGCAGCGCGGTTCAAAAAATTGCTCACTCGTGCCATACAATCTGGGCTACAAATCCGACTTGTTGAAATAAAATTTCCATGTCAAGAAGCAGGATTACCAGAAGGTTGCGAGAATTTCGACATGCTTCCTTCAATACACTTGGGCCCCAATTTCTTGAATGCGCTTAGCATGCTTCAATTGCCTTTTGAAAATTTGTTCAAAGAACTAAATCCTCAGCCCCGCTGCATAATCTCTGACATGTGCATTCCTTGGACGGTCGATTCTGCTGCCAAGTTCAATGTTCCGAGGATTACTTTCCATGGATTTTCTTGTTTCTGTCTCTGGTGCATGCACAACATGCTAGCTTCCAATGTTCATGAGCATGTTACATCTGATTCAGAGTACTTTAAGGTACCTGGCTTGCCTGATCACATTGAATTTACTAAAGTTCAGTTACCATTAATCGGGAGTGATGACATGAAAGAGTTCAGAGATAAGATTTTTGCAGCTGATATGAAAACATACGGGGTCATTATAAACACCTTCGAAGAGCTAGAGTCGGAATTTGTTAAAGAATACAAGAAAGCTAAACAAGGAAAGGTTTGGTGCTTCGGCCCTGTTTCGCAGTGCAACAAAGAAATCATAGACAAGGCTGAGAGAGGTAACAAACCGTCTATTGATATTCCTGAATGCTTAAAATGGCTTGATTCGTGGCAACCAAGCTCTGTAGTGTATGTTTGTCTTGGAAGTATCTGCAATCTTATATCTTCACAACTGATGGAGCTTGGTTTAGGCCTAGAAGCATCTAAGAAACCATTTATTTGGGTTCTAAGGGAAGGGAGTACATTGGAAGAGCTAGAGAAGTGGCTTGTGGAAGAAAAATTTGAGGAAAGGATTGAAGGGAGAGGGCTTTTGATCCGGGGTTGGGCACCACAAGTAATGATACTATCACACCCTTCTGTTGGAGTATTCTTAACGCATTGCGGCTGGAATTCATCTCTAGAAGGGGTATCTTCTGGGTTGCCAATGCTTACATGGCCACTTTTTGCAGACCAATTTTGTAATGAGAAGTTGATTGTAGAGGTTTTAAGGATTGGTGTTAGGATTGGAGTGGAAGTTCAATTGAAATTTGGGGAGGAAGAGAAGATTGGAGTGTTGGTTAAGAAGGAAGATGTCAGAAAGGCTATAAACATACTTATGGATGAAGGAGAAGAAAGAGAAGAGAGAAGAAGCAGAGCCTCAGAGTTTGGAGAGTTGGCAAAGAGAGCGTTGGAAGAAGGGGGATCTTCATATCTCAACCTGAAATTGTTTATCCAAGATATCATGCAACACCCGAATTGTGGCTCCCAACCGCACAAGTGATAGAAATATTGTTCTGTTAATTTCATATGCTTATCCTTGCCTTTCATTTTGGAACATTGTTTTCAATTTAATTTTTATTGAGAGTATTGTTTATATATGAACATTATTGCTTTCAAGACTTGTATATTATGAGGTTAGTCTACAATAACGTTATAACCATCTCTGTTTTGCAATTAGATTATGCATTATATATGAACAACGTATAATGGTTTGAAGATTTGAACCAAATCAATCAATATAGGATCCCCTTATCGTGGATAACTATCTTTATCCATTAATTTATTCAAACTCTTTTAGATTATCCACATCTCTTTTTTTTTTTTTGAAAAAAGAAATTCATTCATAACTAGAAAAGAGATGATACAAAAGAAGGAAAATTTTCCTCCCAAATACCACAAAAATTGCTCAAAGAAAAAAATACAACATTATCTCTACTATAATCTCTTATCTAATTATAATTACCTTATTTTCATTGAAATCTGCTTCAATTCTCTCCTGCATTCTTTTGGATTCTTCTGCTTCCAAATCATTTTACCTACGTTATAACACAAACGTATGATTTATGGTGGAAGTAACCGGAGTGGAAGTCGTGCACCCCACTTCTGCAAAAGCAGTGGTGTTGTTGCTCATAATATTCTTCAACAGTTGTAGAACATGAATTTAGTAACGTTTGGTGTAGAGTATAAACTGAAAATATAAACTAACTCATAAGTATTACCTTATAAGCTAACTAAATTATGGCCGGAACTGATGCATGTACCACACTCTTCGGTCAAGCGCATGAACAACGTAGAGCGAGTTAGGTGAGCCAGCTTGACCGACGTGGTTTGGGTGAACCCTTAATTGTTTCGATTTGGTTCAACTGGCAGTCTGGGTGGACCATCGCGGTTAGTTTGTAATGAATTCAGTAGCTTCCAATTGTCCAGCTGCCATTGAAAGGTATTGCTACCAACTGCAGGCCATCATTGTAGACTAATGAAGATACCTCCAAGCCAACTTTAGGTGCTAAGTTGAAAATAGGGCTAACAAACAAAGTAAAGCCATGAATCAAGGAGTGAAAGGTGGGTGAACAATAACCACACCTTGGCTATAAATTCAGCCTTCCAGTGAGCTTGTAAAGCATCCCAAAGAGAGTAATTGTATAGAGAGAAAGTGTGAGGTTTTGTAATTCAAGTTTTGTAATACTTGTAATCTATTCTTGTAGTAATAGAAGCAATCCAGATTTTCCTCAAATCTTCTCTAAAGTGATCGGTTAATCACAACAAGTAGTATCATGAGCTTTGGTTCTACTTTGGGGTCGTAAAACCGAAGAACGGAGCTTGGTTCGGAAAATTCGAGTTCCGAAAAAGTTGTCAAAAATTATTTTGAAGCAGACTATCAGATAGCTCTCATCGAGACGAGTTTGGCGGTATTTTTCGGCGATCAAACGGACATCCGAGGAGCCCACACGCTCCGCCACTCTCCGGGAGAGTGAAGCCCTCTCTCGCCACGCGCGTCTGGAGGAAGAAGACGACCACGTGGCACCACGTCATCGCCACGCAAGCTGCCACGTCAGCCCTACAGCCACGTCAGCTAGCCACGTCATCCGCCATATCAGCGCCACGTGTCTGCCACGTCATCAAGCCGGTCCCACATCTGCCACGTCATCACTGCCACGTCAGCTACCACATCATCACTGCCACGTCAGCAGCCTTGTAAATTTCATTTAGCCCCCTGAAGTTTTGAAATTTACAGTTTTGCCCCAGAACATTTAGGAATTTACAAATCAGCCCCTGTGTCGGATTTAAACCAACAAAGTATCTATTCCACCATTTTCGACCGTTCCGGACGCAACGTTGACCTCCGATTTGTGAAATTCAGCCCCGATTTTAGTTTATTTTCATTTAAACTCTAAAACTTAAAATGGAAATGGAAGATTCATCTTCTGGTACAATGATTAAACTGGCTGCAACTAATTACTCCCTCTAGAGACCTCAGATGATATATTTTTTGCATTGCAAAGATCTGTTTGATGTCATCGAGATGAATGGAGTGAAACTAGAGTCTGTTAAGGAGTATGACTGGAATAAACTCAACAACAGAACTTTGGGTCAGATTAGGAAGTGGATCGGTCACAGTGTCTTCCACCACGTAGCATAGGACATAGATGCTTATGAAATATGGAGGAAATTGGAAGACATGTTCCAGGCTAAAATAGCTCGGAATAAAGCCTTAATCATGAGGTGTTTGGTGAACCTGAAGCTACAGAGTGGAACTTCCGTTGTAGAACACACCAACGAGTTCCAAAGCCTGGTGAACCAGTTGTCTGTAGTAGACATGCAACTGGTAGACGAAGTTCAAGCCCTATTGCTACTCAGTTCTCTTCCTGATAACTGGGAGACTTTGGTGGTTACTTTCAGCAACTCAGCTCCAGGAGGCAAACTTACCATGCCTATGGTAAAGGATGCCCTGTCAAATGAAGAAGCTAGAAGAAAAGACGTGGGCTCAGATCAAACAGAAGCCCTTATCTCGGAGCAACGAGGAAGACAATAAGAGAAACATCAAGGTGGGAGGAGAGGCAGAAGCAAAAGTAGGGGCAGATCCAAGGACGGGAAAAAGACATACAAGTGCTTCCACTGTGGCATAAAAGGCCACTTGAAGAAAAATTGCCAAAACTGCAACGGGAGCAAGGACAAGGCAATAACCAGCCGAAGAAGAATGATGCAGAGACACTAGTAGTTACCACGATAGATGTAGATATATGCTCCGGCCAGGAAGAAGCATGCATTCACACCGCAACTCAGGATGTCGAGTGGGTGGTAGATATTGCAGCATCCTACTGTTGGTTTCTATTTAGGTCCCAAGATCATAACAAGCATGAAAAACATGTGTGAATACATCAAAGGAGATAGCGGAATACTCACATCGATCGGTTGAGATGATTCGGCAACAAACAAAACGATTTTTGCCCTCCATTTTGGCGCCACTGCAGAGCAGATTTTTCTGCCCACTGTTTCAGTTTTGAGACACCATTTTGAGCTTTGAATCTTCGTCGTTTGATTCCCGGCTCGTGGGTGGGTTTCCCTAACACCTTCGTATGCCTCTTAGAAGTGTACTAGCACTTGGATCTTGCCACAAAATCAAGTTTCCTCCTCTCTTGGACTGTCACGTTTTTGACAGTGTATGGCAGCCCCTTGGCGTTTTTTGTGAGGGAGAAAGAGTGAAGAGAGAGTTCTCTAGGGTTTCTAAAATATTCATCTAATGAATAATCATAGTTACCAAAGTGTAGAGAGATATTTTGTTTTTATACTTTAGGTAAAAACCATTTCACTTTTACCCTAAACTTGGTAGGTGTTGGTAAATGGTTTTCCAAAAGTAAAACAAGGTAGTTGGGTGGTAGGTACACCTACCACACATGGGCCCCACATATTTGAATTCAAAATTCAAATATCTCTACGAACATTTGTCGCGGCTCGGTTCCGTTTAATCCGATTAAACGAACTTCCGTCGTTAAATAATTAAATCTAATTTAATTAAATATCAATGCCTCGCAAATATATTACGAACGTCATTTACGAATTAATTTTAAATTAATTCGTTCGTTCACATTAAAGTCCGACTTTAATTTCGTAATGAAATCCAATTCATATTAATATATCCGATATATTAATTTTAGCCCATTCGAATAAATTAAATAGAAAAATCAAATTTAACTATTAAATTTATTTTACCAATTAATTCCAAATTAATCGCGTTCTCTCTCTTTAGACGATATTTTATCCCAGATAAAATATCTCTGTAATTAATCCCAGATTAATTTTCTCTCTCATCGAATTAATCCCAGATTAATTAAAGTGCGAGTCATACATCATCGGTGAATCATTGGGAAGCGACCCATGAGATCCCCGGATATGTTGGCAGTAAATACGGTCGTTGGACTATCCGAACACGTAAGTACCAAGTACTACGTTTTACCGATTCACATGACAAGGTTGGCTTCTAGCAAAGCACCATGCCTACCCAATTCTCCGGAAATATCCTTACAGGAATGAAGGATCTGTATCAGGCGTAGTATACATCGTATAGTGCATATCGATCTAGTATCAGATGGTCACGTGCTAGGCCTGGGGCTGGAGTTGTGTCTGCCCCGTACGAAGCACATGTCGGATGTCTGGTAACTAGTCTCTATAATCGGATATACATGACATAGTCATAATATCCCGATGGCCGCGCAGCACTTAAGAGCGCTAATACCGTATCCTACGTGACATCATCTCCACTATGACTGGAGTGATACTTCTGTCTTGACATCACACCCAATACTCTACGATTCTCAACATACCCAGTATTGGCGTACACAGAACCGGTTAAAGCCCTGGACGACCTCAACCAAAGTATATTGATTGTCGTAAGTATTAGCGGTGCAAGTCTCAAGTTAAGACCAAATACACCTACCCTAATTTCAGACTCCCATAGACACACAGTCATACTACCAATGGGATTCCGAGGGGGTCTATCCAGAGCGAAGCTGTTTCCCGTACCATCGGTGAAACACAACCTCATATTACACTTGCATGAGTATCCAATACCCAAATATATGAGAACTATGTCATTGTGCCATCACAACGCGCACAAGTGCAATACTAGTCTTTTACGTATTTATCGATGTCCAATCTTGATAATACTCTGACTAGGGATATTTAATGATTTATCCTACGTGGACTTGATACTGTCTCATATCATTCTCCGTCCAGGAACAAATCATAGGGACCTCTCATCATTTATACATCTAAGGTGATCTAATCACAAATGATAAGAGAGCAATCTCCTTTTTCACATAGTTAATTTGTACAACAACACCATGATCTGTATAAATAGTGACGCTATGGGTCATAATTGTCCAACACCTGCCACGTCACTCCTCACAGAGATTTCTTCACAACATACAAAGCAGGAGACTTTGGAGCAATGAAGATGGGAAATACCAGTTCTTCTCAGATAGTAGGAATTGATGAAATATAGTTGCGAACAAATGCAGGTTATACAATAACCCTGAAGGAAGTCAGACATGTTCCAGAACTTCGGCTCAATTTACTCTCGGGGGTAGCCCTTGACAAATAGGTTTATGCTATCCACTTCAGCAATGACACTTGGATGATGATAAAAGGTGTCATGGTCATCGCCCAAGGACACATCTGTGGAACTCTATACAAGACTCATGTGAAGATATGTGCAGAAAGCCTCAATGTAGCTGAACCAGAGCCTTCTAAGAATCTGTGGCACCAGAGACTCGGTCACTGAGTGAAAGAGGGTTGTCTATCTTGACAAAGAAGGATCTAATCTCTGTCTCCAAAAATGTTGCTCTGGATCCTTGCAACCACAATCTATTCGGTAAGCAACACAGAGTCTCTTTTAATTTCTCTTTTACAAAGAAATCAGAGTTACTCATTTTGGTGTACTCTGATGTATGTGGTCCCTTGGAGGTAAACTCACTAGGCGGTAATAAATATTTTCTGACTTTCATTGACGATGCTTCTCGGAAAGTGTGGGTGTATTTTCTGAAAACAAAGGATCAGGTCCTGGACTATTTCAAACTGTTTCATGCCATGGTCGAGCGTGAAACAGGGAAGAAACTGAAGTGCCTTCGCACAGACAATGAAGGCGAATACACTTCCAAGGAGTTCGATGCCTACTGCGAAATCCACGGAATTCGACACGAGATGACTATTCCATGCACCCCACAACACAATGGTGTCGCTGAAAGGATGAACCGCACCATTATGGAGAAAGTCAGAAGCATGATCAGCATGGCTAAGCTGCCAAAGCCATTCTGGGGAGAAGCTGTTCGTGTCGCCTGCTACCTGATCAATAGATCACCATCTGTACCGTTGAACTTCGAGATTCCGGAGAAAGTGTGGTTTGGTAAGAATCCCTCATATTCTCACCTCAGAATATTCGGATGTTTAGCATTTGCACATGTATCTAAGGAGCTCAGACAGAAGCTCGATGCAAGGATTACTCCATGCATCTTCATAGGCTATGGAGACGAGGAATTTGGATACAGGTTATGGGACCCAAAGGAAAGAAAGGTCATCAGAAGTAGGGATGTAGTGTTTCTTGAAGACCAGACAATAGAAGACATTGAAAAGCCCAAGATGCCTTCTAAAACCAGTGCCAACAAAGCTGATGCAAATCCAGACACAACCCCAGCACCAACACCAGAGGCCACAGATGATGATGGGGTGCAAGATATCCCAGAAGAAAAACCGGAGGAGGAATGAGGTATTGAGCAGGGGGAGCTGCAGCCTGCTCCATCAGAGGCTTCAGGATCATCCACAGATCCGGATGACAACAGACAGCCAGAACCTCCAGTACGAAGATCCGAGAGAGGCCGGATTCTATCAGCCAGATACTCAGGATCAGAATACATTCTACTTACTGATGAGGGGGAGCCAGAAACCTTCAACGAAGCTGTATCTCATAAAGACAAAGACAAATGGCTGCATGCAATGCAGGATGAGATGAAATCTCTACAGAAAAACAACACTTATGAGATAGTCAAGCTCCCACATAGAATGAAGGCACTGAAGAACAAATGGGTATTCAAGCTCAAAAATGATGGTAGCGGAAAAATGGTGAAACACAAAGCTCGGCTAGTGGTCAAAGGATTCCTACAGAAAAAGGGAATTGACTTTGATGAGATATTTTCACCAGTGGTAAAAATGGCTTCAATCCGAGTTATCCTAGGATTAGTAGCCAGATTGAACTTGGAGCTTGAACAGATGGATGTAAAAACAACATTTCTTCATGGTGACCTGAATGAATAAATCTACATGGATCAGCCAGAAGGATTCAAGGTTTCAGGAAAAGAAAACCTTGTTTGCAAGCTAAAAAAGAGCTTGTACGGGCTCAAGCAAGCACCGAGGCAATGGTACAAGAAGTTTGACTCATTCATGGTGGGTCAAGGCTACAAAAGAACTGCAACAGATCAGTGTGTATACATTCAGAGGTTTCCAGATGCAAATTTCGTTCCTCTTCTACTGTATGTGGATGACATGTTGATTGTTGGATAAGAAGCAGCGAAGATCAGCCAGCTGAAGAAGGAACTCTCCAAGGGTTTCGACATGAAAGACTTAGGACCAGCTCAACAGATTTTGGGAATGGAGATTGTTCGTGACAGACAGAACAAGAATTTATGGCTTTCACAAGAGAGGTATATTGAACGGATAATCAGGAGGTTCGATATACAGAAAGCCAAACCAGTCAGCGTTCCGCTAGCGCACCTTTCAAACTGAGCAAGAGTTCGTGCCTCTCATCCAAGAAAGAAATAGAGGAAATGTCGCCAATACCATATTCTTCAGCTGTTGGAAGCCTAATGTATGCAATGGTATGTACCAGGCCAGCTATTGCACACGCAGTGGGTGTAGTGAGCCGTTTTCTCTCTAACCCTGGAAAGTAACACTAGGAGGCAGTCAAATGGATTCTCAGGTACCTCAAGGGTACAGCGAAGTTTCGTCTATGTTACAGGGGAGCTGTTCCGATCTTGGAAGGCTATACTGATTCAGATATGGCAGGAGATCTTGATGGTAGGAAATCTACATCAGGATTCATCTCACTTTTGCAGGGGGAGCTGTGTCATGGCAGTCAAGATTGCAGAGGTGTATTGCATTATCCACAACAGATGCTGAGTACATTGCTATAGCTGAGGCAGGAAAATAAATATTGTGGTTAAAGTAGTTTCTCCAAGAGTTAGGGATCAAGCAAACAGATTACAAGATACATTGTGATAGTCAGAGTGCTCTGGACTTGAGCAAAACTCAATGTATCATTCCCGGACGAAACACATTGATATTCGCTATCACTGGATACGTGAAGTGATGGATCAACAACTGTTGAGACTAGTGAAGATCCATACAGATGAGAATCCAGTCGACATGTTAACAAAGGTGGTTACTCGGGACAAGCTAGAGTTGTGCAAAGACATAACCAGGATAGCTGTCAGATGACGATTATTTTTTCGGATGCAGCTGGAGGGGGAGAATTGTAATGAATTCAGTAGCTTCCAATTGTCCAGCTGCCATTGAAAGGTATTGCTACCAACTGCAGGCCACCCTTGTAGACTAATGAAGATAGCTCCAAGCCAACTTTAGATGCTAAGTTGAAAATAGGGCTAACAAATAAAGTAAAGCCATGAATCAATGAGTGAAAGGTGGGTGAACAGTAACCACACCTTGGCTATAAATTCAGCCTTCCAGTGAGCTTGTAAAGCATCCCAAAGAGAGTAATTGTATAAAGAGAAAATGTAAGGGTTTTGTAATTCAAGTTTTGTAATACTTGTAATCTATTCTTGTAGTAATAGAAGCAATTCAGTTTTTACTCAAATCTTCTCTAAAGTGATCGGTGAATCACAACATAGTTCGCTTTGATTGCACGCTCTGACTCTATCACCGCATTTCCAGTCTTAATTCAGGTGCATTTGCGGCGGCCAACTCGAAACGTAATTTTCTATTATTTTATAATTTAAAATTAATTTGGTGATCACTTTAAATACTTGTTTTGGTATTAATCTTGCTAAAGTCATCATAAATTGGAGAATAACGCTTTTTAACAGTATTAAATTCTGGAAGAAATAAATTTAAAATATTTTGAGATGCGCTTGATGGTGTTGTTCTTTAGTGGGAGCAAAATCAACACACTATAAATACACTCCTTGTTATTTTCTCTATTTTTAATTCATATATACGTGTCAGCTTAGCGATTCTCTGTTGGGATATATGTCCTAAAACTTTATTTAATATGTAAATGAAATTGTTTCTTTAAATAAAAGATACATTATTCATTTATCAAATTATTTTGATTTAAATCGTAAATTATAAATTGTCTTGTATATCCTTATTATTTATGTGCATTCAGGCTTAGTGTATAAGTTTCATATACAAGAGGATTTAAATATGAAATTAGTAATCTAAAATAGTTTATAGAGAGCAAATAAAACGAGTACAATGTTTAAGGTTTATTTATAATTGCGGTCTATTATATAAATATATGACGACCTTGATCCGAGATCGTTAATGTGATGACATGGAGACACCTTACATGATATGATGATATAGGACATGACCTAAGCAAAAATGATTTTGTCATAATATCTGTTAAATAAAGAAATTCATTTCAATATACTAGATGGTCATATATGGATTGATCTAAATCTTGAGTGCACTACAAACTCCTTCATGGTAGGCTATGTTTTTTGAAAACATGGCATGATACTAAGAAAGATGTGATAATGTCAAATGAAAACATGCAAGCTTGACAAATGAACTGTAAACATGAATTGTAAACTTAAAACGTGAAACATAACTGTAAGCATAATCATGAAAACATAGTCATGAAAATAATGACATAATTAAACAAAGTATGCAAGATCTGGAAACCATATGCGTGTATTGAGATCTAAACCATATCTGGAAAAGTATATTATGCACGTATAAACAGGAACTATGATTGCATATATAACATATATTGTGAACTTGATATCATGACTTAGTTGTTTAACATTAATGTAAACATGAAATACATGACGTGACTTGAACAAGTAAGCATGACCAACAATATAACATGTTATGTGTGCATGAAAATGTGACCTGAAAGTATAACATGAACTGTTACATGTGTGCATGATGTGAAAACATAACATGAATGTTTAACATAAGCTATTTTATTGACCATGCTACTTATAATGTGACATGTCTAACTTGATAAAATACATCATGGATTCGATCCTAGCTGAATATTTATTCTACCATGTGAGACATACACTAATAAACCAAACCACTCATACCCGTTGCTATGGCCAACCCAAACCCGTGGTGGCTTGGACCTAATCTAATCCATTCATAGATCGTGTCACCATCTATCTATTTAAGCATGATTACTGATCTATAATGCAAAGGACAGAAATCTCAGACATAAACTAAGAGACATGAAAGTATAATAAACTTAAGACATACACAAACTTCATCATGAATGACATACATATTTTACAAAACTAATCAAGTAAATAAAAATGATCATAGATACCAACTTATACATTCAATGGTCGTAACATTAAACTGAGATATAACTTAAAAGCATAAATTGAATCCATGGACTAGACTTATAGACTTGAAATCACAGCTTGAGTTGTAAGATATCGCAAATTATAAATTGTCTTGTATATCCTTATTATTTATGTGCATTCAGGCTTAGTGTATGAGTGTCATACACAAGAGGATTTAAATATGAAATTAGTAATCTAAAATAGTTCATAGAGAGAAAACAAAGCGGGGTACTATGTTTGTGGTTTATCTATAACTGCGGTCCATTATATAAATACATGACGATCTTGATCCGGGATCGTTCATGTGGTGACATGGAGACACTTTATATGATATTATCATATATGACTTGTTGGACAGTTATGACCCATAACATCACTATTTGTAAAAGACATTGTGGTTTTTGTACAAATTAACTATGTGATAAAAGAAATTGCTATTTTATCATTTTGTAATTAGATTACTTGAATATATATAAATGATAAAAGTCCTTATGATTAATTTCGGATTGATAAGATATGAGACAGTATCAATCAACAAATAGTTTAATCATTAAATATCTCTAGTCGTAATATTATCGAGAGTGGACATCGATAATGCGGAATAAACTAGTATTGCACTTGTGCGCGTTATGGAAGCGTAACGGCATAGTTCTCAAAAATTTAAGTATTGGATACTTATGCAAGTGTGATAGGAGGTTGTGTTTGTCGATGGTACGGAAACAGCTTCGCTCTGGATAGACCCCTCAGAATCCCATTGGTAGTATGACTATGTGTCTATGGGAATCCGAATCAGGGTAGGTGTATTTGGTCTTAACCTGAGACTTGCATCGCTAATACTTGCGACAATCAATATGCTTTGGTTTTGGTCGTCTGGGGCTTTAACAGGTTTTGTGTATGCCTCTTCTAGATTTATTGAGAATCGTAGTGTATTGGGTGTGATGTCAAGATGAAAGTATCACTTCAGTCATATGGAGATGATGATCACGCAGGGATACAGAACTAGTACTCTAATATGGTGCAACTATCGGGATAATATGACAAGGTCATGATTATCCGATTAAAGAGACTAGTTGCTAAGTAATCTGATATATGCTTCGTACGGGGAAGACACTATTCTAGCCCCAGGCCTTGCATGTGACATCCGATACTGGATCGCAATACGCAATACTTGGTATACTACGCTTGATATAGATTATATATTTCTTAAAGAATATTTCTCGAGAATTGGGTAGGCACAATGCTTTGCTAGAAGCCAACCATGTCTTGTAAATCGGTAATAACGTGGTACCGCGTACGCACGTATTCGGATAGTCCGACAACCGGATTTACTGCCAACATATCCAGGAATCTCATGGGTCGTTTCCCGAAGATTCACCGATGATGTTTGACTCAAACAGAATTAATCTGGGATTAATTATGAGAGATAGAAAATTAATCTAGGATTAATTGCGGAAAAAATTTATCTGGGATAAAATTCAAATAGTAGAGAGAGAACAATTAATTTGAAATTAATCGATTAAATAATATATTCGATATATTAAATGAAATTAGATTTCAAAGCGGAATTAAAATTGGATTTTAATTCGGGCGAACAATTTAATTTAGAATTAATTCGCGAGTGACTTTCGTAATAATTTTGCAAGGCATTATTATTTAATTAAATTTGATTTAATTACATCGCAACGGAAAAATTCGTTAATTCAGAATTAACGAATCCGAGCCCGATATGTGTTTTACGGGCCCACTCGGATTTTGAATTAAAGTGGGGCCCACATCAAGTCACATCACTAGTCAATCTCATCACTTTTTGGTGATGGAAGTTAATGAGGATTTGTTGGTAACTTATAACTTACACAAGTTAGACTTGTGATAGACATTTTACTAACTTGAATTTTTGTAAATGGATTTGATTTTTTTTTTTAAATCAATAATACATTAAACAAAATTGAAACACTTCTCACTCTCTCACAACTTGCAAAAGACGAATCCTCTTCCCCTCTCATTCTCTCAATTGGCATGAACCTAGGGTTCATGTGTTCTTGATTTTTCTTCAAAAATCTTGGTTGCTAGCACTTTAAAAGAGTCTACAAAGGTGATAGGGAAACTATCCCCTTGAGTTTGGAATTCAAAGATCAAAGATTGGAGCTCAACATACATACAAATGAGAGCTTGGAGCACTTGACAAAGGTTGCAAATTTTTTTGTTACCTACACATCCACCAATAACCGATCATTGTGAGTATTTTTCCGCAATCTCACTTTGTTTATTCACACATGTTTATGCTTAATAGATCCTTGACATGTTCTAGGAGAACCCAACATGACTGGACCTAGATAAAAATGATTTTCTTATAATATTCGTTAAATAAATAAATTCATTTTAATATACTATATGGTCATCTATAGATTGATCTAAATCTTGAGTGTAATACAAACTCCTCCATAGTAGGCTATGTTATTTGATTTATAAAGGTGAGGTAGGTGAAGAAATCTTTACCAATAGTTATGTACTTTGGGGACATGGTTTGGTGTATGGTTGGGGACGTTTTAAATGGATATGGAGTCCACTCATTCTTGCGAGAAGTAAAAGAGTATCATTCTTATGGGTGATTCGGTACTTGAGTAGTTAGAGCGCTCAAATCTTTCTATTACAAATATAAAGATTGATATTCATAATAGTTATTGTAGGAGCGAAGTGGGATTTACCACTATGCCTATGATGTTTGTCGACCACGACATTGTTGGGCTTGCAGCCCGTAGAGAGTACGGATTAGCCCGTGGGGGACTAAACCGAAGAATGAAAGAGTCGCCACCCAGTGTGAACTGGGAAAAGTTTAAGGCCGCACTCACCCCTCGCAAGGGAAGACCTCAAACTGTTGGGTTCAGAATGATACCTTACTTATGCCAGTATAATGGACGGGTTCACACAATGGTATAACCAAATCTTAATGCAATTCATGCATAAAAGCGAATAAAAATGTAATAACATACCCAACCAAAATATTAATCACAATAAAGTAGTTCCAAAAGCATATTAAATTAAGAAATACGAGATGCGATAACAAAAATTATAATAAACATTCAAAAGCAAGAAAAGCGTCAATAAATAAATAGCAAACAAAAAAAGGGGTTAATCACGCATATACGAGTATTTCCCGAGTGGCACGTGGAGTTGTATCCCAAGTACATACCACACTACTATCCATTCGGATTCGGCTACTGAATTTACGTCTGGGTTTCCATCTGATATACCTCAAGGGATAACAACATACATAATCATCAATGCAATGTAAACAGACAAAAAATAGACATGAAAACATAACAATGCATATATGTATAATCATCAAAATGAAAAAAAATAAATAAAGGGCGAAATAATAAAACAACAATAAAAGTGAATAAATATATAAAAAAAGATAAATAACGAAATGTTAAAGAAAGAAAAAAATGTGACCATAAATTTGGTTGTCTTTGATGTAGGACCTCGCATACCCGGTTGGACGTATTTCACGTCTAACTAAGCATGTCGCATCCAGAACTATGAAAATAAATATGGTAAGGGTGCCCTTAGATCTTACCTTTTAAGTTGCTTTCTCGGAAGTGCGTTAGGCCATCGCCGGAAGGATCGAAGCTTGGTTCCAAGGTTTGATGTTTCTGGTTGCTGGTTTTCTATTTCTGGTTGCTGTTTTACATTCTGGTTTGTTTCTACCTTCTGCTTCAGTGTTTCCGCCTTCTGCTAGTTGCTGGCTTCGTTGTTTGCTGTTTCTACCTTCTACTGGTTGTTGGTTGTGTTGTTTGTTTTTTTGGTTTTTTCGTTGTTTTTTTTTGTGATCCTGGTTGTTTTTTTGGTGGTTGGCTGGTTGTTTTTTTGGGTGGTTGGCTGGTTGTTTTTTTGGGTGGTTGGCTAGTTGTTTTTTTTCGATGGTTGGCTGGTTTGTTTTTTGGGTGGTTGGCTGGTTTTTTTTTGGGTGGTTGGCTGGTTCACGGTTTTTTGGCTGCTGGTTTCTCTTATCTATTTTTTCGGTGGTTTGGTTTTTTTTTCCCTCTCAATTTTTCGGTCATAGGGTTCTCTCTCTCACTCGGCTTTGTTGTTTTTTTTTTTGATTGTTTGTTTGTCTCCTAAGGTTGCCGTAAAAAAAAAAAAATGAGTCTTTCATTTTATGTCAAGATTTGGTCCCTTTTATAATGATTTGAAGGGATATCCAAATAGGGAAATAAATATCTCATTGAATTGGAAAATATTGATGAGGGGATTTGGGCGTGGATTGGATGGGCTGCATGGGCTGAGGGTGGATGGGCCGATTGCATGGGGTATTGGGCCGAGGCTGGGGCTGATGGGCCGAGGCTATGGTTTGAAGTAGAGGCTTACTGAGCGATTCCGAGGCTGGCTAGTGAGTTTGAATCCGATGAGGGGCTAATTTTGGAGGTTTTCCTTCCTTCCGGCATTCGTTTTTACAACTTCCGTAACTTTTCAAGTAGTGCCTCCATATTAGGCTCATAAACGGGCTTATACAAAAAATACAGTGTCTACAGTCGTCCCCACTTTGATGGGGTTTGTGCAGTATGTGACAGTGATCACCCTATCAAAGTCATGCATGCATTTTTACTTACCTGGTTCGTCGGCCATTGCCGGACGTACCTGTTATTTCGCTACTTTAGTGAGGTGCTTCGACTTCTGGGATTTATTCCCGAGCCATACTGGGTGCGAGATGCTTCGATCTCTGGGATTCATTCCCGAATTGATGGTGAGGTGTTTCGACCCATGGGATTCATTCTCGAACCATGCTGGACTAAGGTGAGTTTATGGCGAGGTGCTTCAACCCCTGGGATTCATTCCCGAACCATACTCGGTGTGAGATGCTTTGATCTCTGGGATTCATTCCCGAACTAAGTTGAGTTGGTGGTGAGGTGCTTCGACCCTTGGGATTTATTCCCGAACCATGCTGGGTGTGAGATGCTTCGATCTCTGGGATTCATTCCTGAACTAAGTTGAGTTGATGGCGGGGTGCTTCGACCCCTAGGATTCATTCCCGAACCATGCTGGGTGTGAGATGCTTCGATCTTTGGGATTCATTCCCGAACTAAGTTGAGTTGATGGCGAGGTGCTTCGACCTCTGGGATTCATTCCCGAATTATGCTGGGTATGAGATGCTTTGATATTTGGGATTCATTCCTGAACTGAGTTGAGTTGATGGCGAGGTGTTTCGACCCCTAGGATTCATTCTCAAACCATGCTAGGTGTGAGATGCTTCGATCTCTGGAATTTATTCTCAAACTGAGTTGAGTTGAGTTGATGGCGAGGTGCTTCGAGCCTTGGGATTCATTCCCGAACCATGCTGGGTGTGAGATGCTTCGATCTCTGGGATTCATTCCCGAACTGAGTTGAGTTGATGGCGAGGTGCTTCGACCCCTAGGATTCATTCCCGAACCATGCTTGGAGGTTTTAAGACGGGTGGTTTAACCAAGTATTCTTTGATTTTTTCAAAAGCTTATTGACATTGCCTATTCCACTCCATAGGCTGGTCCTTCCTCAATAGCTTGAAGATGGGCTCACATACTAATGTTAGCTTGGCAATGAATCGACTGATATACTGGATTTTCCCGAGAAAAACTCTAACTTCCTTTTCTCTCTTTGGTGCGGGCATCTCGGTAATTGCCTTGATCTTTTCAGGGTCCACTTCTATCCATCCCATTCCTACCATATGCCCTAACAACTTTCCGGATGTTACCCCAAACACAAACTTCTTGGGGTTGAGTAGGAGGTTGTACCTATCGACTCTTTGAAGGAATTTCTCTAATGCTTCTATATGTTCGGTCCTCATCTCTGATTTAACCATCATGTCATCCACATATACCTCAATCTCCTTATGCATCAAGTTATGGAATAATATGGTGGCCATTCGTTGATAAGTGGCTCCCACATTCTTAAGTCCAAACGACATCACCTTATAACAATATGTACCTCATTCAGTGACGAAGGCAGTCTTATGTTTGTCTTCTTCGGCCATGAAGATCTGGTTATATCCTGAGAATCCATTCGTGAACAAGTACATAGCAGATAAAGCCGCGCTATCAACCAATACGTCTATATGGGGTAGGGGAAAGTCATCATTTGGGCAAGCTTTGTTGAGGTCCCTATAATCCACGCACATTCTGACCTTTCCATCCTTCTTCGGTACCGGCACAATATTGGCTAACCACTTGGGGTACTTCACTACCTCTAAGAACCCCACATCTATCTGCTTCTTGACTTATTCCCTAACCTTGTTGGCCCATTCTGGCCTCATTCTTCGGAGTTTCTTTTTACTGGTCTCATGTTCGGATAAGTTGGTATCATGTGTTGGCAATACCTCTGTCCATTCCTGGCATGTCTTCATAAGACCAGACGAATACTTTTGCATATTTTATTTATATTCTCTCTAATTCTTTCCACTCATCAGAGGTAACCTCACTTACAATTGAAAATTCCTTGGGGTTTTCACATGTACCGAGATTAAATGCATTTGTCTTTGCTGAGTCAATGTCAAATATGCTCATGTCATGCATGCTATGATGTGGACTAACAGGAAAAAACTCGAACAACTTAGCAAAATCAATGTCTTTATTATTAATAAATGCAAGATTACAATAAAACAAGTCAGGAAAATAAATATCTTTGTAATTTACAGTCTTGTCTTCTTTCGTCTTCTTGCTTTCTTCGAGCGTCAGATTCTCCAACTGCAGTAGTTCTTCTTCCCATTTATCTTCCTCTTTTGCAACTTCCTCTGCCTGTGGCTCTTTACCCATCACATTATTGAAGATTTCGAATCCCGGTACTATGATCCCATTGACTTTTATGGGTTCAGGCTCTCCTTGATACCCTGTGGCTTTCACAAAGTATTCCATCAGCTTCATCCCTTTTTTTCTTGGTCTTTGGCTCATTCCCATCGGATTTATACCCCAATCCTCTTAGTGGTCTGTCCCTTGAAATTTGACAGTGCTCTTACTCCCTGGCCTCTAGCACTCAAACCTGTGCCCGAATCATATTTCATTCTTTCCATGATTCTAGCCACTTTAGGGTCCACCCATTCTTCGAAGTTTGCCGCCACTTGGAACCTTGTGAAAGGCTGTATGTCTAAAACAGCCACATCATTGTCTACTTCAGCCCTGATGGTGACGACTTCATCTCCATGCGGGAACTTAATAACCTGGTGAAAAGTGGATGGCACGCCCCCAAGTCTATGAAACCATGGCCTCCCCAATAACACAGAAAATATAGCTGGGATATCAAGCACTGTGAACTCCACTTCGTCTTCTATCGGGCCTACTTTGACTACTGTGACGAAAGTACCTTCGAATCCTCATTTGCTATCATCATATGCTTTGATAGTCATGATGGAAGGGCTTAAATATGTTGTCCACATACCTAACCTTGACAGAATCTTCAAAGGGCACACATTGATAAATGAGCCATCATCCACCATCACACAAGATGTCTTCTTGCCTCTTACTTCTGCTTTTATGAATAGCGGCTTGTTGTGATTCCTCCCCTCCATCGGGAGTTATTCCTCAGAGAATGCTATCATCCGCCTACCCTCTTTCTATATCGACCCTACAAACATCGTCGGGTTTGCATCTTCAGGTACCATTATCTTGCTCAGAGCTTCTACCATGGCACGCATGTGCTCTTGAGAGGCGCATAATAACTCCCATATGCTCACTTATGCCTGTGTCTTCTTCAATTGACGCAACACAGTATCCCTCTCGGTGCTATCTGTATTCTCCGTCACCTCTTGACCTTCTTTTAGCATTTCTTTGCCTTTCTCTGTTACATCACTGTAAAAACGTCCACTGCGAGTCATCCCCTTTACCTCCTCTTCGTACTGCTCGAGAACTTTTCCCAAAAGTCTCCCCCTCTGCTCTGTTTCATCTTCAGTACTGTTATCCCATATCCCCATGCAAGAAGCTTGGTGGTTGAGAGTTTGGGGGAAAAAGTTTTCGGGCAAGCTAGAGTTGATCATGTAGGTGGGTGGTGGAGCGGAATGGTAGTTGGGTATAGGGTTTCTGTGTGTGTTGGGTTGTTCTTTTTCTGGGTCGGATATCATATGGGTGTCAATGAGGTCTTGGATCTCATGCCTAAGGCGGGTGCAATTGTCTGTTTCATGGCCTTTTTGCTGATGGAAGTGACAGTATAAGTTTAGGTCGAAGTGGTGTGGCACAGGGTTTGGAAGTGATTTAGGTTCTAAGGGTTTTAGAAGTCATTGCCTCTTCATTTTTTCAAACACCTTTGGCAAATGTCTATCAAAATTGGAGAATCGCCTATTTGTGATGGCGGCGACCTCAATAGGTGCGAGCTTAGTCCTTGAAGGCCCTCCAATGGTCTTTCTATTCTGGCTGTAAACTTTCTATTCTCGGCTTCCTCTTCCTCGATATCCATGACAGTTTCTCTTAACTGTCGAAAGTCGCTAATCATGGAGGTCATCATTCTCAGCTTATATAAATGGAGGGCTTGGTGCCCTTAATGATCATCTTAATCTGGTCATTCTCTGAGGGCCGTGTCTGCATCTTCAAGAGCTGGCTTCTCCAGCGATCCACATAATCTTTGAAGGTCTCTTCTAGTTTCTGTTTGGTGTTTTTTGTAAGTCACAGAGTGACAAGTCTATCTCCATGTCCGTGACATATTGGTTCAGAAAGGCCTTCGCTAATGCCCTCTAGTCATCCTTGACTTTTCTCTCCAAGCCATGATACCATACTACGGGCGCCCCTTCCAGTGACATCACAAACATCTTCTGCACCTGGCGCTTCGACAAACCCACTGAACTCATCACTGAAACATATTGTCGGAGATGGACCCTAGGATCTCCGTTTCCATTGAACTTGGCCATGTCAGACATCTTAAACTGAGGAGACAGCTGTTATTCGAAAGTCATTGCATCATAGTCTAATAGATCTTCTTGTTTTCCCTTCATCTTGCGGGTAACTAACTCTACTTGTTCTCTGAGTTTCTGTAACTCTTCCTAAGGTCCGGCTATCCTTCCCATGACATACTCAGCCATGTCATCATCAAAAACATGTATTTCTTCGCTCACCCTATTCGAGGGCTCCTCACGCCTTCCATCCTTGTTGTTTCATGTTCCCACTGTGTGGGATACTGTCAGATTGGCCACAACGTTGGTCAAAGCTTGTAGTTGCTCGATAATTTTGGTGATGTTGGTCTCTAATTGATCCATGTGGGAACCTTCACTGCCTGACGAATTCATGCTTGCTAACCTCTTCTTGACAAGTCTTCCTTCTTCTCTAACCCAACATATATCTATGATTGTTGTTAAGACAAGGGGTTAGCATGATGCGTGTATGCATGAGATGCATGTGGTTATCAAAACAGCATATACCCTTCCGACCTTATTCCTCCCGCACTCGTGGTAAGTCTATTTATGCCCTAGGTATGGCTCATTTTATGCACCAATGTGGGGTACACAAAATCATTCTCTCATATGCTACAGGGGTGAACCTTGGCTACCTCAGTCCCTCTTCATCAGTAAAATACAAAGACCGCCCATTTACAATATTGACTAAGCCTATTATGGGGATCGTGCCATTGTCTAGAAGTGACAAATTGGGCCATCGGTAATCACGGTTGCGGCGGAAATGGACTTGGAGGTATCCAAAAGTATACAAATATGCCATAACAAGATGTACCCTTCATGGATGAAAGCCAGTGCAGATATCAGACTCATGCATCTGGCATATTCGGATCATTTTTGGACCTTCTAAGCCCATCAAGGTTTTCATACAAGTTGGCCCGTTATCATTTTAAAGCGTTTAATCAGATTATCGTGATGTTTAAACTTGTCCCAGTTGAAAAGGCCCAACAGGTTTACACTTTTGCGATAAGGTGGCTAAATAACATCAAATGATAGAGGGCCTAAACACAAGGTGGCCCATCATTACTTTGAAAAATTTTGGACCAATCATCATAAGATACAAACTCGTCCCAGTTTAAGTGGCCCAACAAGTTCGTATCCTATGACGAGAAGCCCAAATGGATCCAAGTGATAATGGGCCCAAACACAAGCATGTGGGTAGCTTCTATAGGACACATAACTATGGTTCATATGTGGGCTTACAAGGGTATGGATAAGGCTTTCATCGGTGAAGGGTTGCACACAATTAGGTCTCCCCACTCAAGAGTTCGAGCGACCAAGTGAGCACGCCTTTTTTATACCCTAGGGTACGTGCCAATGAGTGATGGTTATCATCACAGAAGTATAACAAGAACTTTTACATGTGTGCCTGGTGTGAAATCATTACATGAATCTAATCCATGGATAAATCATGTAACCATCTATCTATCTAAGCATGATTACTGATCTATAATGCATAAGATAGAAATCTCATCGTAGACATAAACTAAGAGACATGCAAGTATAATGAACTTAAGACATACACAAACTCCATCATGAATGACATACATATTTTGCAAAACTAATTAAGTAAATAAAAATGATCATAGATACCAACTTATACATCTAATGATCGTAACATTAAACTGAGATATAACTTAAAAGCATAAACTGAATCCATGGACTAGACTTATAGACTTGAACTTGAGTTGTAAGATAGATCCTAAAGGCATGATTTATAAATTGGATTGAAAGAAATTGCATAACATCGATTTAAGTTTAAGGTTGTTGGCTAAGTTCACAAGCACGAAGCATGTAATTGAAATACAATATAAAGCATATTCATAAATCATTAGTATAAAGCATGCGTTGAATTTATAATGATATAACCCATTTACAAATCTATACTTAAATCACATACCTATGCATATTCCTAATTCATTGTCACAAGTATATGCTTTAAAACATAAACATCATTTATTTCATAAGGATCAATTTGAATTTGCATCATAGACCACCAGCTTAGTTCCAAACATAATCATAAAACATAAATATAATTAGCCATGGACTTATTCATACCCAAACGTAACCTAATTAGGATAGAAATGATTTTTTTATAGTATCTGTTAAATAAAGAAATTCATTTCAATATCCTAGATGGTCATATATGGATTGACTAAGTAAGAGATAACTTACACAAACTTCATCATGAATGACATACCTATTTTGCAAATCTAATCAGGTAAATAAAAATGATCATATATACCAACTTATACATTCAATGATCGTAACATTAAACTGAGATATAACTTAAAAGCATAAACTGAATCCATGGACTAGACTTATAGACTTGAACTCACAGCTTGAGTTGTAAGATAGATCCTAAAGGCATGATTTGTAAATTGGATTGAAAGAAATTGCATAACATCGATTTAAGTTTAAGGTTGTCGGCTAAGTTCACAAGCACGAAGCATGTAATTGAAATATAATATAAAGCATAATTATAAATCATAAGTATAAAGCATGCGTTGAATTCATAATGATATAACCTATTTTCAAATCGATACTTAAATCACATACCTATGCATATTCGTAATTCATTGTCGTAAGTATATGCTTTAAAATAAGGATCAATTTAAATTTATAACATAGACCACCAGCTTAGTTCAAAACATAATTATAAAACATAAATATAATTAGCTATGGACTTATTCATACCAAAACGTAACCTAATTATTCATGCATCTAATACACCAACTAACGAACACCAGTACAAGTTGTATGATTAGGAACTATTTGCGCAATTTTCTACGCTCGAAGGAAGAAAACGTGTAAGGTTCAAACCTCCTGAGACAAAATCCCAGTAAGGGGTGTTTGATTAAGTGAATAAGCCTCCAAGGGGCGCAAGCACACAAATTACAATCCAAAGAGTTATGAAACTAAGAAATAAAAAATATGCTCGTTTGAGTCTTCATTTGATCGGGCTTTTCCTCTTTGTACGAGTGAGCTTTTATAGTGAAGCTTGTAAACCACTTGGGCAGTTCTAGTAACTCCCTGCAACTGTTGGATCATGCCTTCAACCGTTGAGCTGTGCGTCTCAACTGCTTGATCGTGAAGGAAAAACTGCTTAACTGCTATAATCGTGGGATCAACTGCATCACGTGTTCTCGCTCTAATCACTGCTTCGGTCATCTTGAGTTCTTTGTCGCTCTTCTCTTCGTCACCCTTCTTGCCTTCGTCACCCTTCTTGCCTTCGTCATTTACTCCTTCGTTCTAGGGTGATTTCGCTATAGGGTGACATTTCTTCTTTTGTCAACAATTGTCCCCTAAATTCACATTGATTGAATTGAAAGCGAAAATCGAGGTGAATTTCTCAGCCTTCCATCCCGGTTCTTTCTTCTTGTTCAGGGGAGGCCACTACACTAATTGAGGGCTGGTCTGATGGGCATTCTTTTTCGCCCTCGACTAGCTAGCTACCCGGCCGATCCTTCAGGACAGGTAATCTGCGAAACCGAGGAGTGCAGTACCCTCCACACATAGGAACTCAGTCAGCCGCTATCAACAGACGTAACCCATCCACAACCAGAGGATGCAGTACCTTCCACGCAAAGGACCCTGGTCAGCTGTTGCTAACGGATGTAGCCCATCCACAACATTACATTCCATTTCACACCTCACACCGTGTGGATGGCCTTTAGCTAACTTTTTTACATTGCATTTCACAACTCATTAAAGAAAAGCTTTTATTTCTGATAGCCCCTGTTCCATGTAGATCATTTCATTTTTCCGGCTCCATTCTGCTCCTTCTGTTCTTTCCCCTTTCATCCGATCAGTAAGGAATTTGCTTGGTTATGAAAGACCAACCTGAGATACTGTGAGTAAGACTGGCCCTTGGCCGGGTGGTTGGAAGAGGTTACAGCATTTGTTATTTTCCTATAAGCTATTTTCGGAGCATACTCTTTAACCCTCCTCTTTTTATATACTCTCAATACATGACACTGTTCTCATTTGCAATGCTTTCCATTTGTTACCTGACCGATTGACGGGTTCTCTGCCCTAGGCCTGAATTTGTCGAAAGTAACCTACAGTCTGATAGTTTTGTCACATCAACTCTGCTTTTCTTATGTCACGTGCAACAATAATGGTGATAGCCTGACGATGCTTCCGAGGGATGACTTATGTTGACACCTGTATTTGGCCAATCTAGTGAAGGCCGATGCTGAGATACCGAGGCTTAGCCGATCTATTGAAGGCCGATGCTGAGATGCTGAGGCTTGGCCGATTTAGTGAAGGCCGATGCGGAGATGCTGTGAGTGTGGCAAACCTAAGGGAGAAGTTCTTGCCCTGTACTTGAGGGAGAAGTTCCCGCCCTGTAATTTGTTAGGTCGTCCTTTACAGTCTCATACGAACCCATCACTTATGCAATAAATGCGTGACCTTGTTGGGGTTGGTGCTCAGATCGCCAATTCCCAGTTGTATTTCTTTATGAATACTTCTGTAAAACATTATTATTTTGAATAATATATGCAGTTTCTATAATATAATGTATCTTTTAATATGGTAAAGAAGTAATGACCTTAGAATGACTAGTCATGGTGCAGTTGTAAAAGCGTCGCAACTGACATTGAGTTGTATCATGACGTTGTCATTCTCAAACAGTTCCTGGTCAAGGTTTACACTACTTGGTCAGTATAGTAAACCTGTTGAGACCGGTACATGTCGCATACTGAAATATATGATTCTAATGGTTTCTCAATGAACCATAAGTCTTGGAGACTAGTATAGACGTGTAGGTGTTTATAGCGGATAAACACTGAACGACTCACCGAAGATTCTTAATGGATTGTACACCAACGTCAATAAGAATCTTATCGGGTTGAGTAGCACTTGTGATTCTTCGACTTGAGATACCACTATGGGCGCATAAGACATCTTCTACACTTAGATGGCAATCACGTCACCGATCTATTAAGATCAGACCTCCGCCTGTTCGTTGGGTGTAGATAGATCCTTAGGGTGTCCTGTGTGTATCGAGATAGGATCCGTCAGTTCTGTGTATCAGAGCATAGGTAGTCCATATGATTAGAAATCAGATAAAAACCATGGGCACGTGGTAAAATTTAGAAGTTAGTTTTAAATGTTCTTTTTGAGATTGCTAATAGAATAGTCGACTGGATAATCCCTATAGAGATTTGACGTTTACATCTATATCTCTGGGATTTATCCGGATACCTGTGACGGAGGAATTATACATTTGCCATGACCTCAACCTGTTTGATTCAGCGAGTTTATCCGTGATTGTCATAATTTACGGGTGGATAAATTATGGACACGAAATTGGATTTCGTGACGGATATACCTGAATCTAGAGAGTCTCACTAATGAAATATACTCGTAGAGTACTAGGGCAACATTTATAAATGATACTGATTATTTATAAAGTCGTATAAAGGTTAAACGTAAAATACATGTGTAGGGACCCGATAGTCATTTACTTAATTTTTGTGTATTTGCATTTAATGCTTGATTAATTCAAATACACATTAATTAATTGTCAAATTGAGATATTTGACTAATATTATGTTTATATATATGTATTTGATATTTATTGTAAATATAATACATATATTTAATATATTTGTATTTAATTAATTAATTAATTAATTGTTAAATGATTAAATTAATTAAAATATAAATATCTTAAAGTTATAATATTCCTTTTAATGACTTGAGTTGCCTTTGTTGACTTGTTATAAAGTTATTAAAGTTTTAATGATTAAATATAACAAGTTGATAAAGCTAATTAAATGAAACAAAAATTGAAAAATATCTAGATATTTTAATTACAAATTTTCGGCCAAGGCTTGGTTTTTTGGTATAAAATGTTTTGTTTTCATTTAGGGTTTCATAACCTTGAAACACTTATCAAATACTCCATTAAAAGGAAAACAAAGAAGCTTGAAGAAAATAAAAGAAAAACAAGAAAAAGCTTGGATTTTAGTAAGTTTTTCCAACTTGCTATTAGAAGGAAACATGTTCCTTGGGTTCTAGGCTTTATGCTATGAGTTTATTTTGTTTTTCTATTATTTATTCTTTGTATTTTTGATGGATGAAAGATTTGGAAAGTGTTGAGCATGTATAAATTTCAAAAGAATGCTTCTAATATGTTAATAAGCACACTTTTGAAAGTTTGAGAAACTTGTTGCTAATCTAGAGTTTTTGACCTACACTTAAATGACCTAGATTTTATCTATAGTTATTTCATTGTGTTGAGACTTGATTTGAATGGAAGAAACATGATTGAAGTATTGGATATTTTTAATTTGGTCTAATTTGTCCAATTTGAAGAAATTGAAAAATTAGGGTTTAAGACCACTTCTAAATTGGGGCTTTTCATTTATATGGTGTATTTGGATGTTATATGCTACATATTAAATCTTATGTTGATTGGATTTCATTTGCATGTGTTTTGAACAATGGAAATGCAAAACCCCCCCCTGTGAAGCTCACGGCCTTGGGCCAATTTCTGGGAAATTTAATTTGCTAATTGTATTTGACATTTGGGACATGTTAAATTCATATTAGAAATGATTTAGAATCATTCAAAATTGTTTTGAACAATTTCAATTAAAAATAAACAAAATGCTTGGTTTAGGGGTAATTCGGTAAATTCACATAAATTGATTTGTAGTGTTTTATTTCATAATTTGATTATTGGATAATAAAATAAATAAGTTTATTTTATTAATCCGAGAAAAAGTTTTGAAATCGGAAAATTCTGATTTTCCACTATTCCGCTGCGTTACCGGATTTCCGCAATAAAACCCTTTCAAAATGGTATCAGAGCGAGTCTGATTCTAGGCCCCCTATTATGATTAGCCCTTTAATTCAATGTTTAATCATGTTTTCTTGACTTTATACATGCATGTTATAATCTAATTTGATTAGATTTAGGGTGTATGACACTTAGCGGAAAATCCCTAATTTATAAGGTTTAAATGTAATTATGTATTTGATGCATGTTATATGGTCCGTCTTGTCAATACAGTTTATAAATATTTCTCCGTGACTACATCTGAGATCGTGCCTCTGCTGTGAGGGTGTAGCCGATAGTGATTTATTTATACCAGATGTATATCAGATACTAGATAAATTCAAGCGAAAGCGGAATCTTGAACGTGCCCTAGCTGTTAGGGTTACGCAAGTAACTTGAGTTTATGATTGACGAGTTTAACCTTGGTACATCTCCTTGTGGTCCTGCCTTAGCAGCGACAACAAGAAACGACCAGGACCGGAAACCCAGGAGTCACTAGTGAGTGATTGACAAATGAGTTGTCTACTTGATGAATATACGTAGGCGAGACCGTGTCTCTGCTGTGAGCTGAAATATATTCACGGGATCCACCTTTCACTATTTGTATTTAATTTAATTATTAAATCTTTGTATTCTGTTTGGGGATTACAGTATTGCATGATTTAGTGGGATGGCCATTTTTAGATTAAAAATCCATGATCTAGTTTATGCTTATGATATTATATGAAACTGCTTAAATTTATGCTAACCAATTTTCGTGATCTATATGATAGATTTGCGATGGCGGCACCATCCACAAATCAGTTTGCGCGTATGCTTGATGCGAACAAACTAAAAGCCGCTGATAACTTCGTCGATTGGGATCTGGATTTGAGGATTGTCCTCGATTCCGAGAGGTTGGGATATGTTCTTGAGGGTCCATTGCCCCTTGTTGTGGCAGATGACGCTACACCGGAAGAACGCGAAGTCTTCCAAGCTTGGAAGGATGATGATTTAAGGGTTAAATCATACATCTTAAGTTCTCTTTGTTGGATAATATGACCCATAGCGTCACTATTTGTACAGATCACGGTGTTGTTGTACAAATTAACTATGTGACAAGGAAATTGCACTCTCATCATTTGTGATTAGATCACCATATATGTATAAATGAAGAGAGGTCCATATGATTAGTTCCTGGATTGAGATGATATGAGACAGTATCAGTCCACGAAGGATTAATCATTAAATATCCCTAGCCGGAGTATTATCGAGACAGGACATCGATAATGCGGAATAGGCTAGTATTGCACTTGTGCGCGTTGTGAGGGCACACCGGCATAGTTCTCATATATTTAAGTATTGGATACTTATGCAAGTGCGATAGGAGGTCGTGTTTCACCGATGGAGAATCGGGGAACAGCTTCGCTCTGGATAGACCCCTCGGAATCCCATTGGTATTATGACTATGTCTATGGGAGGCCGAAATCAAGGTAGGTGTGTATAGTCTTAACCTGAGACTTGCATCGCTAATACTTGCGATAATCGGTAGACTTTGGTCTTGGTGGTACAGGGCTTTAACCGGCTCTGCGTACACCGCTTCTGGGTTTATCAGAGAGTCGTAGTGTATTGGGTGTGATGTCGAGACGGAAGTATCACTTTAGTTATAGTGGAGATGATGTCACGCAGGATACGGTATTAGTGCTCTTAAGTGCTGGCCAGCCATCGAGATATTATGACAAGGTCATGTATATCCGATTATAGAGACTAGTTACCAGACATCCGACATGTGCTTCGGACGGGGCAGACACTTATCCAGCCCCAGCCCTGGCACGTGACTATCCGATACTGGGCTGATATACACAATACTACGGTATACTACGCTTGATACAGATCTATATATTCCTGTAAGAATATTTCTGGAGAATTGGGTAGGCATGGCGCTTTGCTAGAAGCCAACCTTGTCTTGTAAATCGGTATAAACGTAGTACGAGGTACTTACGTGTTCGGATAGTCCGACGACCGTATTTACTGCCAACATATCCGGAGATCTCATGGGTCGCTTCCTGAAGATTCACCGATGACGTATGACTCGCACTATGATTAATCTGGGATTAATTAGTAAAGAGAGAAGATTAATTAGAAGAGAGAGAAAATTAATCTGGGATTAATTGCGGAGATATTTTATCTGGGATAAAATATTAATTAAAGAGAGAGAACGATTAATTTGGAATTAATCGATAAAATAATATATTCGATATATTATGCGAAATTAGATTTCGACGCGGAATTAAAATTAGATTTTAATTCGGGCGAACGAATTAATTTAGAGTTAATTCGTTAGCAACGTGAATAGTGATTTTGCTAGGCGTAATCGTTTAATTACGTCGCAACGGAAAATTCGTTAATTTGGAATTAGCGAACGTGAGCCCGAGCGTGTTTGCGAGCGCATTCGTATTTCGAATTCGAGTGCGGCACGTAAGTCACGTCAAGTGTCAAATCGCTAGTCACATCAATTGTCAAATCATTTGTCACTTTGAGTGATGTGACATGACATGTTGTCACTTTAAAAGTGACTTGATGTGAATAGTGATAGTTGATTGAAAAAGCACTTTTGCCTTTTGACTTTTGCTTTTTTGAAAAGTAAAATGAATTGTTTAATAGAAATAAAAAATGGTAAATGGCTTTAATTAATTTTTGGAAAATATAAAAAGCTTTTACACTTTCTCTCTCTCTACACAATTACTGTATACGGTTTTGGTATTTGGGAGCCAAAACGTTTTCTTCTTCCTCTCTTGGCTTGGAGCCATTTTCTTCTCTTCCCTTCTCTCGGTTTTGAGCCAAATCTCTCCCAAAATTCTGGTTAGACCGAATTTGAAGAAGAAGGAGAAGTGCTAGCACACCTTGGGTTATATTATGGTGATAGGGAAACGAATTTATGAGTTTGGGATCATCTTTGGAAAGCTTGAAGCTTGGAGCTTCCATGGAGGTCATCCATGGCCGAAAATGGTGGAGTTCAAAACGCCCAAAACCGAGCAGCCCACTGTCAAGGAGAGCTACTGCCGAACTCAATGGAGGACGAAAATGGCTTGTGTTCTTCTTCGCATCAAAACCGACCATTGTGAGTATATTCCGCACCTCTTATGTTGTGTATTCATGCGTTTTCTTGCTTGATTTGTTGATCTTGGGACATATATTAGAACTCAACAATGGTATCTTGAGCTATTATCAAGCATGAAACTTTTAGGGTTTGAAATTGGGGAAAATCAATTGAAGCATGATTTGGTTGAATTGATTGATTAAGTATGCTTGTATGTTGATTAATTGAAGTTGTGCATGATCAATTTCAAGAAAATTGGATTGGATCAATTTTCCCCAATTCTTTAGGTTGAACATGTAACTTGAAATTGGGTAAAATGTTTTTTGAGCATGTTTTAATTAAATTGGATGTTTAAGTATGCTTAAAACATGTTTAATTGAGATTGTGTGTGATCAATTTCAAGAAAATTGGATTGGATCAATTTTCCCCAAATTGGAGGCATGACCGAAATTGGAAGAACCCTAATGTCTTGGAATTAATTTGTTTTTTGATCATTGGATGACTTAAAACAATTGGGTAATGTTGTTTTGAAGTTCAATTGGATTGAATTTTGATTTGGAACATTTTTTGCCTTTTAAAGTGGCTTGGCCGAATCTTAATGAACATGAAATTCATTGTGATTTTTTGTTTTAATTCATTGGATGAATTGAATTGATTTGGGAAATGATGATTGTGGATTCAATTGGATTGAAACCGAATCGGATTGAAAAACCCCTAATTGCCGAGACTTGAAAGCATGTAAATTGGGTATTTTAATTGAATTGTGTTGGACACTATTTGGTTGTTAAAGTGCATGATTAATTAGGCTAATTGATGTTTTAGAAATGTTAATTGGGTAATTGATTGTGTATTACACTTAGGTTAATTAATTGTGAAATTTGGAATTTTATAAGTTAATGAATTTGGGCTTGATTTTGGAAATTGGGCTTGTTAGGTTGTAATTGGGCTTTTGGGCTTTGTTGTAACAAAGTTGAGTTTAGGCAAATTTGGTTGGATCCAATTGGGCCTAAACCGCATCCATAAAGTCCAATTATGACTTAATGGACCTTAATTATTTAATTGGGCCTAATGGGCCAAAATTAATTTAAAGGCTTATGGGGTAACTCCCGGATTGGATTTTGGTTCTTCGGTTTGACCCGAGTTGACCAAAAGTCCACGCCTTATAGAAATTAATTAAAAGCCCATTGGACTTTAATTAAATAAACATTAGATGTTAATCGGGCTTTGAGACCCGTTGCGGTTAAATTTGGAATTTAAGTCGTAAAGGTTCGTTAATAAAAGTGTAATATTTAATTTGGAATTAAATAGTGAATTAGAATTAAATGCGTATTAAATTGGATTTAATTATGTAGTTTAATTTAATTCAAGAATTCGTACTTTGAGTACTTATTCGCAAACGAGTTTGACTCGAGCAAAAATCAAATCGTTGTTTGAACATTGGATGATCACTAATTATCAGATTAATTAATTGGATTTGATTGATTGATAACATGCTTGTATGAATACATGGTTGCGATGCATGAATAATGTATATCGGATGGATATTAGTCGGGTGGGATAATTTTGGAAATTGTAATAAATTTGATTTATTAATTGGACCTGCGTGTCCAGCCTTATCACCTCTATACTCTTTGTATTCTCTTCTCACCTATTCCCCTCAATGTAAATGAGGTTTCTTTAGAAGTGTAGTGTAACGGGTAGAAGTAAGTACATGTGCTAGTTTTGGAGAGAGAAAATGAGAGATTTGATCTAGGATCAATGTAAAGTATCCATCCGCATATCATTATTATTTTATTTCATATGCGCTTTATTATGTGTTTAGAATGCATGTTTAAGGGTGTATGATGATGAGACCTTAACAAAGATAATAAATTGGTAGCCAATTGCACGCGAAAAACCCTCGTTCAATATCAAGTGTTTTTCCTTCCATTGAGTGATTCTTACTCAAGATCCGAGATTGGCATTGGGTTGTTGGCCAAAGTCAAGCCCTTTGTCCGTCGAAGATGTGTTTGAATCACGAGAGCTTTTTTCATATCGGTGTCTTGTCCAAGTTGTGGTTTGTTGGCCAAAGTCAAGACCACTTCTTGTCCATCGACATTGATTACGAAGCTTTCCATGGTCAATGGGTCACACTTGACTGGGATCACTAAGTTTTTTGTGCCAAAGCCAAGACTTAGTTGATTCAGAGGAAAAAGGTTAGGTAATACATTGGATGTATTGGCATATATAAGATATATGTTTAGGATTTGGATATCCGCCTACTGGATCTAGGAATTGGATGAGATCCAATTGATCTTCGAGATCTACCTAGTTAATTATCATACAATTTTTGGCCAAAGTCAAGATTGTGTGATATTTAACGGGATCCTAGCCCACTAGGAAACACGGTTTCCCGAGTACTCGACAGAGGGTTAGAGGCTCGCCGAAAAATAGTGGGAGGCAAGAATTGAATTTGCAATACTCGTTCAATTACTCGCCATACGCGCTCATTCAAATTATTTCGTCGTTAGATTAAATGTTAGTTGGACTAATATTTAAATTGTTGTTTTAATAAACAGTTGGACTGTATTATATTTGATTATATATAATTGGATTATATTAATCAATATATTTGAATTAATTAATTTCAGTTTACAGTTGATTTTATAATTGGATTATAGTAATCAATGTAATTGAGGTTAATTAATTTGGATTATATTTGATTATATAGTTGGACTATTATAATCATTATATATATATAGTACCACTAATCGTTGATTAAATAGTTGGACTATTGTAATCAAGATAAAATTGAAAAGTTGGATATTTAAAATATAATCTGGGATTAAAATATTTTAAATAATTTAATTTTCAAATTGGGAATAAATAATAGGTTACTTTATTTGATAAAATAACTTATTATACCTTAAGCCCAAAATTAAGCAAAATAAGTAGAGCATAAAATCTTTGGAAGATTTATGTGATGATGACTTTAATGCTTAATTTAATATACTTGTCATAAATCTAATTTTAGATTTAAGAAGTATTAAAATTGCAATTTAAATTCTTGGAGAACTAATTGACTATTCTAGAGGAGATAAAGTCAAAGTTTGCAATTGGGCATGCAGCACGAGGTGCACATCGTTTCGATATTCTAAGAACCCAAGGCTTGGCCTAAGGTTTCTGAAATATTGAAAGGATAATTGACATATCCCAAAGTGACTACCATTTGGATATGGAAGACACGAAGGAATTAAAGAAAGGGCGAGGCTCTAACTTTAAAAATATTTGTCAAAGTTATGTTCACTACTAGTATTGAAATTGGATTTTAAATACTTAGTGTGGTACATAAAATATATGTATTGATGTTCAGAATCCGCTATGAGCTGGATACTGACTTCAAGCCGAGATTTCTCTGCGAATCGGAAACGGGATGAAAGTCGCTGTTTCGACCGTAGATACCTAAGTTTAGGAACTACCCTTCGGGTGTGTACTTAAATTAGGAACTGTTATAGTGTAACTAGTTTGACTAGAGACATTATCTCTATATCAGTGTTTAACCTTTGCGGATAAACCTTTATATTCTAGAACACAAAAGTGTTTTATTATATAAAGATGATACTGAGATAAACACATTAGATGTGAATAACAGAATTTATATTTTGAATATAATTAAAATCTCAAACATATAAATTGACAAATAAATAGCTCAAATTGATTTGATCAATAGAGACTTATTTGTGGCATTGTTGTCTGGGACACAATTATACAAGACTCGTATATCCACACTTTTGAAGAGTGGATACTAGGACTGATTTGACTATTCAAATAAGGTCTGCGAATCTAGTTTATTAGGTAAAGTACCTAAAATACTATTTACTTAGTAATAGTAAAAGGGCCACCGATCTGTTAGCCCTATTCATGGTGAAGTTAGTGGGCCCATATCTAGCTAGGCTAGATGTGAACATGAATATTTCGTGACCTTAACGGATGTGGCATCACGTTATGGTTATGTGTTTCTTTTGAAGAACACAAATCAGAAACTTTTAGAGTTTCGACACGAATAGACAAACAGATCGGCTATAGTATTATACCGTCACGGTAATACCGTAATGGAAAATACTTAACAATAAGTTTCTTATATACTTGAAAGAGTATAGTATTCTTTCAAATGAGAACTCCTCCCCGGAACACGTCAAAGTGACGGTGTGTCCGAACGGATTAACCGAATCATGTTAGACATGATAAGGCTAATCATGAGTCGCTCTGAGCTACTATTTCCTTCAACGGATAAGTTTTAACAGTGCAATAACTTATTTAGAATAAAGTTCCATAATAATCTGTTTGACAGATTACATATTAGATATGAACGAGAAAGAAACCGGGTTTCTCATTCCTGACTATTTGGGATGCTAGGCATATGTTTGGATAATACCAACTAAGGACCCAAATTGGATAAGTGCCAATATAGGTTATCCTAAGGGAAACCATAAGTATAGTACTTATAAATCTCACATGAGAACAATGTGATTGTTGCTCACCATGCGGTTTTTCCTGAGAGGAATACCGATATGCAGTGGTCAGTGGAGGATAGTGATACTCGATGAAAATCGGAGTAATACTGTTCAAGGCACGAAGTCCTTAATGGAACACAAATAGTTCATCTATGATGAATCTATACCATTAATCTTCGAGTACACAAGAACCGCGTAGATCAGAGAGAGTCAGAAAATGACCTAGGGTATGGGTTTCTGATCTAACCTCATAAAGATGTCAATCTTATGAAGGTATATCCGCCGACTACGTTTTGAGGAAGTGATACGAGGTATCGACTCCCTATTATGGCAAAGTGCCATGAATCCGAAATGGATTCCATGTATAACAACTATTTGGATACTAGTTGTTGTACCACAAGGCATTGTGCCTATTGGTACATTAAACGTCTTCAAGGAAGACATACATGAATGGAAACATACCAACGTACAAAGCCGGGCTTTTGACGGAAAGGTATCGTTATCAACATTGTGTTAATAACGGTTCAAACCTCTACCTGTTGCCATGGTAAATCCATTTTGAAGATGCTTGTTGATAACTGCATATTTCATTTATGAAATGTGTCAGTTGCAGATCAAAATCGCTTTCCTGAAAAGGAAACCTTTTGGAGGATGCTTACAACATCCTGACGATTTTGTATAACCGACAAACAAGGTTTGCAGGTTATTCGATCCATGTTTGGATTGAAACAAGCATAAGGTTCTTGGAACTGACGTTTTGATATAATCATAATGGTTTATGATTTGACTCAAAATGAAATAATTCTTGTGTATATAAGGAGGTTAGTGGGGAGCACTGATAATGAAATTCCCATAAAACAATCGGTGAAAGCTTGGCTTTCATAAGAAATTCTCCGTGGAATTCTGGGGAGTAACAACCTTTATTCAAGGAATAAAGATCTACAGGGATAGATTTGGAGTTGTTAACACTCTCTGGAAATTGTACATTTAAAATGTACTTGTATTGGTGTCTCATACGCTTTGAGCATATGGAGTCACAATCGGGACAATCCAAGTGATAGTCATTGGATTGAAGTTAAGGACATCTATTAGTATCTTAGAGAACTAAAGATGTTGTCTTAAACTATGGAGATGGAGAACTTGAAGTGACTAGGATCACTGCTGCAAGTTTCCAAACCGGTAAATACTGCGGTACTATAAAGTTTGAATAACGGGACAGTAAGCTGGAAATATTCCGAGCAAGATAACTGTTGCCGAATTAACAACAAATGCGGATTATTGCTGCAGCTGAGGCAGCAATAGAAGCCATTTGGATCGATAATAAATCTAATTAGATTAGATATAGTTCTGTTAGCAGCTGAGCTAGGCATCAGCATAGGCTAAAGAATTAATGGTCTCATCGACGATCCAGATATATACTTCTATATTTATCTGATTCGTTCGGATCATACATCGTGGCGATGTGATGATCGTATAAATCGCGTCAAAAGATAATTACGCAAATCCGCTGACGAAACCCTTTCCTCAGCAATTTGAGCGAACCGTACATAGTTCGGGTGTTAGACACTCGAGTGACTGGCTATGTGCCAAGTGGGAGATTGTTGGATAATATGACCCATAGCGTCACTATTTGTACAGATCACGGTGTTGTTGTACAAATTAACTATGTGACAAGGAAATTGCACTCTCATCATTTGTGATTAGATCACCATATATGTATAAATGAAGAGAGGTCCATATGATTAGTTCCTGGATTGAGATGATATGAGACAGTATCAGTCCACGAAGGATTAATCATTAAATATCCCTAGCCGGAGTATTATCGAGACAGGACATCGATAATGCGGAATAGGCTAGTATTGCACTTGTGCGCGTTGTGAGGGCACACCGGCATAGTTCTCATATATTTAAGTATTGGATACTTATGCAAGTGCGATAGGAGGTCGTGTTTCACCGATGGAGAATCGGGAAACAGCTTCGCTCTGGATAGACCCCTCGGAATCCCATTGGTATTATGACTATGTGTCTATGGGAGGCCGAAATCAAGGTAGGTGTGTATAGTCTTAACCTGAGACTTGCATCGCTAATACTTGCGATAATCGGTAGACTTTGGTCTTGGTGGTACAGGGCTTTAACCGGCTCTGCGTACACCGCTTCTGGGTTTATCAGAGAGTCGTAGTGTATTGGGTGTGATGTCGAGACGGAAGTATCACTTCATATATAGTGGAGATGATGTCACGCAGGATACGGTATTAGTGCTCTTAAGTGCTGGCCAGCCATCGAGATATTATGACAAGGTCATGTATATCCGATTATAGAGACTAGTTACCAGACATCCGACATGTGCTTCGGACGGGGCAGACACTTATCCAGCCCCAGCCCTGGCACGTGACTATCCGATACTGGGCTGATATACACAATACTACGGTATACTACGCTTGATACAGATCTATATATTCCTGTAAGAATATTTCTGGAGAATTGGGTAGGCATGGCGCTTTGCTAGAAGCCAACCTTGTCTTGTAAATCGGTATAAACGTAGTACGAGGTACTTACGTGTTCGGATAGTCCGACGACCGTATTTACTGCCAACATATCCGGAGATCTCATGGGTCGCTTCCTGAAGATTCACCGATGACGTATGACTCGCACTATGATTAATCTGGGATTATTAGTAAAGAGAGAAGATTAATTAGAAGAGAGAGAAAATTAATCTGGGATTAATTGCGGAGATATTTTATCTGGGATAAAATATTAATTAAAGAGAGAGAACGATTAATTTGGAATTAATCGATAAAATAATATATTCGATATATTATGCGAAATTAGATTTCGACGCGGAATTAAAATTAGATTTTAATTCGGGCGAACGAATTAATTTAGAGTTAATTCGTTAGCAACGTGAATAGTGATTTTGCTAGGCGTAATCGTTTAATTACGTCGCAACGGACAATTCGTTAATTTGGAATTAGCGAACCCGAGCCCGAGCGTGTTTGCGAGCGCATTCGTATTTCGAATTCGAGTGCGGCACGCAAGTCACGTCAAGCGTCAAATCGCTAGTCACATCAATTGTCAAATCATTTGTCACTTTGAGTGATGTGACATGACATGTTGTCACTTTAATAAAGTGACTTGATGTGAATAGTGATAGTTGATTGAAAAAAGCACTTTTGCCTTTTGACTTTTGCTTTTTTGAAAAGTAAAATGAATTGTTTAATAGAAATAAAAAGTGGTAAATGGCTTTAATTAATTTTTGGAAAATATAAAAAGCTTTTACACTTTCTCTCTCTCTACACAATTACTGTATACGGTTTTGGTATTTGGGAGCCAAAACGTTTTCTTCTTCCTCTCTTGGCTTGGAGCCATTTTCTTCTCTTCCCTTCTCTCGGCTTTGAGCCAAATCTCTCCCAAAATTCTGGTTAGACCGAATTTGAAGAAGAAGGAGAAGTGCTAGCACACCTTGGGTTATATTATGGTGATAGGGAAACGAATTTATGAGCTTGGATCATCTTTGGAAAGCTTGAAGCTTGGAGCTTTCATGGAGGTCATCCATGGCCGAAAATGGTGGAGTTCAAAACGCCCAAACCGAGCAGCCCACTGTCAAGGAGAGCTACTGCCGAACTCAATGGAGGACGAAAATGGCTTGTGTTCTTCTTCGCATCAAAACCGACCATTGTGAGTATATTCCGCACCTCCTATGTTGTGTATTCATGCGTTTTCTTGCTTGATTTGTTGATCTTGGGACATATATTAGAACTCAACACTCTTTCACCGGGACTCAAGAAAAAGTATTATGGCATGTCAGATGCTTATACTATGATGACACGATTAAGACAATCATTTGAGAACCAAGAAAAAGTTGTTGTTCATAAGGTCACAATGGAACTGTTCCATGCGCGATTGGATGAGGGGCAAGCTGTTAGCCTACATGTTCTTCAGATGATCGATTTGATCGATCAATTGAGGCAACATAATCTCATTCTGAATGACATTCTCGGTAGAAGGGTCATTCTTGGTTCTCTCATAGCTTCTTATCGCCAGTTCGTGATGTACTTCAACATGAACGTGATTATCTGTACCTACCAAGAGCTGCATAGGATGTTGCTCACGGCGGAAGAGAACCTCAAGAAGGGAGTACCGACTCACCCTCGTAGACCTACTTCACTTTCTACTTCTTCCCAAACTTGGTCAAAGGGAAAGAAGAAGAAAGGGAATAAGAAGAAAGGTCTCGGTCCTCAACCATATGCAAAGATAGCAAAGCCCAATAGGGCTTCTGAAGACAAGCGCCATCACTGCAGCAAAGTCAGACACTGGAAAAGGAACTGTCCTGACTACGTTGCCCAGCTGAGGAGGGAGAGAGCATCTACATCAGGTACATTTATTTTTCCAGTTATTGATTTATCTTTGGCTTGTGAAGCCATTACATCCAACTGGATTTTAGATTCTGCTTGTCCCATTCACATTTGCAATTCGTTGCAGGTGCTGAAGGAAAGTAGAAGACTGAAGCCTGGAGAGATGCAGTTGCGATTCGAGAGTGGAGACTCTCTGGATGAAGTTGCAGTGGGAGTATGCGAGATCTCGTTGCCGAATGGGACACTTTTGTTAAATGACTGTGATTTTATACCAGGATGTGTAGCTAATATTATATCACTTTTTATATTGGATACATAAGGTTTTCGTATTAATATTAAGAACTGTTTTTTATATTTATATGATAAAAGTAATATTCAGATCCTTTGTTGTCCAAACCAGCATGGTCATTATACTTTTCAAACTTCACAAGATATTTTAAATACTGGAATTAATAAACGTAGTTTACATGTAATTAATAATACTGAACTTTGGCACATGCGACTAGGTCATATAGGCGTTAAACGCCTTACCAAATTGGTTAGGAATGGTTTGATACCAGATCTCACCATTGAATCCTATCCAACTTGTGAATCGTGTATTCAGGGTAAGATGACCAAAGCCCCATTTTGGACACCGCGCCACTAACTTACTGGAACTCACATTCTGATGTATGTGGTCGACTAAGTCAGACTGCTTACAGTGGTTATTCGTACTTCGTTACCTTTACTGATGATTTGTCACGGTAAGGTTATGTGTATTTGATGCGACATAAATTGGAAACCTTTGAAAAGTTCAAAGAGTTCCAAAATGAAGTAGAAAAACAAACTGGTCAATATATTAAATGTCTTCGATCTGATCGAGGCAATGAATATATGAGTGGTGAGTTCATGATTATATGAAGGAGAATGGGATTCTCGCTCAATATACTCCTTCAGGTACTTCACAGCACAATGGAGTGTCTGAGAGGAGATATCAGACTTTATTGTATATGGTCCGATCGATGTTGAGTTTCACAGATTTGCCCTATTATTTATGAGGCTACTCTCTTTTAACAGCTGCACATCTTTTGAATAAGATTCCTTCAAAAGCTGTTCCTACGACACCGTATGAGATATGGTTCGGTAGGAGACCAAATCTTAGTTACAGTAAGGTTTGGGGTTGTCCTGCTTATGTCAGGGTGACTCAGCAAGATAAGCTTTCGCCTCAAGGGCAAAAGTTTAGGTTTGTCAGATATCTTTCGAATACGAGGGGATATCTGTTCTATTATACCGAGCATCGAAATGTGTTCGTAGCTCGCTTCGCAAAATTTCTAGAAGTAGAATTTTTGTCAGAAGGTGGTAATCATAGACAGATTGAACTTGATGAAGTCCAACCTGAAAACAACGAACCAACGGAGGAACCTGAAGTTCAAGTAGATGAAAGACCTTCAACACACATACTCCGTAGGTCAGAAAATGTATCTAGACCTCCTGAACGCTTGTATTTGATATAAGAAAAGAGTCTAGATGTTCTCTTAGTTGAAGAGACTGATCCTTTCACCTATAGAGAATCGATGTTGGACATCGACTCCGTGAAGTGGCAAAGTGCCATGAAATCCGAGTTAGACTCAATGCATGAGAATCAAGTTTGGGACTTGGTTTCGCTTCCCAAATGAATTGTTCCTATCGGTTGTAAATGGGTTTACAAGAGGAAGTGCGGGCCTGACGGTAAGGTTGAAACTTACAAGGCCCGACTGGTAGGAAAAGGTTACACGCAGCGACCTGACGTCGACTACTATGAAACTTTTTCTTCAGTAGCAATGCTTAAGTCTATTCGGATTTTGCTTTCTATAGCTGCGTATCATGACTACGAGATTTGGCAAATGGATGTCAAAATGGCTTTTCTGAATGGATTTCTTGATGAAGAAACCTATATGGAACAGCCGGAAGGTTTTGCATCCAGCAAAAACTCGGGTATGGTATGTAAGCTTAAGAAGTCCATTTATGGACTTAAACAAGCTTCACGAAGTTGGAATCTTCGATTCGACGAGATTATTTGATCGTCTGGTTTTCTCAAGAATTTGGAAGAATCATGTGTGTATCAGAAGGCCAATGGGAGCATGGTCGTATTTTTAGTCCTATATGTTGATGACATCCTAATTATTGGGAATGATTTAGGTATGTTGCAAAGCGTCAAAGCGTACCTCTGTAAGAGTTTCTCCATGACGGACCTGGGAGAAGCTTCCTATGTTTAAGGGATAAAACTCTATAGAGATAGACAAATGAGGCTGATTGGGTTATCCCAATCAACGTACATTGATAAGATCTTGGAACGGTATAATTTTGGTAACTGTAACACAGCAAACATACCGTTCAGACATGGGATTCACCTTTCAAAGAAGATGAGTCCACAAACAGAAGATGAGAAGGTTAGAATGTCTAACCAACCTTATACTTCGTGTTTGGGTAGCATATTGTATGTCATGTTATGTACAAGACCTGATATCAGTTTCGTTGTTAGCGTAACTAGTAGATATCAGTCCAATCCAGGCAATGACCATTGGATGGCCATTAAACATATCCTCAAGTATCTTAAAGGTACTATGGATAAGTTAATAATTTATGGAGGAAACGAACTGCAAGTTAACGGGTATACGGATTCCGATTTCCAATCGGATCCCGATGATAGAAAGTCTACATCTGGATTTGTATTTACCCTTAACGTTGGTGCAGTTTGTTGGAAGAGTTCCAAGAAGGGATCAACAACAGATTCCACCAATGAGACGGAATATATTGCAGCTTCTGAAGCTGCAAACGAGGCTGTATGGATAAAGAACTTTGTCACAGAATTAGGAGTTGTCCCAAGTATCGAGAATGCGATTCCGTTATATTGTGATAATACTGGATCCATTGTGCAAGAAAAGGAACTGAGGGTGCATCAGAGATTATGTCGCGAGAGGATATTATCGTGTGCAAGGTACCGAGTGAAGATAATGTAGCAGACCCACTGACGAAGGCCATACCTCCGAAGTTGTTTGATAAACATGTGGAGTCGATGGATATTAGATAAAATCGTTATTGGCAGTAGAGCAAGTGGGAGTTTCTGTTAGGGTTGGTGCTCAGAGCGCCAATTCCCGATTATATTTCTTTATGAATAATTCTGTAAAACGTTATTATTTTGAATAATATATGCAGTTTTTATAATATAATGTATATTTTAATATGGTAAAGACGTAATGACCTTAGAATGACTAGTCATGGTGCCGTTGCAAAAGCGTCGCAACTGACATTGAGTTGTATCATGACGTTGTCATTCTCAAACAGTTCCTGGTCAAGGTTTACACTACTTGGTCAGTATAGTAAACCCGTTGAGACTGGTACATGTTGTATACTGGAATATATGATTCCAATGGTTTCTCAATGAACCATAAGTCTTGGAGACTAGTATAAACGTGTAGGTGTTTATAGCGGATAAACACTGAACGACTCACCGAAGATTCTTAATGGATGGTACACCAACGTCAATAAGAATCTTATCGGGTTGAGTAGCACTTGTGATTCTTCGACTTGAGATACCACTGTAGGCGCATGAGACATATTCTACACTTAGATGGCAGTCACGTCATCGATCTATTAAGATCCGACCTCCGTCTGTTCGTTAGGTGTAGATAGATCCTCAGGGTTTCCTGTGTGTATCGAGATAGGATCCGTCAGTTCTGTGTATCAGAGAATAGGTAGTCCATATGATTAGCAATTAGAAAAAAACCATGGGCCCGTGGTACAATTTAGAAGTTAGTTCTAAATGTTCTTTTTGAGACTGCTAATAGAATAGTCGACTAGATAATCCCTATAGAGATTTGACGATTACATCTATATCTCTGGGATTTATCCGGATACCTGCGACGGAGGAATTATACATTTAGCATGACCTCAACCTGTATGATTCAGCGAGTTTATCCGTGATCGTCATAATTTACGGGTGGATAAATTATGGACACTAAATTGGATTTCGTGACGGATATACCTGAATCTAGAGAGTCTCACAAATGAAATATACTCGCAGAGCACTAGGGCAACATTTATAAATGATACTGATTATTTATAAAGTTGTTTAAAGGTTAAACGCAAAATACATTGTAGGGACCCAATAGTCATTTCCTTAATTTTTGTGTATTTGCATTTAATGTTTGATTAATTCAAATACACATTAATTAATTGTCAAATTGAGATATTTGACTAATATTATGTTTATATATATGTATTTGATATTTATTGTAAATATAATACATATATTTAATATATTTGTATTTAATTAATTAATTAATTATTTAATTGTTAAATGATTAAATTAATTAAAATATAAATATCTTAAAGTTATAATATTCCTTTTAATGACTTGAGTTGCCTTTGTTGACTTGTTATAAAGTTATTAAAGTTGTAATGATTAAATATAACAAGTTGATAAAGCTAAATAAATAAAACAAAAATTGAAAAATATATAGATATTTTAATTACCAATTTTCGGCCAAGACTTGGTTTTTTGGTATAAAATGTTTTGTTTTCATTTAGAGTTTCGTAACCTTGAAACACTTATCAAATACTCCATTAAAAGGAAAACAAAGAAGCTTGAAGAAAATAAAAGAAAAAACAAGAAAAAGCTTGGATTTTAGTAAGTTTTTCCAACTTGCTATTAGAAGGAAACATGTTCCTTGGGTTCTAGGCTTTAGGCTATGAGTTTATTTTGTTTTTCTATTCTTTATTCTTTTTATTTTTGATGGATGAAAGATTTGGAAAGTGTTGAGCATGTATAAGTTTCAAAAGAATGCTTCTAATATGTTAATAAGCACACTTTTGAAAGTTTGAGAAACTTGTTGCTAATCTAGAGTTGTTGACCCACACTTAAATGACCTAGATTTGATCTATAGTTATTTTATTGTGTTGAGACTTGATTTGAATGGAAGAAACATGATTGAAGTATTGGATTTTGTCAATTTGGTCTAATTTGAAGAAATTGAAAAATCAGGGTTTAAGACCACTTCCAAATTTGGGGCTTTTCATTTATACGGTGTATTCGGATGTGTATATGATACATATTAAATCTTATGTTGATTGGATTTCATTTGCATGTGTTTTGAACAATGGAAATGCAAAATGCACTTACCCCCCCCCCCTTTGTGAAGCTCACGGCCTTGGGCCAATTTTTGGGAAATTTAATTTGCTAATTGTATTTGTCATTTGGGACATGTTAAATTCATATTAGAAATGATTTAGAACCATTCAAAATTGTTTTGAACAATTTCGGATTAAAAATAAAAAAATGATTGGTTTAGGGGTAATTCGGTAAATTCACATAAATTTGATTTATAGTGTTTTATTTCATAATTTGATTATTGGATAATAAAATAAATAAGTTTATTTTATTAATCCGAGAAAAATTTTTGAAATCGGAAAATTCTGATTTTCCACTATTCCGCTGCATTACCGGGTTTCCGCAATAAAACACCTTCAAAATGGTATCAGAGCGAGTCTGATTCTAGGCCCCCTATTATGATTAGCCCTTTAATTCAATCTTTAATCATGTTTTCTTGACTTTATACATGCATGTTATAATCTAATTCAATACGTTCATCATGACGCCTATTAATGAGCCTTTTTTTTCGTCACTTCGGTGTTTCCTTTCGTCACACGTCACTCCACATCGAATCATACCCCAACACATGTCCAAGGCGACTCTTCATTCTCTTCATTTTCCCGCCGTTTTCATCTTTCAGCGATTTGCGTTGAGACATCTGTCTCTGGTTAAATATTTCATCCGTATATGTAAGGGTTCAGCCTACTCTGGTTTTTACTTTACTTTCGACCCTCTTCGAAAACCTCCATTCTTTCTTACCTTCAACCTTGCATTAATGGTGTCTTCTTCCTCTGCCCCAAAACCAGTTCCTCAAATTTTGTCGACTATAAGATGGCGCTGGACGATTCCTCCGTGAGCACTTTCGGTGTTTATACCCTCCATGAGAACTACGACCAGTGTGTGCTTGGTCTCATTTTTATTGAAGACGACACCATTGCCACAGCCCCGCTGGCTCAACAGTTCCCTTCCTCTTCTGGTCTCCCATTTTCGGAGCCAATTAATATTTATCATTTGGCTCAATCCAACCCGATTCGCACGTGGCCCAAACACGACGCCGCGTTTGAGTCTTGGTTCCAACGTATGCTATTGCATGCAGATACCCGTGCCTTTCTAGAGGAAAATGGCTTCATTTCCTTCATCGAACTTTCATTGGCCTTGCCTCCTTTTGACCGTAACCTGTTTCCTACCTCCTTACTCTTTTGGTCTTCTGAATACAATGTATTCATTTTCCCTGTTGGTCCATTTACTATTACTCTTCATGACATCGGTGCTCTCACCGGGATAGCCCCTCTGGGTGCGCCCATCTCGGCCTGCACAACCTTCCATTTCCCTCTTCCTCCAATGGAATCTTCGTCCTTTTCGTCCTACTCTTCTTTTCTTCGCACATTTTCAAAATTGGCCGGTCTTGTTTCGATGTTGGAGCGAACGACCTTCCTTCACTATTGGCTGTGCAAATATATCGTTTGCGCGCCTAGCCAAAATCCTATGGCGGGCTACCTCCCCATCTCTTCAGACCTTGCCAATGGTCGTCGCTTAGACCTGGCATCCTTCTTGTTAGTCGCCATTTATCGGGGATTGGCCGTCCTTCAAAAACAACTTTGGTCGGGGGCTTCATCGATTGCCTCCAGCCCTCTGTGGCTCGTTCAGCTTTGGCTGAGAGCCTATTTCCCTGTTTTCGGCACCATTGATTCAAATCATTCTTATCCTTTTGTCGGCCTTCTTTTCGCCCAACTTCGGTCGTCCTCTCTCCTCCCTCGTGTTGTCTTCAAATATTTCTATACTCTTTCTCGGGCTCCCTTTTTTTCCCTTTTTTGTGGTGGACAGCCTGTCATTCGTTCATGATATTCCTCAGTTGGAAGAGGACGAATCAGGACTTCACATATGGCGTAAGTTTTTATGCAGCCGCGAGCTGATTCATGACATCCTGACCGGGGCCAATGGGAAGGCTGAAGTGGAGGTGTATTCGCCCAACTTCGTTTCCCGTCAGCTTGGCCTCGTTCAAGGATGGCCTCTTCCATTCTTCCATGCGCGTTCCGCTTCGTCGGACCATTTTAAAGTTCTTTCGGTCTCTGACGTGGAGGATTTCTTGTCAGAGACTCTTTCTTTATTTTCTTTTTTGTCATCGTTCTTTTTGCTTCTTGTACATCGGTTCATTCTTCCTTTGACCGTTTATGGCCACTTGGTCATGAAAGATTTTTTCTCTGCCCTCTATAAGGGTATTTTCTACTATCCAGTTGTCCCCCAAGTCTTCTGAGCCGGTGGGGTCAAAGAAGGCAACTGAAACAGCCAAACCCAAAAAAAAGAAGCACGCTAAAAGGAAACAGTCTTCCCCCAGTCATAGCTCGGATTCAGACGTGCCACTTGTACGTCGTTCTAAGGTACGATTTTGAAGCCTGCCTTCTTTTGTACATAAGTTTGATGTAAATTGAGGTTTTAAAATTCTATACTTTGTGTAGGCGCTTAAGATTGAGCTGACCTCTGCAATACCCGAAACGACCCAAACTCCGGGGCCCGAAGCTCCCATATTTGAAGGTCTCGAGGAAGTGGGACCTACTGAAGTGCCGATTATTCAGCTTCCATTGGATGAGGACGAAGCAGCCGAGGCTCCAATCGTGGAGCAACCGCCAAAAGAAGGCGAGACAGCTGTTAACGACGATTCATCCGGAGCCGATCCCCAAGGTACGGAGCCACATATAGAATTTGGCTGTTCGCGTCCAAGTGTTGAGGAAATTCCAAGAGACCATCTGTTATTGATGAGTGGTAAATGTATGATTATTTCCCACTCATTTGACCTAATATTTTGTATAGTTTCTTGAGTTTTGTGAATATTTTGATGTGTTTTGTGTTATTATGTAGATAAATAAAGTTTCAGGACTCTCTGGAGGTGAATTGGGGCCAAAATAGTGAAAAACGGACAAAATGGCATATTCGTAATTTTGCGCATCGCGAAGCGCAAGCCTTTGGCGTCGCGACGCCTAACGTGCACTGATCTATGCTAACATACGCCGGGTCCACATGTCATAATCTGAGAAGTTTGACTTTGCTAACGTGTACCGTGCCACGTGTCACCATCACAGCCGATCTGCTAACGTGCATCGTGCCACGTGTCATCATCCTATGGTGCCGACAATCGCCATCACCGCGTGTTGCCATGTGTCACTCCAAGTGTCGGCCACATCATCATCCACATCGCCAGTTGACCGAGTCAACGTGCCACGTCATTTTCATGTCATCATCAGCCAATCACAGTGTGCCACGTGTCGTAATTCTATGGTGCCTACAATCACTTTCTCCATGTGTTGCCACATCAGCGCCACGTCAGCTCAATTATTGACTCACTTATCCGCAATTGCCACGTGGCAGATAAGAATCTGAGCCGACCAATCAGAAGCTGACACGTCAGCGCGTCACGACGTAAAAAGAAACATGTGTGTCGCGACGCGCGTGGCTTATGGATGCCTATAAATAGAGCTCGAAATTTCAATTTCAGATGTACCTTCCTCTCTGAATTCTTTGATGTAAATAAGGAGTTTTCTTTCTAGTTTCTTTTAAATTTCAGTTTTGTAATTATTTTTAATTACGTTCTGTAATAATAGTAATTTAATTTCTTTACTTTTACAGTTTTTACTATTCAACCATGAAGAGTTAACTTCCCCCTGCTAGGGTGAAAGGTAATTCTTTTACTATTGCTATTTAGATTAATCTCCCTTAAATATAATATATTCACTATTTAAAATTTAACTTAATGAGGATACCGCTATATTGGTCGGTTGGTCATTCATTTTAAACTGGTTTAAACCTGACTAAGAAAGGATACCACCAGATTGGTCGGTTGGTAATTAAACTTTCTTACCACCTATATGGCAGGTTTATGGATAAATTTTGATACCGCCTATATGGCTGGTCAGACTTAATTTGACTTAATCAGGTTACCGTGTATATGGCTGGTTGGTAAAATCATCACAAGTTAATATATTATATTATGGGAGATATCTAAATTAGTAGTAGTAAAAGTAGATCCTTTTACCTTAGCATTTTATTTTATTGTAATTTACTTTTAGCTTTTACTTTACCGCGATTACTTTTCAGCATTTTTACTTTATGTCTTTTATTTTACTAGCCCTAGTTATGTGTCGTAACTAAGTTAGTTATCTGGGGTTGTGATGAATTCTAATATCACCGGTTTATAAGGGGTTATTTTATAATTTGGGTAATTTAAAGATTTACTTATTAAGTCTTAAGCTTAAAACCAACTGGTTTGGGAGTCACTGGCCCAAAGCTCGCTACATGGATCAAAGATGCTGCAAAAATATATATATATACGAAGTCTGAGTAATTAAGTCCATAGGGGTGTCTTAACACCTGATACCCTAAAACCAACTGGTTTGGGAGCCACCGACCCAATACTCGCTACATAGATGGAAGATATTGTATATAAATAAAAAAAAATCAAGAATCAAAGAAAAACAAAACGAGAAAAATCAGAAAAATTATTCATTTGCTACAAAAAGGTGTGAATTCTGATCAAACTTTAGGACAAAAATATTACTCTCTTATCAATTGCACTTGTGATTGTTGTGGGCAAAAATGAGTTGTTTATTATTTTGTTGGCTATGTATATGGAGAATGATAAATATAATCGGAGAATTTACTTATTCAGTAATTTAGAAAGAAAGAAAACAACTAGTGATTTGGAGTAGAAGTTTCACCTGATTAGTCACTAACTTTTTTATTCTCTTTTCTCTTGTCTTTTTGCTTTTGTGTGCATTAGTTTCACTACCTTTTTACTTTTGTAAAATGTTTGTGGGTATCATTGTTGTAAACCCTCACGAGACTGCAACTCGTCCACTAGGGACACATAGGGGTTTAAAGGCTTGTTGCATACGCTAAATGCAACCGTGATCCCTACGAAAGTGGTTTAGTTAAATTCTATTTTAAAGATGTTTATGTTATTTTATTCTGTGTTTTGCTCGAGGACTAGCAAAATGTTAGGTTTTGGGGTGTGATGAGTGGTAAAAGTATCACTATTTCCCACTCATTTGACCTAATATTTTGTATATTTTCTTGAGTTTTATAAATATTTTGATGTGTTTTGTGTTATTATTTAGATAAATAAAGTTTTAGGACTCTCTGGAGGTGATTTAAGGCCAAAATAGTGAAAAACGGACAAAAAGACATTTCGTAATTTTACGCGTCGCGACGCCTAACGTCCACTGATCCATGCTAACGTGTGACGGGTTCACATGTCAGAATCTGAGAAGTTTGACTTTGCTAACGTGCGTCGTGCCATGTGTCATCATCACAGTCGATCTGCTAACGTGCGCCGTGCCATGTGTCATCATCATATGGTGCCGACAATCGCCATCGGCGCGTGTCGCAACGTGTCACTCCACGTGTCAGCCACGTCATCGTCCACATCACCAGTTGATCGAGTCAATGTGCCACATCACCGCCACGTCATCTTCAGGCAATCACAGTGTGCCACGTGTCACTATTCTATGGTACTGACAATCACTTTCACCACGTGTCACCACGTCAGTGCCACATCAGTGCCACGTCAGCTCAATTATTGACTCACTTATCCGCAATTGCAGATAAGAATCTGAGACGACCAATCAGAAGCTGACACGTCAGCGCGTCACGACGCAAGAAGAAACAGGCGCGTCGCGACGCGCATGGCTTATGGACGCCTATAAATAGAGCTCGAAATTTCAGTTTCAGATGTACCTTCCTCTCTGAATTCTCTGATGTAAATAGGGAGTTTTCTATCTAGTTTCTTTTAAATTTCAGTTTTGTAATTAATTTTAATTATGTTATGTACTAATAATAATTTGCTTTCTTTACTTTTACAGCTTTTACTATTCAACCATGAGGAGGTAACTTCCCCATGCTAGGGTGAAAGGTAATTCTTTTACTATTGCTATTTAGATTAATCTCCCTTAAATATAATATATTCACTATTTAAAATTTGACTTAATGAGGATACCGCTATATTGGTCGGTTGGTAATTCACTTTAAACTGGTTTAAACCTGACTAAGCAATGATACCGCCAGATTGGTCGGTTGGTAATTAAACTTTCTTACCGCCTATATGGCAGGTTTATGGACAAATTTTGATACCGCCTATATGGCTGGTCGAACTTAATTTGACTTAATCAGGTTACCGCCTATATGGCTGGTTGGTAAAATCATCACAAGTTAATATATTATATTAAGGGAGATATCTAAATTATTAGTAGTAGTAAAAGTAGATCATTTTACCTTAGCATTTTATTTTATTGTAATTTACTTTTCAGCTTTTACTTTACCGCAATTACTTTTCAGCATTTTACTTTATGTCTTTTATTTTACTAACCCTAGTTATGTGTCGTAACTAAGTTAGTTATCTGGGGTTGTGATGAATTCTAATATCACCGGTTTATAAGAGGTTATTTTATAGTTTGGGTAATTTAAAGGTTTACTTATTAAGTCTTAAGCTTAATGCGTCTTGTTAATTGGCCACTAATAAGATTGATCTGGTTAATCTAAAATAAACTTGACAAATGAATTTTAGGTTTCAGCCTTAGACTTAATAGCCCACGATCTTCCTTGAGGATAGATAACCCTTTAATAGATTTCCTTACAGGATAGACATATACCTGTCGGGCGGGGGTAGCCATAATTGGAACTTAAACTTAATGAATCCAGGTAATTTGGTTGACATAGACATATGGTTTAATTGGGTTAAACTGGGTGTTTGCGTCTGACCATCGACATAGGCTTTCGCATAATTTCGTGTTCCAGGTTAGTAAACCGATTTATTACATAAACATGAAATAACCACTTCATCTTTTAAAATATATTAGAAAGATTCACAACCCTAGATAGTTTCTTAATATTGAATTTTCTTAAACCTACTTTTGTGCAATTTTATTTACTTGTTTTTAAATTCAAAATCTTCACCATTTCAAATCAATCAATCAACCTGTTAGATACTAGTAATCATTTGACCTCATAAAATTAATAGATTAGGTATTAAGTCCTCGTGGGATCGATACTTTTTATACTACTTGAACGATACGTACGCTTGCGTTATATGCGTGTGATTACGTACCAGTCAGTTACTCGAATGTCCCTCTTCGGACAATCCTGTACCAATTATGCAGGACCCGGACGACGAGGCTGAAGTGCTAGAGCCTATTTGGCCGGATGACGGGCCTCTTTGGCGTCATCTCAAACGGCTTTACCCCTTAGTACGCAGGATGTTTGCCACAGGGCTTATGGGGAGTTATAGGGATGTAGACGGCCTTTATAGTTTGGCCGAATTGGAGTTACTAGAAGAGGCTCGGTCTATGTATAAAGACGACTTACTTCGTCGTATTTATGAAAAAGATGAGGTCATTTATATTTCTAATTCTTCCGATTCTGATTCTCCTACAGATGCTCAACCCACCACTGCGGTGCAACACTCATCGCCACAGGTAGTATCTCTGGGTTCTTCAGTGCACCAAACTTCGGTCTTCGCACAGCCGTCGTCCTCGGTTTTTCTGCCCTCTCCTCCTCGAGCGGAGTCTCTTGTACCTTAAGCGCAAGATCTTTGTGCGCTTGAACAGCCGTCATCTTCGGCTCCCCAATCTTTGACTCCTCTGCATGTAGCTCCTGTTTTGTTAGCTCAATTATCTGCTTCTTCTGAACGGTCATCGCCCTTTCGGGCTGAGTCTCCTACCCTTATGCAACAACATTCGTCTGCTCAGCTATCGCCACTTCAGGCCGCGTCTCCCGAACAGCCGTCTTTTCCTGTTCCCCTGCAGCCATCATCTTCAGATCATTCACCTTCATCTCTTCAGGAAGAACTTGTGCAGCCGTATGTTGATGTTTTTGAGGCATCGGCGGATTGGCCATCTAGCTCGAATACTGGGCCTGGGTGGTAAGTCTTTTATCCTCTTCCTTTAGTTTATTACTCCAGTTTACATCTGCTAATTTCTTCTTTGCACACAGGCATCCGACCCACTGCTGCAATCGGTCCAGAACAATTTGGATCACCTTGGACGATTGTCTTCTGTTCCATTTCGGCCTTCCTCGCCTTCGGTCGGAGCCAGTTCGGATCTGGAGGTCCTTCGGGAGATCATCGGCCAATATGTTTCTTTTACTATGTTGGAGATTAGCCAGGCAGTTCAGCCAAAAAATATTCTCCAATTAGACAGAAGTTCCTCCGAATTAAGCCGACTATTAGCCCTCCATGCCTTATCTATATCAGTAGATGATCGGCTCTTCCTCCAAGAACTGCAGGATAATATAACGGCCCTTATCTCTCGGTATCGCAATATACATAGTCAAAGGATCGGGCTTCGTTCTTCTTTGGCGAAGAAAGAAACGCTCTGCGGTTCTCTCGATGCCCTTCATCAGGCCCTGAGGGAGGCCACAAATGAAATGGTGACTGAGGAATCGGTTCTCCTGGACCTAGAGCAACAACTACAGCAAATCCAGCATCTTATTGAGGAGAGCCGTATGAGGAGAGAGGCTAAGAGGAAGGCCATTGCCGCCCAAATGACGGAGGTGGACACATCTTTGGCAGAGTATGAAGGTCTGGCCCGTATTGATTTTGAGTAGAGCTTGGCCGATTTGGAGACAGCGGATTTGGAAGTGAAAAAGGAATGGTATCTGATGAGGGAGACATTTTCGGACATAAAGGCGTCGCCCGAGGATTTTCGGAGGTCTCCGGGCCGAAGCCAATAATGCATTGTAGGACGTTACGTCGTCTAATCTTTGTACTTTTGAGGACGTTTTCGTCCCGAATTAATGAAAATACATTATCATATTACTACATTTTGTTTTTATTGCAAAGACATCACATTTTCATGCTCCCATAATGAGGGCATATATTTTTTCAAGTATTTGCCATTTATCGCCCTAGCATGCACCCTTCCGTTTAAATCTTTTAAATGATAGGCCCCATTTGGTAATACATCATTTACCTCGAATGGGTCTTCCCAATTAGGTGACCATTTTCCATATGCCGGGTCTTTGGAACCAAGTGGCAATATGGTTTTCCATACTAATTCGCCTTTTCTGAACGATTTAGCCATGACTCTCTAATTATATTCCTTGGCTATTTTCCTATTTCATGCTTCTAAACGATTTACCACATTGCATTTAATGTCATCCAATTCCAAAAAAATATGTATCATTCCTTCGTTGTAGTCTTCCTTTGTCAATTCTTTTTGCAACATCACCCCAGTGGATTCAATATTAATTTCTACCGACAGTACGGCCTCTTGACCATATACTAATTGAAATTGTGTGACCGAAGTACTCGTTCGCGGTGACGTCCTATAGGCCCATAGAGTTTGACTCAAACATTCGTCCCATCGCCTAGCATTGTCTGTCACCATCTTCCGAATCAACCCTTTAAGGGTTTTATCGGACGATTCTGCCTGACCATTTGACTGAGGGTAATACGGAGTGGTGTTAACTAATCGGATCCCGTATTCGGCCAAGAAGCTTTTTACCTTCTCTTTTATGAACTTGACGATCTGCTCTTGGGAGATTTCCACTACCGAAATAACTTCCACCCATTTGGTAAAAAAGTCGATAGCAATGATAATGAAAGTATGCCTCTTGCTTGATGCAAGATAGATTTTCCCTATCAAATCTATCGCCCATCCTATGAATGGCCATGGTTTAATAATAGGGATCATTTCGGTTGCTGGTGCCCTCTGAATGGGCCCATACTTCTGAAAAGCAATACATCATTTGGCATACGAGATGCATGATTCTCTCATCTTCGGCCAATAGTAGCTGCTCCGTATAACCAGCCATCTCATCTTTATTCCGGCCTGGTGAGCCCCACAAACACCTTCATGTATCTCGGCCATGATAATTTTGGACTCTGATGGCCCTACACATTTTAAAACAGACCGTCTTGGCGTTTTTTATACAACACATCTCCTGATACCACGTAATTCAAGGCTTTTAGTTTCAGCCTTCGATCTTTCCCACTTTCGGGCTGTTTTAAAAATTCTTTGATCTCGTTCCTCCAATCATCCTCCACTTGAACTTCAATAGTCATGACATCTGTCCCCCTCTTTCGCCTCATCAGGCCTGGCTTAACCTCTTCACTTATATATATACCACATATGTTTGTCTGCTTAGATTCAGAAGCTGTTTGGGCCAAATTGTTGGCCACTTTGTTCTTCGCCCTCGGAAGGTGTTCCAATTCCGCATGGTCAAATTGACCTACCAACTCTTTAGTCATACCCAATAGCGCCATGACTGAAGGGTGTGGGAACACAGGGAACTGGGCGACGCAATGCTGTTCCAGGGCCGGGGGCCTAGTTGGGAGTACGGAATAGCCAACGGAGGACTAAACCGGAGAATAAGGGAGTCGCCACCCGGTGTGAACCGGGACAAAGATTTAAGGCCGCACTCACCCCTCGCAAGGGAAGACCTCAAACCATTGTGTTCGGAATGGTCCCTTACTTATGCAACTTATAATGTAAAGATTTATGCAATAATCCAACCAAGTCTATGACATATATTTCCAAGTGCAACACAATCCTAGATTCACATGCTTAAAAGCATAATTTACATCTAACATACATTAAACCAAATCTTATTGCCAAATTCACATGCTCAAAAGTAGGCCTTTGCAACAACAAGCACATAACGTCATAAGAATTCAATCATTCATGTAAATATAAACACAAACAGTCATGGTAACATTTGCATGTAATGCAAAGGAAATCAAAATGACGACAAATAAAATTGTAGGCACATAACGGAAACAGACAACTAGAGAGGTAATACAAATGCATAGCGTACAAAGGGGTAACCATATGCTAAGATGGACATGTCATAATGTGATGCAAGAGGATCTTTTTACCGTGTGCGTTCGTGCAGCGTTCGTAGACGCGTTTGAACGGTAAACAGAAGGTTCCCGTTCGAATAGCGTTCCTAAACGCGTTCGAACGGGAATGAAACAGAAAGCACACGTTCGTATGGCGTTCGTGAACGCGTTCGAACGGAAATGAAACAGAATACTCACATTCGTGTGGCGTTTGTGAACGCGTTCGAACAGAAATGAAACAGAATCCTCACGCTCGTATGGCGTTCGTGAACGCGTTCGAACGGAAATGAGACCTGATGCATGATAAGGCAAAATGCATGCGCATTCGAGTTGCGTTCGTAAACGCGTTCGAACGGGAACAGACCTGATGCATGAAATGGGACGCAATACATAAACAAGAAAATGAAGGGGCGCGGCGAAGTACTGCCGTAAAGGTGGCCTTTTGGGGCTCTTGATCTCTCAAAGAGAGGACCTTTAGACCAACATACTAAGCCCATGCGCGTCACATAAAATCATGCATACAAACACAAAGACAATCATATCAAACTAAGTATGCCCGATTGAGCATATCTTGCATTCAACCATACACACATCAACCGGCGCAGCAAAACATCATGGTAAAGGGCTTTAAACCCCTCCCCATGGGGGATCTTTCATTCCACTTACTAAGCCCATGCGCTTGATTGAACCATGCATAAAAAAAACATAAAGACAATCATATCAAACTAAGCATGCCCGATTGAACGTATCTTGCATTCAACCAGAAACACATCAACCGGCGCGGCAAAGCATCGTGGTAAAGGGCTTTAAACCCCTCCCCGTAGGGGATCTTTCATTCCACTTACTAAGCCATTGCGCTCGATTGAGTAATGCACAAATAAGCAACATGCAGAATTTAAGTGACGAAAAATAAATAAACCAAAGCAACACAAAACAAAAAAAGGGTGCCGTTTACTCTAGTGATACGTGGAGTTGTATCCCAAGTACAGACCGCACTACCGTCCATTTGGATTCGGCTACAGAATTTACGTCTGGGTTTCCATCCTATATACCACAAGAGACGACACTTCCATTCATCCAACATCCACAACAAACATCATATACACAACAAATACAACAAATACAGAAAATATAATCAAAATAAATGACCAGAAATTAAATAGAAATAAGAGTGAAAAATACCCTCAGGTCTAACCTTTTTAGTTGTCCTCGGACTTGCGTTTCGCGGAGATCAGAAGGGATAAAAGCTCCTTACTCTTCCGGTTCACTAGCTTAGCGTTTTGGCTCGCTGTTCCACTGTTTATTCCGCTGTTTTGGCTTGTTTTGTTGCTGTTTTCGCTGTATTTCTGCTCACTGTTTCAGCTCACTGTTTTGGCGTTTTAGGCTATTGTTTTTGATGTTTTTTTAAGGCTTTAAGTGCATATTGTTTTTGTGTTTTTTTTTAAGAGTTAGATGTGCAGTTTTTACTCACTGACTCGGGTGATTTAGGGGCGTGTTTGGTGCTGTTTAGGGGCGTGTTTGCTGCTGTTTTAGGGGTTAAATAGTGCAGTTTTAGTGGTTAAAAAAAGTGCAGTTTTTTTGTGATGTGTGGGGGGGGTTTAAGGGGCTGTGATTTTAGGTAATGGAGGGACTGTTTGCTGCTGTTTTTAAGGTTAGTTTGGGCGTGATTTGGGGCTGTGAAAATAGGTTAAAGATGCGGCAATGGAGGGGTGGAGGATGGTGGTGTTTTTCGGTTATGGAGGGATTAGATGAAGAGAAATTTACTTGCCTCTTTCCTACCTTCTTGCCGTGAACCTTGAAGCTTTTTCTTTTTATTTTTTTTTGTGAATTTTCGTGAATTAGGAGACCCGAGGAGGCTTGGTGAAGCTTTGTTTATATAGAAGAGAGCTAGGGTTTGCCCTTGTCTTACAAGGAAGAGATCTAGTTCCCAAATTAGGAGTCCTAAGAATGGTATACACAAGATTGAGAGGGGACAAAATATTTTAAATTAGGAAGTCCATTATTTTAAATTGGTAGATGTCTTATTAGATTAGGAAGTCAAATATTTGATTGGTTTTAATTGGTTAGGATTGATTTTAATTAGGCATATCTTCTTTTTAATTTTAGTATATGATATATTCAAATTGTTTAAATTAGGCATGATTTTAGTTTAAGTTTGGTAAATGTTTTATTTAATTATTTAATTAATTATATTAATATCTTATTTAGTTAATGTTTTAATTAATATTTATTTATTTAATTTGGGATGTGTTTTATGGGCTTTGGGGGGCTAATTGGGCTGGGGTGCGAGGCTAGCAGCAAAACCAGGAATACCGACTCCGTTTGAACGCCAATTCGAACATGGCACGAACGTCCGCAATCTACCTGATGTTCGAACGCAGTAACGAACGCAGCACCAACGAAGACAGTGAACTTGTGGAATGAACTTGATGACGCACTTATTCTGAATTTCCCCTTCCGACCTCCGTTTCCCACAATATCCTTAGCTAAAAAAGTAGTGCCTCCAACTGAGACTCATCATCGGGTTTCACATGCGAAAATGCAATGCCTACAGTCGCCCCCACTTTGATGGGGCTTGTGCAGTGTGTGACAATGACAGTCCTATCAAAGTCTATGCAATGCATTTTTTTTTTTACTTACCTGGCTAGCTAGCTGTCTCAAGCTAAGCTGATACTGTAGTGGACCTCGATCCTGAGACGTATCTCAATACTGCTGATGATGTGGGCCTCACCCGCAAACAGATGTAATGTGGAGCCTCGCTCCTCAGCCGATATGGGCCTCGCCCCCAAACTGACATGATGTGATGTGGAGCCTCGCTCCCCAGCCGATATGGGCCTCGCCCCCAAGCTGGTACAATGTGGAGCATCGCTCCTCAGTTGATATGGGCCTCGCCCCCAAGCTGATATAATGTGATGTGGAGCCTCGCTCCTCAGCCGATATGGGCCTCGCCCAAGCTGTACATGTGGAGCCTCGCTCCTCAGCCGATATGGGCCTCGCCCCCAAGCTGATATAATGTGATGTGGAGCCTCGCTCCTCAGCCGATATGGGCCTCGCCCCCAAGCTGATATAATGTGATGTGGAGCCTCGCTCCTCAGCCGATATGGGCCTCGCCCCCAAGCTGATATAATGTGATGTGGAGCCTCGCTCCTCAGCCGATATGGGCCTCGCCCCCAAGCTGATATAATGTGGTGCGGAGCCTCGCTCCTCAGCCGATATGGGCCTCGCCCCCAAGCTGATATAATGTGATGTGGAGCCTCGCTCCTCAGCCGATATGGGCCTCACCCCCAAGCTGATATAATGTGATGTGGAGCCTCGCTCCTCAGCCGATATGGGCCTCGCTCCTAAGCTGATATAATGTGATGTGGAGCCTCGCCCCCAAGCTGAAATAATGTGATGTGGAGCCTCGCTCCTCAGCCGATTTGGGCCTCGCCCTTTTCCGTCTTCAACACCTGTTTACACAAAATAGAACAAACACAAAAAGATGCAATATAGGTTACGTGTATGCATGTATGCAGGAGTTTTCTTATTCCGTTGGGTTAGGTCTTCCACTGGCGACCAAGTCTTCTCAAGCAAAGTACAGCTTCAACCTGTCAACATTGATTGGTTCTGTGAATTCATTTCCCTCGAGGTCCGACAACTTCACTGCTCCATTTCCCATGACTTTCTGAACGATGTAGGGTCCTTCCCAGTTCGGCCTGAATTTCCCTCTCGGATCTGTCGTCGACGGCCTCGACTGCTTAAGTACTAAATCACCCTTTCTGATCTTTGTGGGACGTACTTTCTTGTTGAAGGCCCGGGCTAGTCTCTTCTGATATAACTGCATGTGATGTAAGGCTCTTATCCTTTTCTCGTCCAACAGTGCTAACTGATCAAATCTCTGTGCGGCCCATTCTGACTCAAGTAACTCTGTCTCTGCTAATACCCTCATAGACTGTATTTCCATTTCCACCGGTAGTACCGCTTCCATCCCGTACACTAAAGAGTAAGGTGTTGCACCCGTTGCTGTTCTGATTGACGTTCTGTACCCCCACAAGGCATACGGTAGTCTCTCAGCCCAATCCCTGCAGTTCTCTGTCATCTTAGCCAGAATTGTCTTCACAGTCTTGTTGCTGCCTCAACTGCCCCATTCGCTTGTGGCCTATAAGGTGATGACTTATGATGGCCTATCCCGTACCTTTGTAGCATTGCCTTTGTCTCTCCTTGAAACTGTACCCCATTGTCCGTGACCACGTGGTGCGGCATACCATACCGACAAATGAGGTTCCGTGCTATGAACTTGGCCATCTGTTTTGCTGTAACGTTCCGGAACGACTCAGCTTCTACCCACTTTGAGAAGTAATCCACTGCTACTACTATGAAGCGATGCCCATTAGATGCATTCGGTCGAATTTCCCCATCATGTCAATCCCCCATGCTGAGAACGGCCATGGCTCTGACAGCCCGTGCAACTCTGTATGTGGCAGATGACTCAGATTGCCATGTATCTGACAGTCGCGACAGTGCTTTACCATCCTTGCGCAGTCTGTCTCCATAGTCGACCAATAAAACCCCTGTCTCACTATCTTGCGGGACAAGTTCAACCCATTCATGTGCGGACCACATACCCCGGCATGTACCTCTTCCATCACTTTCTGAGCTTCTTCTTTTCCCAAACATTTCAACTGAATGCCGTTTGCTTGTCTTTTGTACAGTTCGTTCTTCTTTCAAGATCACATATTGAGAGGCCAATTTCTGAATGGCCAATCTGTCTTTTCTGCCGGCCCCTTTTGGGAATTCCCCGTGCTCTAGATACCTCTGAATGTCATGGTACCAAGGCTTACCGTCGTCAATTTCCACTTCCAGAACTTTCTCTGTCTCATAAATCGGCCTGTTTGCTGTAGTCAATACCAATGGTCTCATCACTAACTTCTCTGGATTCTCCCAAGTAGCTGCAAGTGTGGCCAGTGCATCTGCCATCTGATTCTCTTCTCGCGGCAAGTGTTGAAACTTACAATTAGGGATGGCCTGGGCCAACTCTCTGAGGTGGAAAAGGTAGGGCTTCAATCGTTCCTCTTTCAATTCCCATTCTCCTTGCAACTGACGGATTACCAGCATCGAATCTCCGTAGACCTCAACACTTTCGGCTTTCAAGGCTATCAATGCAGTCAACCCAAAAGCACAGGCTTCATATTCGGCCATGTTGTTTGTTACTCTGAATGTTAACCTCTTGGCCATGGGCAAAGTATCTCCCTCGGGGGTCACTATCACAACTCCAATTCCGGCTCCTTTGTAATTAACTGCTCCGTCGAAATACACTTTCCATCCCTGAACTGCTATAGCACTGATTTCTTCATCTGGGAACTCAAACTTATACTGATCCCCCTCAATAGGCTGTAGTGCTAGGAACTCCGCCACTGCTCGCCCTTTGATTACCTTGGAGTTGAGGTACTCAATGTCAAACTCTGTCAACAATACTAACCATCTGCCCAACTTTCCACTAGCGACGGCACTGAATGCAGATACTTCAAAGGGTTCTCTTTTGCCACTACCTGGATCTTGTAGGACTGGAAGTAATGTCGCAACTTTCTGGAAGCCCACTACTGCCAAACAGATCTTCTCTACCTCTTGATAACGAGCCTCATACGGGAGCATCTTCTTACTCAGATAGTAAACTGCATGTTCTACCCCCTGTCCCATCTGCCTGTACCATCATTGCTCCCAATGCTTCTGACTCTATAGCCAAATACAGTACCAAAGGCTTTCCCGGTCTCGGAGGTTTCAAAACAGGTGGCTTTACCAAATACTCTCTGATTCTGTCGAAGGCTGTCTGACACTGTTCATTCCATTTTACTGGCTGGTCTTTTCTCAACAGCTTAAAGATAGGCTCACACACTGAAGTCAACTTGGCAATGAACCGACTGATATACTGAATCTTCCCAAGGAACGCCCTGACCTCTCTTTCTGTCTTCGGTGCTGGCATCTTGGTGATCGCTTTGATCTTCTCAGAGTCTACTTCTATTCCTCCCATTCCAACTGTATGTCCCAGCAGTTTCCCTGACGTTACCCCAAACACACATTTCTTGGGGTTCAATCTCAAATTGTACTTGTCAACCCTCTGAAGGAACTTCTCAAGTGCCTCAATATGCCCGTCCCTTGTCTCGGACTTCACCATCATGTCATCCACATATACTTCGATCTCCTTGTGCATCAAGTCATGGAACAAGGTAGTAGCCATTCTCTGATAAGTAGCTCCTGCATTCTTGAGCCCAAACGGCATCACTTTGTAACAATAAGTACCCCACTCGGTGACAAAGGCAGTCTTGTGCTTATCTCCTCTGCCATGAGAACTTGATTGTACCCAGAAAACCCGTCTACAAATGAATACATGGCCGACAAAGCTGCACTATCAACCAATACATCTATATGCGGTAGAGGAAAGTCGTCTTTCGGACAAGCCTTATTGAGGTCTCTGTAGTCCACACACATTCTGACCTTTCCATCTTTCTTCGGTACCGGCACAATGTTTGCTAACCATTCAGGATATTTTACCACTTCCAGGAAACCCACGTCAATTTGTTTCTTGACTTCTTCTCTAACCTTCTCAGCCCATTCTGGTCTCATTCGTCGAAGTTTCTGTTTCACCGGCCTCATGTTCGGATAAGTCGGAATAGAATGTTGAGCAATGCTTCTATCTACCCCGGGCATGTCTTCATAGGACCAAGCAAAAACTCTTGCATACCTGATCAATACTTCTTCTATTTTCTCCCTTTCCCCAGAAGTAACCTCACTTGCAATTAAAATTTCCTTAGGATCCTCAGGTGTCCCAAGGTTAAAGGCATTTCTCTTGGTGGAGTTGATATCAAATATGCTTAGATCATGTAATGGGAAAAGAGAAGACTCAGCCAAGTAAGCAGAAATACTGTCTTTATTGCTAGCAAAAGAAGGAGTACACTCAAATAAATCTGGGAGGTAAACATCCTCATCATCTACGGATATTTCCTCCTCTACAACAATGTCTTTCTCAGGTTCCTTCTTCTCATTGAGGGTCAATGTCTCCAGCTTCATGAGTTCCTCCTCCCATTTTTCACCCTCTTGCTTCTTCTCTTCAACCAACAGCTTCTTTCCCAACAGGTCCTGGAAGATCTCAAATCCGGGCACCACTACTCCATTCACCTCTACTGGTTCAGGCTCACCTTGGTACCCCGAAGCCTTCACAAAGTACTCCATCAATTTCATGCCCTTCTTCTTGATCTTTGGCTTCTCATCATCAGACTTGTACCCCAAACCTCTTCTGGTTGTCTGGCCTCTGAAATCTGGCAGTTTCGAGCCCTCACCTGGCTCATACTTCATCTTCCCCATGATCCGGGCTACCTGGGATCCACCCACTCCTCAAAAGTTGCTGATACTTGGAACCTTGTGAAGGCAGTATTTCCAAGGCGGCGACTGCATTGTCTATTTCAGCTTTGATGGTGACAATCTCTCCCCCGAATGGGAACTTAATCATCTGGTGCAAAGTGGAGGGCACGCCCCCAAGCTTGTGAAACCATGGCCTCCCCAACAATAAAGCAAATGTAGCTGGAATATCAAGCACAGTAAACTCAACCTCATCTTCAATCGGCCCTACCTTGACCATTGCCACAAAGGTACCCTCAACGCCGCGCTTACTATCATCATAAGCTTTGATGGTCATGTTGGAAGGGTCCAAATCTGTAGCCTTCAAACCCAACCTTGTCAGAATTTTCAACGGGCATACATTGATAGATGAACCGTCATCTACCATTACACATGAAGTCCTTTTGCCTCTTACTTCAGCCCTGATGAACAATGGCCTGTTGTGATTCCTCCCCTCTGCCGGAAGTTCATCCTCGGAAAATGAAATCTGTAATGCCTCTTTCTGAACAGCCCCAACAAACATTGTAGGGTTGGCATCCTCCGGCACAACAATTTTACTCAAGGCCTCAACCATGGCCCGTCTATGCTCTTTAGATGCACACAATAACTCCCATATGCTGACTTGAGCTCTTGTCTTCCTCAATTGTCTCAGCACTACATCTCCTTCAATATTCTCTGAATTCTCAGGCATTTCTCTCCCATCAGTCAAGGTTTCTTTGCCCTTATCCGCCACATCACTATAAAAACGCCCACTGCGTGTCATTCCCTTTACTTCTTCTTCATCACTGCTAGAGAAGTCAAGCCAGAAATTCTTCCCCAACTCAGGTTCACCCTCACTGCTGCTGTCCCAAATTCCAAGGCAAAAGGCTTCAGGGTAGAAGGTTTTTAGGACATAGTCTTCTGGAAGGCCAGAACTAATCATGTAGGTTGGTGGGGGTACAGCTCGGTAATTGGGTAAGGGGTTTCTGTTTGTGTCTGGTTGTTCGGTTTCAGGGTCAGGTATCTTTTTGGAGTCAATGAGGTCTTGGATCTCGTGGCGCAGTCGGGCACAGTTGTCAGTGTCGTGGCCCTTCTGCTGATGGAAATAACAGTAAAGGTTGAGATTGAAATGTGGTGGTGGTGGGTTTGGGATAGGTTTGGCTTCTAAAGGCTTTAGGAGTCCCTGCCTCTTCAATTTCTCAAATACCTTAGACAAAGGTCTCCCAAGGTTAGAGAACCTCCGATTCCGGACAGCAGCCACCTCCGCTAACACGGGCTTGGTACCTGACATACCTCCAACAGGCCTCCTATTTAGGCCAAAGAACTTCCTGTTTTCTGCTTCCTCCTCTTCAATGTCCATGACAGTCTCCCTCAACTGCCGGAAGTCTACAATCATTGAGGTCATCCTCCTCAACTACTGTAAATAGAGGGCTTTGTGCCCTTGATGATCATCTTGATTTGGTCCTTCTCAGAGGGCCTAGTCTGCATCTTCAGTAGCTGGCCTCTCCAGCGATCCACATACTCCTTGAAGCTCTCATCCGGCTTCTGCTTGATATTTTCCAAGTCACGGAGTGACAAGTCAATCTCCAGGTCCGTGACATATTGCTTTAAGAAAGCATCAGCTAGCTCCCTCCAGTCCTCCTTAACCTGCTTGTCAAGGCTATGGTACCACACTACGGGTGCCCCTTCGAGCGACATCCCGAACATCTTTTGTACTTGGCGCTGAGACAGGCCAACTGAACTCATAACAGATACATACTGACGGAGATGCACCCTCGGATCCCCGTTCCCATTGAACTTAGCCAAATCCGGCATCTTAAACTGCGCCGGCAACTGCTCCTCAAACGTCATTGTCTCATAATCTAGCAAATCTTCATTCTTACCCCTCATCTTGCGGGTAACGGATTCAACCTGATCCCTGAGTTTCTGTATCTCTGCCTGAGACCCCAATATTCTGCCCGCTGCATATTCTGCCATATCATCCTCAAAAGTGGGGACATCATCCCCCGATCTGACCGGAGGCACTTCCTGCCTTGTATTTTCTGAACTTCCCCCAGTACGAGACCCAGCTATACCAGCCACAGCAGTAGTCAATGCCTGTAACTGTTCAGTGATTTTTGCAAGATTGTTCTCTAACTGATCCATTCGGGACACCTCATTATCTGATTCACTCATGCTTTCAACTGTTCTTTTAGTGAGTCTGGTTCCTTCTCTAACCCAAACGGTATCTATGGTGTCTTTTTTAAGACACGGATGGTGTTAACAAGGTATATGTATGCATGATGTGCATAAGAAGTATATAACATATACTAAATCAAATAAAATTCTCAAACAAATCGGTCTATTATCATTTTAGAAGCTTTTGGGACAACTGTCATAAGAGTGAACCCGTCCCAGTTTAAATGGCCCAACGAGTTTATGTCTTATGGCAAAGAGCCCAACTAAATCCAAATGATAATATTCCGAACACAATCATAAAATGGCCCATTGTTATTTAGAAGCCTTTTGGCCCAATCGTCATAAGATATGTTCTTGTCCCAGTTTAAATGGCCCAACAAGCCCATATGACAAAAGACCCAGATGGATTCAAATAGCAATGTTCCCAAACATAAGCATACAAGGAAGATTTTATAAACATAAAATAATAACTTCTACCGTGTGGCCCATCATCATTTCAGAAGCTTTGGGCCTAATTGTCATATGGTACGAACCTGCCCCAGTTTAAATGGCCCAGCAAGTTCGCATTTTTGACAAGGAGTCCAATTCATCCAAATGATAATGGTCCTAAAGCACAAGGAAATATTTGTTATAGGCTATACAACCCGGTCTACGCATGGGTTCGTGGGAGTATGGACAAAGGCTCTCATCGGCGAAGGATGGCCCACAACTAGGTCTCCCCAATCAAGGGTTCGAGCAACCAAGTGAGCACACCCTTTTTTATACACTAAGGTACGTGCCAATGAGCTATGGTGTGTGACAGACTGTCAAATGGATTTCCCGTTGTAGATTCCCCAGAGGGAAGGTGGAGCGAGGCTCACTTAAATACCCAAGCCTCTTAGGCTCTTATCGCTTGGTGTCAGGAATAAACAACGAGTCCTCCAAATTAGTCCATCACAATAGGCTACGAGTAGATGGCTATCTAGGTGCCTTCACAGCTTTTCCTTCTAGAAAGGTAGTGAGTGAAGGAAGACACCAAACCATTACCTAGCCTCAAAATGCCTTTGATTACAATCCCCATTTCACACATTTGTAGACACGGTTAATTAAAGCATAAATCTATACATTACAAGGCATTATTTCGGGGCCGATTCTCTATCCCCAGTGGAGTCGCCAGACTGTGGGAACACAGGGAACTGGGCGACGCAATGCTGTTCCAGGCCCGGAGGCCTAGTTGGGAGTACGGAATAGCCAACGGAGGACTAAACCGGAGAATAAGGGAGTCGCCACCCGGTGTGAACCGGGACAAAGATTTAAGGCCGCACTCACCCCTCGCAAGGGAAGACCTCAAACCATTGGGTTCGGAATGGTCCCTTACTTATGCAACTTGTAATGTAAAGATTTATGCAATAATCCAACCAAGTCTATGACATATATTTCCAAGTGCAACACAATCCTAGATTCACATGCTTAAAAGCATAATTTACATCTAACATACATGAAACCAAATCTTATTGCCAAATTCACATGCTCAAAAGTAGGCCTTTGCAACAACAAGCACATAACGTCATAAGAATTCAATCATTCATGTAAATATAAACACAAACAGTCATGGTAACATTTGCATGTAATGTAAAGGAAATCAAAATGACGACAAATAATATTGTAGGCACATAACGGAAACAGACAACTAGAGAGGTAATACAAATGCATAGCGTACAAAGGGGTAACCATATGCTAAGATGGACATGTCGTAATGTGATGCAAGAGGATCTGTTTACCGTGTACGTTCGTGCAGCGTTCGTAGACGCGTTCGAACGGTAAACAGAAGGTTCCCGTTCGAATAGCGTTCGTAAACGCGTTCGAACGGGAATGAAACAGAATGCACACGTTCGTATGGCGTTCGTTAACGCGTTCGAACGGAAATGAAACAGAATACTCACGTTCGTGTGGCGTTTGTGAACGCGTTCGAACAGAAATGAAACAGAATGCTCACGTTCGTATGACGTTCGTGAACGCGTTCGAACGGAAATGAGACCTGATGCATGATAAGGCAAAATGCATGCGCGTTCGAGTTGCGTTCGTAAACGCGTTCGAATGGAACAGACCTGATGCATGAAATGGGACGCAATACATAAACAACAAAATAAAGGGGCACGGCGAAATACTGCCGTAAAGGTGGCCTTTTGGGGCTTTTGATATCTCAAAGAGAGGACCTTTAGACCAACATACTAAGCCCATGCGCGTCACATCAAATCATGCATACAAACACAAAGACAATCATATCAAACTAAGTATGCCCGATTGAGCGTATCTTGCATTCAACCGGACACACATCAACCGGCGCGGCAAAACATCGTGGTAAAGGGCTTTAAACCCCTCCCCATGGGGGATATTTCATTCCACTTACTAAGCCCATGCGCTTGATTGAACCATGCATAAAAAAAACATAAAGACAATTATATCAAACTAAGCATGCCCGATTGAACGTATCTTGCATTCAACCAGACACACATCAACCGGCGCGGCAAAGCATCGTGGTAAATGTCTTTAAACCCCTCCCCATAGGGGATCTTTCATTCCACTTACTAAGCCCATGCGCTCGATTGAGTAATGCACAAATAAGCAACATGCAGAATTTAAGTGACGAAAAATAAATAAACCAAAGCAACACAAAACAAAAAAAGGGTGCCATTTACTCTAGTGATACGTGGAGTTGTATCCCAAGTACAGACCGCACTACCGTCCATTCGGATTCGGCTACAGAATTTACGTCTGGGTTTCCATCCTATATACCACAAGAGACGACACTTCCATTCATCCAACATCCACAACAAACATCATATACACAACAAATGCAACAAATACAGAAAATATAATCAAAATAAATGACCAGAAATTAAATAGAAATAAGAGTGAAAAATACCCTCAGGTCTAACCTTTTTAGTTGTCCTCGGACTTGCGTTTCGCGGAGATCGGAAGGGATACAAGCTCCTTACTCTTCCGGTTCACTAGCTTAGCGTTTTAGCTCGCTGTTCCACTATTTCTTCCGCTGATTTGCTTCGTTTTGTTGCTTTTTTCGCTGTATTTCTGCTCACTGTTTCAGCTCACTGTTTTGGCGTTTTAGGCTATTGTTTTTGATGTTTTTTTAAGGCTTTAAGTGCAGATTGTTTTTGTGTTTTTTTAAGAGTTAGATGTGCAGTTTTTACTCACTGACTCGGTGATTTAGGGGCGTTTTTGGTGCTGTTTAGGGGCGTGTTTGCTGCTGTTTTAGGGGTTAAATAGTGCAGTTTTAGTGGTTAAAAAAAGTGCAGTTTTTTTTGTGATGTGTGGGGGGGTTTAAGGGGCTGTGATTTTCGGTAATGGAGGGACTGTTTGCTGCTGTTTTTAAGGTTGGTTTGGGCGTGATTTGGGGCTGTGAAAATAGGTTAAAGATGCGGCAATGGAGGGGTGGAGGATGGTGGTGTTTTTTGGTTATGGAGGGATTAGATGAAGAGAAATTTCCTTGCCTCTTTTCTACCTTCTTGTTCCGAACCTTGAAGCTTTTTCTTTTTATTTTTTTTTTTGTGAATTTTCGTGAATTAGGAGACCCGGGGAGGCTTGGTGAAGCTTTGTTTATATAGAAGAGAGCTAGGGTTTGCCCTTGTCTCACAAGGAAGAGATCTAGTTCCCAAATTAGGAGTCCTAAGAATGGTATACACAAGATTGAGGGGGGGCAAAATATTTTAAATTAGGAAGTCCACTATTTTAAATTGGTAGATGTCTTATTAGATTAGGAAGTCAAATATTTGATTGGTTTTAATTGGTTAGGATTGATTTTAATTAGGCATATCTTCTTTTTAATTTTAGTATATGATATATTCAAATTGTTTAAATTAGGCATGATTTTAGTTTAAGTTTGGTAAATGTTTTATTTAATTATTCAATTAATTATATTAATATCTTATTTAGTTAATGTTTTAATTAATATTTATTTATTTAATTTGGGATGTGTTTTATGGGCTTTGGGGGGCTAATTGGGCTGGGGTGCGAGGCTAGCAGCAAAACCAGGAATACCGACTCCGTTCGAACGCCAATTCGAACGTGGCACGAACGTCCGCAATCTGCCTGACGTTCGAACGCAGTAACGAACGCAGCACCAACGAAGACAGTGAACTTATGGAATGAACTTGATGACGCACTTATTCTGAATTTCCCCTTCCGACCTCCGTTTCCCACAATATCCTTAGCTAAAAAAGTAGTGCCTCCAACTGAGACTCATCATCGGGTTTCACATGCGAAAATGCAATGCCTACAATGGGCTTTGACATTTGAAGGTTCCTATTACCTGTTGGATCACTAGTTGCGAATCTCCTTTAATAGACATGTGTGTTACTCCCATATTGAGAAGTATTTCCAACCCAAATATCAAGGCTTCGTATTCGGCCTGGTTGTTAGTGCAATATTCATTCAACCTGATTAAGAAACATAATGGTTCTCCCAATGGGCTGACTAAGACTATCCCCATCCCAGCTCATTTCGTTGTGCTGGACCCATCAAAATACATCGCCCATGGTTTCAGACTGCATTCGTCTAATTCCATTTCTATTTCTCTGATGGTACTCAAACATGGGAGGTCAGCTAAGAAATCGGCTAAGGCTTGATTTTTTACAGCCTTTTTGGGCTCATGCTGTATATCAAATTTTGATAGTGATAATGACCATAATCCAACTCTTTGATACAAGATAGGACGAGAAAACATGTACTTTATTATATTAACTTCAGTGATTAAGTACACTATATTCGACCTAAGGTAGGCTCGTAGTTTGGTACATATAAAATACAAAGCCAAACATAATTTCTCCATTGGAGAATAATTACATTCATAATTTAACGATTGTCTGCTTATATAATAAATGGCTCTTTCGACGTCTGTGTCATCATCTTGTGCGATCATCCCAGCTATGGACTAATCTTCGCCCGATATGTACAACTTCATTGGCCGTCCTGGCACAGGGGGTACCATCACTGGCGGCTGTGACAAATATTTCTTCAGGCTGTCGAAAGCCTTTTGATGTTCTTTGGTCCAGACGAATTCGTCATTGTCCTTTAACCTCAACAGGGAGGAGAACACTTTAGTTTTTTCTGCACAATTAGAGATAAATTGTCTTAAGAAATTAATTTGTCCTAAAATCTCTGCAACTCCTTCTTATTTTGGGGTGGTTTGGCCTCAGTGATTGCCCGAGATTTATTAGAATCAATCTCAATCCCCCGTTGATGCACTAGAAAGCACAGAAAGTTTCATGCACACACCCCGAAAGCACATTTGGCAGGGTTCAACTTCAGTTTAAATTTTCTCATTCGCTCGAAAACCATTGCTAAATGGCTGAAATGTTCGTCCATAGTCACAGATTTAGCCACTATATCGTCTACATAGACCTCTACAAATTTTTCGATCATGTCATGGAAAATCAGATTCATGGCCCGCTGGTAAGTAGCCCCAGCGTTTTTTAGACCGAATGGCATCACCACCCACTCATAACATCCTAAGGAACCTGGACACCTAAAGGCCATTTTATGTATATCACTTTCGGCGTTGTAGATCTGGTTATAACCTGCATACCCATCCATAAAAGAGTACACCTGATACCCTGCTGTGGAGTCTACAAAAGAATCCAACGTTGGCATGGGGTATTGATCTTTTGGTGTCGCCAAGTTTAAATTCCTAAATTCTATGCATATTCTTAGCTTTCCATTCTTTTTCATGACATGGATGATGTTTGACAACCATTCTACGTATTTGGTCGTCCTAATGAATTTCGCCTCCAAAAGGCGTTCAACCTCTTTCTTAATGTCAGGCATAACATTAGGTGCAAACCTTCGGGGAGGCTGCTTATGTGGTATATGGCTTGACATGATTGGTAACCTATGCTCTACTAAGGTTCTATCTAAACCAGGCATTTTATTGTAATCCCAAGCAAAACAGTCTTTATATTTTCGTAGTAAATGGATCAGTTTTTAACGTATCTGGGCCTCTAGTTCCTTGCTGATGTAAGTGATGCGTTTATCATCCTTGCTTCCCAGATTTACCTCGTCCAATACATCATGTGCCCTTGACATGCTCGCTTTATGCCGTCCGTTCAGAGCGTATTCTTCTTCTTCCAGTTCGCTCTTGTGACTTCCTTCCAGCAAACAATCTACCCCACATGCCTCTTTTATCCTGTCTTTTGTCTGGTGTGCTAACAATTTATCCCTTAAGGTCGAAATCGCGGACTGAGCTTCAGCCTCATTCTCTCGTTCCGCCACATAGGCCATTAGATTGGCCTTGGTAGCCGCGAGCGCGGCTTGCTCTTTACTCTGCTTGTTCTTCTTCATTTGAACTGATGTGCGTCGACTCCCCAAAGACCACTGTGGTTGGCCTTGTTTGCGCGAACAAGTCGTTTAGCAGACCTGCAGGGTATGGCTCGTCATTTTGAGCCACAATGGTCGAACTTTCCCCTCTATTCAGAACTCGGGTCGGCCCGTAATTTCCTTCGTACAGGAAATACTCGGCCGAATTTGTCTCTGCAGTGAAAGGCTTGTTGTCGGCATGTACAATTTCAACCTCATCTTTCTGGGTCCAGAAAACTAGGCACTGATGAAGAGATGAAGGAATGCATCGGCTACCATGTATCAAATCTCGTCCCAATAGCATGTTATACGTGATTTGCCCGTCTATAACGAAGAACACCGTCGTCTTCGTAGTACTTCCTCCTTGCAAGTCTAGTGGGCGACCCCTTTGGCCGTTGTCGTCCTTCCATTGAAACTTGTTAGCACTACTTCCGTATGGATGAGGTCCTCCTCTGACTTTGCTAAACGCACTAGCATCCTATACGGTATTGCATTGATGGCTGCTCCATTGTAAATCAATACTTTGGTGATGGGTATCCCATTGGTTTTTACTTTCACATACAACGGCCGCAAGTGCTTAGTCATCTGCGGTGGTGGTTTTGGGAATATCACCTTCCCTTATAGGCCTATCTGTTCACTCTCGTTATTGGTCCGAGGCATTTCTCCTCCCGTGTCCCATCCAGAAGGTGGTAACGTGACCGGTGTATCGTGAGAGACATTATTGACAGTCATTCTTCATTTTTCTACCCTGGTAATGATCCATTTTATTTTGGGTGTCCCATACAGGACAAGGTATGGAGATCATCCCAAGTCTTCTCCTAACGTTCCGACTGTAGGGTTTCCGGCCTCATACAATTCTTTGAGAAGCCGATTCTGTGACATTCCTCTTCTTCGTGCTTCGTTCATGATGTCTATTTCTTCCTCTGTGTGTGTCGTTTCCTCGTCCGATGCCTCTCTATCTGTTATGCAGAGTGCCGCAAATTAGGTTTCATCACCATCATAAACATCTTCGTTATTTCCAGATCCTCCACTGTTGCCCCCCTTGAATTTTTCGGACAACAAGTAATGATTAGCCACAACCGGTGGCATACTACCGAATTGAATGACGATAAGGGGCTCTACATCGTCTGTCTCGTCTCACTTTCATCTGTCAAACTTGGTACGCTCTTCGCAGTTCGTCGTTGTCCCTCCTCGGTTTTTATTTTCTTTACTATCTTCATTTGGTTTCTTTCCTGCATAAACATTACGGTCTGCAGCGACCTTCATTTCACCTTGTTGGCGTATCATACGACCATAATTTTGCTGGTGTCGCCTCAGTTGCGTCCTTGTCATTTCGTCTACAGGAGGGTAATTTTTTTTTGGACGTTGTCCTGAATACGGCATTCGGTACGAATGCCATATGTTGGGCCGATGAATCTTCGACCTAAACGTCCTCACATTTAGGACGAAGTTCGAATTCTCACCGTAGAACCTTGGTGCGAAGGTCCGTGGCTGCCACGCTACTGGCTCTTTCTTTACAGGCCTTTCGTAGGTAATCTCCAAGTCTCTCATCCATTCCGTAGTGTTCTTGCACTGTACACAAAGGTTTTGCTGATCCTCCCATTCTTGGGGTGCTTTAATCCTTTCCAGAGCGCTTGGACGATGACCATCCCGTTCTTCATCTAGGACCAACTTGAATTTTGGCAAATTCATTTTGGTAAGATTCGAGTTGATCATGTTTAATTCCACTGGCTTTGGAAATAAGTTGTCATCCACTGCCATTTTTTTTCGAACGTTATTCGTCCAGATTCTATAGCATACTGCAAAACGTTCCAAAAAACAAGACAGTTATTATTTGAATGGGACCACGCATTATGCCACTTATAATATTTTTTCCCGCCAATTTACTCGGCGCTTGGCAACGTGTGGCGATCGCTCAAGCTAATCTGTTTGTCCTTATATAACAGATCGAATATGGCATCGACTTTTGTGATGTCAAAAGAGAAGTCTATACTCTTTTTATCATTTTTTCTTTGGCTAGGGATTCGGCCCACGCTTTACAAACGTACGATTTCCCTTTAACCAATTCGGCCAAACACAAGTCGGCCGATTCGATGTCCATTTCGCCTACTTCATAATCGATGTTCTTGTAATACGTCCATTTGCTAGAATTTTTCATTTGCTCTTCCTCCCTTAATAATCGTTCATAACGCACCACACTAGTGATGAGTTGGGGGAGGTCCCAAAATTCACGATCTTAAAATTTCTTTTTCATGTCGAAATTGAGACAGCTTTGAGCGATTCTCACGAATTCTTTTTCTGGCCAAGGCACGTAACATCGGCCTCGAGCCAGTTTAAACCTCTGTAAGAATGTCTCGGTCCATTCTCCTGGTAACTGTCTCAGGTTTTCCAAATCGGCTAGGGCAACTTCAGATTCGGCCTTGTAGAATTACGCATGGAATAATTGTTCCATTTGTTGCCAATTTTCTACTGAGTTGGCCGACAAGCTGATATACCAGGAGAAAGCCACTTCTGACAGTGAGCCGTGGAATAACCTCAACTTATGAAAATCAGTTGTTTCTCCACACTGAATGGTAAATCGCCCTATGTGTTCCATAGTGGAAACTTCCCCAGATCCTGTAAACAGAGAAAAATCAGGTACTTTGTAATTCCTAGGCCACGGGTACGCCACATCGATCCAATCTGGATATGGCTTCCGATACCTCGGCCGAATCGGCCGTACTCCCTGACCGAATTGGTTTTGAAGAATTTCGGTCATCTGTTCTCTCAACATTTCATTGCCATTGAATGGCATTGCTATGGGTGGTGGTTGTGGTACTCTCACAAGTGGGACATAGTCGTGATTTTATCCCCGAGAAAATTGGGGACTTTGGGGAAACACAATTTCATGTTGTACCACATTTAGTCCTTGGTGTAAGTTCGGCCCTAGATATGGGCCATTGTCCCCCTGACTTATTCCTCCCCTGTTAGCAGCTAAGCTAGGCTTGAGCACAGGCTAAAGAATTAATGGTCTCATCAACGATCCAAATACATACTTCGATATTCATCTGATTCGTTCGGATCATACATCGTGGCGATGTGATTATCGAATAAATCGCATCAGATGATAATCATGCAAATCCGCTGACGAAAACCTTTTCTCAGTAGTTTGAGCCAAGCGTACATAGTTTGAGTGTAAGACACTCGAGTGACTGGCTATAGGCCAAGTGGGAGATTATTGGACAATTATGACCCATAGCGTCACTATTTGTACAGATCACGGTGTTGTTGTACAAATTAACTATGTGACAAAGGAGATTGCACTCTTATCATTTGTGATTAGATCACCAAAATATATAAATGATAGGAGGTCCCTGTGATTTTTTCCTGGATTGAGAATGATATGAGACAGTATCAATCCATGAAGGATAAATCATTAAATATCCCTAGTCAGAGTATTATCGAGATTGGACATCGATGAATACGTAAAAGACTAGTATTACACTTGTGCGCGTTGTGAGGGCACAACGGCATAGTTCTCATATATTTGGGTATAGGATACTCATGCAAGTGTAATAGGAGGTTGTGTTTCACCGATGGTACGGGAAACAGCTTTGCTATGGATAGACCCCTTCGGAATTCCATTGGTAGTATGACTATGTGTCTATGGAAGTTCGAAATCAGGGTAGGTGTATTTGGTCTTAACCTGAGACTTGCACCGCTAATACTTGCGACAATTAATATACTTTGGTTGCGGTCGTCCAGGGCTTTAACAGGTTCTGTGTACGCCAATTCTGGGTATATTGAGAATTGTAGTGTGTTGGGTGTGATGTCAAGATGGAAGTGTCTCTCCAGTCATATGGAGATGATGATCGCGCAGGGATACAGAACTGGTTCTCTAAAAAGGTTGCAACCGTCGGGATAATATGACTTGGTCATGATTATCCGATATTAAAGAGACTAGTTGCTTGTAATCCGATAAATGCTTCGTACGGGGCAGACACTGTACCAGCCCCTGGCCTCGCATGTGATCATCTGATATTGGACAGAAATACGCAATACTATGTATACTACGCCTGAAGGGGAAGCAAGTTGGATTTTGTGGCAAAATCACAAGTGCTAGCACACTTACGAGACATGCGAAGGTGATAGGGAAGTCCACCCATGAGTCGGGAATCAAATAACGAAGCTTGGAGCTTGGTTTCTTGTTGATTGAAGGCCGAACCAGTGAGGAACTCACTGCACTGCCGAGCATAAAATTTTTTGTTCGTCAAAGCGTCGCTCAACCGCTCGATGTAAGTATTCCGCTACTTCCTTGAATGTATTCACACATGTTCATGCTTGATTTATTGATCTTGGGATGCTTAGAATCTCCAACAATGGTATCAGAGCATGGTTAAAAGCATGAAAAAGTTTAGGGTTAAAATTTGGGTAAATTGATTTTGAGCTTGTTTAAATTAAATTGGATGATTTTGTATGCTTAATTGATGTTGAATTGAAGATTGATTGGATCAATTTCAAAAAATTGGATTGGATCATTTTTCCCCAAATTTTGAGGCTTGGCCGAATGTGGTGCCCTAAATGTTGTCTTGGAATTTTTGATTTTTGATAATTGGATGTGTTGGAAATCATTCGGGAATATGATTTAATGTCGATTGTGGAATTTAATTGGATTGAAACTGAATCGAACAAAATTCCCCAAATTGCCGAGAGCATAAGAGCATGTAATTGGGTTTGATTTTTGTTAAAATGTGTTAGACATGTTTTAATGTTAATGGCATGATTAATTAGGTTAATTGATGTTTTAGAAATGTTAATTGGGTAATTAATTGTGTAATGCACTTTAAGTAATTAAATTGTGAAATTGGGCCTTAAAATTGGATTTGGGCTTGTTATGTTGTAAATGGGCTTATTGGGCTTTGTTGTACAAAGTTGGGTTAAGGCAAATTGGATTGGATCCAATTGGGCCCAAAACCGCATCCATAAAGCCCAAATGCGACTTAATGGACCTTTAAAGTTTAATTGGGCCTAATGGGCCAATATTGATTTCTAGGCTTATGGGGTAACTCCCGGATTGGATTTTGGTTATTCAGTTTGACCCGAGTTGACCAAAAGTCCACGCCTTAAGAAATTAATTAAAAGCCCATTGGACTTTAATTAAATTAACGTTGGACGTTAATCGGGCTTTGAGACCCGTTGCGATTAAATTTGGAATTTAAGTCGTAAAGGTTCGTAAATAAAGTGTGATGTTTAATTTGGAATTAAATAAGTGAATTAGAATTAAATGCATATTGAATTGGATTTAATTATGTAGTTTAATTTAATTCGAGAATTCGTACTTGGAGTACTTATTCGCAAAACAAGTTTGACTCGAGCAAAATCAAATCGTTGTTTGAACATTGGATGATCACTAATTATCAGATTAATTAATTGGATTAGATTGATTGATAACATGATTGAGTGAATACATGGCTGTGATGCATGAATAATGTATATCGGATGGATATTAGATGAGTGGGGCAATTTTAGAAATTGTTGTAATAAATTTGATTTATTAAATTGGACCTGCGTGTCCAGCCTTTTACCTCCTTCTCATTGTATTTCTCTTCTCACCTATTACCCTCAATGTAAATGAGGTTTCTTTAGAAGTGTAGTGTAACGGGTAGAAGTAATACTTGTGCTAGCAGGAGAGAGAAAGGGAGAGATTTGATCTAGGATCAATGTGTAAAGTATCCATCCGCATATCATTATTATTTTATTTATATGCATTTTATTATGTGTTTAGAATGCATGTTTAAGGGTGTATGATGATGAGACCTTAACAAAGATAATAAATTGGTTGCCAATTTGCACGCGAAAAACCCTCAAACAATATTAAGCGTCTTTCCTTCCATTGAGTGATTCTCACTCAAGATCCGAGACTGGCATTGACTTGTTGGCTAAAGTCAAGGCCTTTTTCCGTCGAGGATGTGTTTGAATCACGAAGGCTTTGTTACATATTGGTGTCTTGTCCAAGTTGTGGTTTGTTGGCCAAAGTCAATACCACTTCTTGTCCATCGACATTGATTACGAAGCTTTCCATAGTCAATGGGTCGCGCATAACTGGGATCACTAAGTTTGTTGTGCCAAAGCCAAGGCTTAGTTGATTCAGAGGAAAAAGGTTAGGTAATACATTGGATGTATTTACATATATAAGATATATGTTTCGGACTTGGACGTCCCCCTACCGGAACTAGGAATTGGATTGGATCCAATCGATCTTAGAGATCTACCTAGTTAATTATCATACAATTTGTTGGCCAAAGTCAAGATTGTGTGATATTTAACGGGATCCTAGCCCACTAGGAAACGCGGTTTCCCGAGTACTCGACAGAGGGTTAGAGGCTCGCCGAAAAATAGTAGGAGTCAAGAATTGAATTTGCAATACTCATTTAATTACTTGCCATACACGCTCAAAACAAATATCATTCGTCAAATAAATTAAATGTTAGTTGGACTAATATTTAAATGTTGTTTTAATAAATAGTTAGACTATATTCAAACTATTCATTTATAGTTGATTTTATAATTGGATTTTAGTAATCAATATAATTGATTTTAATCTATTTAATTATAGTTGATTAAATAGTTGGACTATTGTAATCAATATAATAAATAGTGCCGAAATCGTTGATTAAATAGTTGGACTATCAAAATCAAGATTAAAATTGAAAGAATGGCATTTAAAACATGATCCTAGGGAAAATGTATTTAAATGGCTTAATTTTCAAATTGTGAATAAAATTTCAGGATGGCCCTGGAAAATAATAAGTTACTTTATTTGATAAAATAACATATTATTCCTAAGCCCGGAGTTAAGCAAATAGTAGAGCATAATCTTTGGAAGATTATGTGATGATATAGTGCTTAATCCATTAAGCTTGTCGTAGTAGACTCCTTAATTTCTGAATCAGAACTAAGGATTAGATCCTTAAAGTATGATAATGAAATTGAAGGATCTTCAAAGAATCTATCCTTATATTTTAGAAGTACTAATATTGCAATAGTAAACTCTTGGAGAGTTAATGACTATTCTCAAGGAGACAAAGTCAAAGTTTGCAATAAGGCAAGTAGCGCAAGGCGCACCTTATTTCGATATTCTAGAAGGCCAAGGCTAGGCCGAACGCTTTTGGAGTGTTAAAAACGGCAAAGGCAAAATCATTATAATCTTCTAGGAAGATAAATGACATATCCAAAAATGTCTGCCTAAATGTGGCAAACAGGATCGCGGAAGCGTGACTGCCGTTTGGACAAAGCAGACATGAAGGAATTGAAGAACAAGCAAGGCTCCGAATTCAAATGTGTTTGTCATAAATATATTCACTACTAGTATTAAAATTGGATTTTAGATACTTAGTGTGATATATATATATTGATGTTCAGAATCTGTTTTGAACAGGATACTGACTTCAATAGAGATTTATCTGCGAATTGTAAACGGGATGAAAGTCGCTGTTTTAACTGTAGATACCTAATTTTAGGAACTACCTTCGGGTGTGTACTTAAATTTGGGAACTGTTATAATGTAACTAGTTTGACTAGATACATTATCTCTATGTCAGTGTTTAACCCACTACGGGTGAACCTTTATATTCTATAACACTAAAGTGTTTCATTATATAAAGATGATATTCAAATAAACACATTAGATGTGAATAACAGTATTTATATTTTGAGTATAAATAAAATCTCTAAAATGACAAACAAATAGCTCGAACTGATTTGATCAGATGAAACTAATTATGGCATTATAGTCTGGGACACAATTAAACAAGAATCGTATATCCACACTTTTGAAGAGTGGATACTAGGACTGATTTGATCCCATTCAAATAAAGTCTACGAATCTAGTTTATTGGGCAATGTGCCTAAAACACTATTTACTTGGTAAAAGTACAAATGCCATCGACCTGTTAGCCCTAGTTCATAGTGAAGCAAGTGGGCCCATGTCTAGCTAGGCTAGAGGTGGATATGAATATTTCATGACCTTTACGGATGTGGCATCGCGTTATGGTTATGTGTTTCTTTTAGAACACAAATCGGAAACTTTTAAAGTTTTCAACATGAAATAGACAAACAGATCGGCTATAGTATTAAACCGTCACAGTAAGACCATATTGGAAAATACTTAAGCAATAAGTTTCTATTATACTTGAAAGATTATAATATTCTTTCAATGAGGACTCCTCCCGGAACACGTCAATTGACGGTGTGTCCAAATTGAGTAACCGAATTTTGTTGGACATGATAAGGTTAATCATGAGTCTCTCTGAGCTACCATTTCCTTCAACAGATAAGCTTTGACAGTGCAAAACTTATTTAGAATAAGGTTCCATAAAAGTCTATTTGACAGATTTCATATTAGATATGAACAGGAACGAAACCAGGTTTCTCATTCCTGATGATTTAGGTATGCAAGGCATATGTTTGGATGATACCAAACTAGAACCCAAATTGGATAAGTGCCAATTGTTGGTTATCCTAGGGATACCATAAGTATTGTACTTATACATCTCACTAGAGAACAATTAGATTGTTGCCCACCATGCGGATTTCCTAAGAGGAATATCGATATGCAGTGGTAAGTGGGAGGAAAGTAAAACTCGATCAGAGTGATACTGTTCCAGGCACCGATTCCTTAATGGAACACAAATAATTCATCAAGGATGAAACTATTCCATTAATCTTCGAATACACAAGAACCACGTAGGTCGGAGAGAGTCATAAAACAACCTAGGGTATGGGTTTCTGATCTCACCTCATAAAGATGTCTATCTTATTGAGGTATACCAACTGACTACGTATGAGGAAGTGATACAAGGTATCGACTTCCTATTATGACAAATTGTCATGAGTCCGAAATGGATTCCATGTATATCAACTATGTTTGGATACTAGTTGATGTACCGCAAGGCATTGTGCCTATTGGTACTATAAGTCTTCAAGGAAGACATACATGGATGGCAAAGTACCAACGTATAAAGCTAGGCTTTTAGCGGAAAGGTATCGTTATTAACATTGTGTTGATTATGATTCAACCTTTTACCTGTTGCCACGGTAAATCCATTTGGATAATTCTTGCTATTGCTGCATGTTTCATTTATGAAATATGACAACTTTACGGAAAATCGCTTTCTTGAAAAGGAAACCTTTTGGAGGATGTTTATAACATCCTGTCGGTTTTGTCGTACTATAACTAGCAAACAATATTTGCGGGTTATTCGATCCATGTTTGGATTGAAGCAATCATTAGGTTCTTGGAATTATCGTTTTGATGTAATCATAATTGTTTATAATTTAATTCAAAACGAAATGATTCTTGTGTATATAAGAGGGTTAGTGGGAGCGTACTGCCAATGGCTGTCCTATAAATAATGATAATATGTTATTTCTTGGAAATTATATTCCCATAAACAATCGGTGAAAGCTTGGCTTTCAAGAAAACTCTCCGAGAAACCATACATTAAAAAATGTACGTGACCTGGTGTCTCATACGCTTTGAGCATATGGATTCACAAACAGGCCAATCCAAGTGATAGTCATTAGATTGATGTTAAGAACATCCGTTAGTATCTTAGAGAACTAAGGATGATGTCTTAATCTAAGAAGGTGGAGAATGAGAACTTGAAGTGACTGGGATCACTGTAGCAAGTTTCCTAACCGATAAAGACGGCTAAAAAAGTCGCAAACGATACTATACAGTTTGAATAACGGTACAGTGAGCTGGAAATCTTCCAAGCAAGATACTGTTACCGAATAAACAACAAATGCAGGTTATTGCTGCAGCTGAAGTGGCAATAGAAGCCTTCTGGGTAGATAATAAATCCTAATTGGATTAGGAATAGTTTTGTTAGCAGCTAAGCTAGGCTTGAGCACAAGCTAAAGAATTAATGGTCTGATCAACGATCCAAATACATACTTCGATATTCATCTGAATCGTTCGGATCATACATCGTGGCGATGTGATTATCGAATAAATCGCATCAGATGATAATCATGCAAATCCGCTGACGAAAACCTTTTCTCAGTAGTTTGAGCCAAGCGTACATAGTTTGAGTGTAAGACACTCGAGTGACTGGCTATAGGCCAAGTGGGAGATTATTGGACAATTATGACCCATAGCGTCACTATTTGTACAGATCACGGTGTTGTTGTACAAATTAACTATGTGACAAAGGAGATTGCACTCTTATCATTTGTGATTAGATCACCAAAATATATAAATGATAGGAGGTCCCTGTGATTTTTTCCTGGATTGAGAATGATATGAGACAGTATCAATCCATGAAGGATAAATCATTAAATATCCCTAGTCAGAGTATTATCGAGATTGGACATCGATGAATACGTAAAAGACTAGAATTACACTTGTGCGCGTTGTGAGGGCACAATGGCATAGATCTCATATATTTGGGTATAGGATACTCATGCAAGTGTAATAGGAGGTTGTGTTTCACCGATGGTACGAGAAACAGCTTCGCTTTGGATAGACCCCCTCAAAATTCCATTGGTAGTATGACTATGTGTCTATGGAAGTCCGAAATCAGGGTAGGTGTATTTGGTTTTAACCTGAGACTTGCACCGCTAATACTTGCGATAATTAATATACTTTGGTTGCGGTCGTCTAGGGCTTTAACAGGTTCTGTGTACGCCAATACTGGGTATATTGAGAATCGTAGTGTGTTGGGTGTGATGTCAAGACAGAAGTGTCACTCCAGTCATATGGAGATGATGATCGCGCAGGGATACAGAACTGGTTCTCTAAAAAGGTTGCAACCGTCGAGATAATATGACTTGGTCATGATTATCCGATATTAAAGAGACTAGTTGCCTGTAATCCGATATATGCTTCGTACGAGGCAGACACTGTACCAGCCCCAGGCCTCGCATGTGATCATCTGATACTGGACAGAAATACGCAATACTATGTATACTACGCCTGATATAGATCCTTTATTCCTGTAAGGATATTTCAGAGAATTGGGTGGCGCTTTGCTAGAGGCCAACCTTGTCTTGTAAATCGGTATAAACGTAGTACGAGGTACTTACGTGTTCGGATAGTCTGACGACCGAATTTACTGCCAACATATTCGGGGATCTCATGGTCACTTCCCAAAGATTCACCGATGACGTATGACTCGCACTTTTAATTAATCTGGGATTAATTAGATGAGAGAGAAAATTAATCTGGGATTAATTGCAGAGATATTTTATCTGGGAGATAACGATTAATTTGGAATTAATCGATTAATTAATATATTTGATATATTAAACGAAATTGGATTTCGACGCGGAATTAAAATTAGATTTTACTTCGGGCGAACGAATTAATTTAGAATTAATTCGTTAGTGACGTGAATAGTGATTTTGGTAGGTGTAATCATTTAATTACGTCGCAACGGAAAATTCATTAATTTGGAATTAACGAACCCGAGCCCGGGATTATTTGCAAGCGCATTCGCATTTCGAATTCGAGTGCGGCACGCAAGTCAAATCATTAGTCGCATCAAACGTCAAATCACTTGTCACTTTGAGTGATGTGACTTGACAACTTGATTGATAGATGTGACTTGATGGATGTGGTGGTTGGCATTAATGCTTGACTTTTTGTAAAGCAAAATATGAATAATGAATTTGGAAATTCATTAAGTGTATTGGATACACAAATCCAACACCAACTAACTCTCTCTTTTCTCTCCTTCCTCTCATCTCTCTCGCCCATAGGAGGTAAAATTCTTCACTGCATTTTCTGGGAAATACCGAGCAGTGAAGGGGAAGCAAGTGGGATTTTGTGGCAAAATCACAAGTGCTAGCACACTTACGAGACATGCGAAGGTGATATGGAAGTCCACCCATGAGCTGGGAATCAAATGACGAAGCTTGGAGCTTGGTTTCTTGTTGATTGAAGGCCGAACCAGTGAAGAACTCACTGCACTGCCGTGAGCAGTCCACTGCCGAGCAGAAAAGTTTTTGTTCATCAAAGCGTCGCTCAACGCTCGATGTAAGTATTCCGCGACTTCCTCGAATGTATTCACACATGTTCATGCTTGATTTATTGATCTTGGGATGTTAGAATCTCCACCACCCCTCTCACTGCCAAGCATGTTCACGTAGCAGCCTCTATTTGATGCATGAACCAGCCCTTCACAACAGCCCATTCACCACACAGAGCCCCTCACATAGCCTCATCTTCACGCACCTTAACCACCTTCACTGCAGGCGAAAAAAACCCATTGTCCAGCCCTCCTCACTGCACGCACACAGCCCTCACAAACCCTCGCTGCCATCATTGAAAATCACCCTAAAACAGTGGCCAAAATCACCAAAACAGTAACAAAAACTGCCCAAAATAGTAGCCTAAAACCGCCCAAAATAGTAGCCTAAAATAGCAGTAAAACAGCAGCGAAACGGAGGATAATGGTAGCTTGAGCAGCGAAACAGCGAAGAAAGACGTGGACCAGTGAACTAGAAAAGTTACGGAGTGTTAGCCCTTCCGACGGACTTGTAACACGCTTCTGAAAGTCGACATAAAAGGTTAGACCTGAGGGCACTTTTCACATCTATTTTCATTCGTATTTTTCTTATTTATTAAATTTTATTTGCTTGATTATTGTGGAATGATGCATGTTGTGGCCCTTGAATAGATAGAAAATGTATGTATTGTGAAATGATGCATGTTGTGGCCCTTGAATAAAATGGAAAATGTGTCGCCTATTGTGGTATATATGATGGAAACTCAGACATAAATTCCGTTGCCGAACCTGAATGGACGGTAGTGCGTTCTGTACTTGGGATACAACTCCACGTACCACTTGAGCAAACGGCGCATATTTTGTTTTATGTTGTTTTGATTTGTTTATTTATTTAATTTCTGCATATTATTTGTTTGTGTAATGATGAGATAAAGCGCATGGGCTTAGTAAGTGGGATTAAAGGTCCTCCATTTCGAGGGGTTAAAATCCTTTACCACGATGTTTTGCCGCGCCGGATGATGTATATTCGGTTGAACGTAAGATGTGTTCAATCGGGTATACGAAGTCCGATATTGTTGTCTTTATTTTTTATATGCATTATGTTATTAGCGCATGGGCTTAGTAAGTTGGATTAAAGGTCCTCCATGTCGATGGGTTAAAATCCTTTACCACGATGCTTTGCCGCTCCGGATGATATATATTCGGTTGAATGTAAGATGTGTTCAATCGGGTAGACGAAGTCCGATATTGTTGTCTTTATTTTTATATGTATTATGTTATTAGCGCATGGGTTTAGTTAGTTGGATTAAAGGTCCTCCATTTCGAGGGGTTAAAATCCTTTACCACGATACTTCGCCGTGCCGGATGACGTATATTCTGTTGAATGTAAGATGTTTTCAATCGGGTATACAAAGTCCGATATTGCTGTCTTTATTTTTTATATGCATTATGTTATTAGCGCATGGGCTTAGTAAGTTGGATTAAAGGTCCTCTATGTCGAGGGGTTAAAATCCTTTACCACGATGCTTTGCCGCGCCTTTTAGCCCGTTATTATTTATTAGGTGTCATCTATTCATCCGTTCACGTATGTGTCATGTTGTTTACTGCATTTTGGAGGTCACTGCTGTAACCCCGTTCGAACGCATTTCAGAATGCTGCACGAACGCATGTTTTCTGTCTCAATTCGTTCGAACTTGTTTACGAACGTTACTCGAATGCGAACTTTCTATTTACCATTCGAACACGGCTACGAACGTCGCATGAACGCCCACGGTAAACAGGCCCTCTTCCATCACATCTCATGCACGGTTACTCATTTTGTCATTTACCTTTTTGATTGTTCATGTTCTCGCAGTTAGTCATTTATTGTGTTCACCAGATCACATGTTCGTCTCCATGATGCATGTTTACACGATAGTTATCTACTTATGCTTCCGCATTCATCCATTGAACATGTTCATGAAGTTATATGATTGTCGTTATTCCGATTTGCTTTCATGCGTGATTGTACAATTATTATCTATTGGCATGCCTATGATCAAATGTTATGTGCTTATGACATTGTATGTTTGCCGTATTTCAATTCATCTTTATGCATGCAAATTGGGACATAGATTATATGCAAATAGGTTGTATGCAAATTCGGACATAGATTATATGCAAATACGTTATATGCAAATTCGGACATAGGTTATATGCAAACTTAGATATGAGCCTTGTACTTATGCATGCGAACTTAGGAGTAAATTATCCTTGGAAATATATGTTGCTAGACTCGATTAAATTATTGTACAAATCATTTTATTACAAGTGGCATAAGTTAGGGACCATTCTGAACCCAACGGTTTGAGGTCTTCCCTTGCGAGCGGTGAGTGCGGCCTTAAATCATTTTCCCGGTTCACACCGGGTGGCGATTCATTTATTCTCTGATTTAGTCACCTGCGAGCTACTCCGTACTCCCAACCGAGCCGCGAGCCTGGAACAGCATGCGTCGCCCAGTTTTTGTGTCCCACAGTCTGGCGACTCCACTGAGGAGAGAGAATCGGCCCCGAAATAATGTCTTGTAATATTATGATTTGTGCTTTAAGTTAACCATGTCTACTGTGGGTTAAAAGGGGTCTGATCAAAGGCACTTTTTAAGGCTAGGTAATGGTTTGGTGTCTTCCTTCATTCACTACCTTTCTATAAGGAAAGACTGTGAAGGCACCTACATAATCATGTACTTGTAGCTTATTGTGATGGACTAATTTGGAGGACTCGTTATTTATTCCTGTCACAAAGGCGATAAGAGCCTAAGAGACTTGGGTATTTAAGAGAGTTCGCTCCACCCTCTCTCTGGGGAATCTACAATGGGAAATCCATTTGATAGTTAGTCACAGCATAACTCATTGGCACGTACCTTAAAGTATAAAAAAGGTGCGCTCACTTGGTCGTTCGAACCCTTGAGTGGGGAGTCCTAGTTGTGGGCAATCCTTTGCCAGCGGGAGCCTTCATCCGCACTCCCGTAAACCCACATGTAGACCATATTTGTATGACCAATAGAAATTATTTCCTTGTGCTTGTGTTTATGGACCATCGTCATTTGGATTCAGTTGGACTTTTTGACATGAGGTATAAGCTTGTTGGGCCATTTAAACTGGGACGAGCCTGTGCTTTATGATAATTGGTCCAAAAGCTTCTAAAATGCCGGTGGGCCACTTTATGTTTAGACCTCTTATCATTTGAAGTTATTTAGCCATGTTATCGCAAAAGTGTAAACCTGTTGGGCCTTTACAACTTGGATAAGTTTGCACCGCGCAATGGTGTGGTTAAATGCTTTAAAATGATAATGGGCCGACCTATACATTCTATACATCGCACACATCTCATGCACCTCATGCATACATGTACCATGTTAACCCCCTTTTGTCTTGAAAGGCATCATAGATACCCGTTGGTTAGGGAAGAGGGCAGACTTGATAAAAGATCGAGCAGCCACCAAGAGTACCAGTAGAAGACCTAACCCAACGGGATAAGAAACTCATTCATGCATGCATGCATACACGTAACGTATTTTGCATTCCTTTTTGTGTTTATTTTGTTGTGTATTCACAAGTTTCAACGGAGAGAAAGAGAAAGCGGCAAATGCAAGCCAACCAGAAGCAGCAACAGTACAGTGTCATTAGTTTTAGGAATGAATCACCGGGTTGAGGCCCGCGTCAGTATTAGTTTCAGGAATGGATCTCAGGGGGCGAAGCCCACATTATCAGTGGTTGACACTCCGGGTATGGAGATATTACAGCGACGCCTTGGGTATGAGGTTTAGCACGCCAGGTACGGCACTCCGGGTATGGAGATATTACAGCGACGCCTTGGGTATGAGGTTTAACACGCCATGTACGGCACTCCGGGTATGGAGATATTACAGCGACGCCTTGGGTATGAAGTTTAGCACGCCAGGTACGGCACTCCGGGTATGGAGATATTACAGCGACGCCTTGGGTATGAGGTTTAGCACGCCAGGTACAGCACTCCACGTATGGAGATATTACAGCGACGCCTTGGGTATGAGGTTTAGCACGCCAGGTACGGCACTCCAGGTATGGAGATATTACAGCGACGCCTTAGGTATGAGGTTTAGCACGCCAGGTACGACACTTCGGGTATGGAGATATTACAACGACGCCTTGGGTATGAGGTTTAGCACGCCCGGTACGGCACTCCGGGTATGAAGACATCACTGCGACACTCTAGGTACGGAGACGCAACTGCGACACCTCGAGTATTGGGTTTAGCATGCCAGGTACGGCACAACATCAACTCAACTCAACACATGGCAAGTCAAGTGACAGTTGACGAACAAGGTAAGTAAAAATGCATTGCAGGTACTTTGATAGGATTGTTATTGTCACACACTGCACAAGTCCCATCAAAGTGGGGGCGACTGTAGGCACTGCATTTTTGCATGTAAGTCCCTATAATGAGTCTCATTTTGAGGCACTACCTTTTGAAGTCATGGAAGTCGCGGGAAACAGACGTCGGAAGGGAAGAGTCAAGAATTGACACATTGTTGGAATTAATTCGTTTGTTTATGCTTTGGGTTTGCTTGTTGGACCTCCGTTTTAAAAAACACACCCTTAGCCCAAACCCCATAAGACACACACCAAGCCCATCTCACCCAAGCCCAATCCAAAAATAATTAAAACATTTAAAATACATGTCACAAATTAAATTAAATTAAATTAAATTGAAATTAAATTAAACGAAATCCAATTATTAAATCTAATTAAATTAAATTCCTAATTAAATAAATCACTTCCAAAATTAAATAAATCACTCACCTAATTTAAATATATTCACCCACCAAAATAAAATTATCTTTTCCCTTTATAAACCAATCCATATTTAATTGATTTATTTCCTTTTCAAGAAGACCATGCACAACCCTAACCCTAATACCTTACTATAAAATATAACACAAACTCAACCCTAAGGGGGAGAACACTCACGGCCACAACCAAAAATAACCGAAACCTAACTAATCTCTCATCAACCCTAAGGAGGGGAAGACTCACCTTCATGTAGAACCCCCCTCAACATAAACAAACCCCTTCCCTATTGACGTAACTCCTTCACGCACCATAAGCCCACGATCATTGTTTCACACTTCACTGGCCCCTCGTTGCTTCACACTTCACCTTGCCCTCACCTCTTCAAACTCATCAAACCCAGCACGCCATCTGCCCCCTAGCAACCTCCACTCACCTCACCTTCACGCTCAGCTCTCTAACAAAAACTGCCTCAGCTCAGTCACAGAACCCACATCCTTCACACTGCTCTATTTGACGCATGAACACACCCCTCTCACTGCCAAGCATGTTCACGCAGCAGCCTCTATTTGACGCATGAACCAGCCCTTCACAGCAACAAAAACTGCCATCACCAAAAAAACCTATTGTCCAGCCCTCCTCACTGCACGCACACAGCCTTCACAAACCCTCACTGCCATCACCAAAAATCACCCTAAAACAGTGGCCAAAATCACCAAAACAGTAACAAAAACTGCCCAAAATAATAGCCTAAAACTGGCAAAAACATTAGCCTAAAACAGCAGTAAAACAGCAGCGAAACGGAGGGAAAACGATAGCTTAAGCAGCGAAACAGCGAAGAAAGACGTGGACCAGTAGACCAGAAAAGTTGCGGAGTTTTAGCCCTTCAAACTAGACCCGGCCGGCGGTTCGGTTCCGGTTCGGAACCGAACCGAACCTAACCGGCCGGTTTCCGGTTCCACACTTAAGTGGAACCGGAACACCGAACCGAACCGGAACCGAACGGTTCGGTTCGGTTCAAAGAATTTTTTTTTTTTTTGAAAATTAATTAAAATAAATGAGATTAATTTTATAAATAAAAAAAAATTATTACATTGAAGAGCTTGAGTTTAAATTTTTAAAAATTTAAGTTGCCTACGTATCCTCCAAGGGTGAGAGGAACCAAAGCTCACGTAGTTCCATTACAAGTTTTAGACATATCCCCTTTGTAAATTATAATTTTACAATTATCAATCATCATTATCAGTTGATCCTTCGGCTCCGGTTCCGCTTGCACTTGTTGTAGAAGCATTATCGAACAAATCTTCAAAATCATCGGGGGCATCTTCTTGTTGTCAAAATGATGCATCAATCCAATGACAAGTCACACCAATGTATGAGTGTGTTTGCCAATGGTCACTCCAAATATCAGAACATATAGAAATACGACCTTTTATCTCTTTAAATATTTCATTTAAAATAATTTTACCATCTTTATATAATTTGAAAATATGACGTTTTGTTGTGTTTCGAGTCATTCTACATGCAGTAGGGTTTAAAGCATTATGCAAGTAATTAGTAAAATGAAGTTTTTCACCAAAGCTTAAAGAAAGATGTGCCATACAAGTTAATTTCGCAAATTCTTCTCTATTTTTTGCATCAGAATATTTAAATAAATCTACACTACTCGTACCTCTACTAGATGATGCGTACCTGGCCATTTGAGTCTGCGTCGTATCAATGCCAAATTCAACCGGATGATGTTTTTCCATGTGCTTGATCATATTGCCGTATCCACCAGAAAATTTATAGATAACCCCACAATAGTTGCAAATTGCTCGTTGTGAACCATCTTCTAGGCGTTCCAAAGTAAAATGAATTTTGAAAATATCCGAGGACCGAGCCTTAACTTCTCTTCTCCGTGATTGTGCACTGACACTAGGGCCGCTCTCTTGGGTTGGCATATTTGACATTATGTTCTCAGATGAGCTTGCCATTTTTTGTTTGAGAAATTAGGAAGAAAAATAATAAAATTGAATAATTGCTATGCGAATGATAACAAATTAACAACTAAATGAATTGAGATTGAGAATAAGAATATAAGATTATAAGATAATTGTATTGAAGTAAGATTGAGAATAAGAGAATTATAGAAAATGAGAGAGTTGAGAATTTGGTGTGATGAAATTATGAAAAATGAATCCTATTTATAGAATTTTAGAATTTTTTTGATACCAAAAATGCCCCTAAATATAATAGTTTTATTACCGTTATTAGGGGTACATTAGTAATTTATATTTTATATAATAAATATAATTTTTTTTTAAATTTTTTTTTTATTAGGGCAGGGAGACAAACGGCTCCCTGCCCCCCCAACGGCTAGTAGCTGTTGGGGGCGTAGGGTTCCTGTTGGAACCCTACGGTTCCAACAGGAACCCTACAGTTCCAACCGGAACCGTTCGGTTCCGGTCGGAACCGTCCGAACCGGTGGAACCGTACGGTTCCACCAGTCCCCTTCCAGTTCGGTTCCAGACGGACTTGTAACGCGCTTTTGAAAGTCGACAAAAAAAGGTTAGACCTGAGGGCACTTTTCACATCTATTTTCATTCGTATTTTTCTTGTTTATTAAATTTTTTTTGCATGATTATTGTGGAATGATGCATGTTGTGGCCCTTGAATGGATAGAAAATGTATGTATTGTGAAATGATGCATGTTGTGGCCCTTGAATAAAATGGAAAATGTGTCGCCTCTTGTGGTATATAGGATGGAAACCCAGACATAAATTTCGTAGCCAAATCCGAATGGACGGTAGTGCGTTCTGTACTTGGGATACAACTCCACGTACCACTTGAGCAAACGGCGCATATTTTGTTCTATGTTGTTTTGATTTGTTTATTTATTTAATTTCTGCATGTTATTTGTTTGTGTAATGATGAGATAAAGCGCATGGGCTTAGTAAGTGGGATTAACGGTCCTCCATTTCGAGGGGTTAAAATCCTTTACCACGATGCTTTGCCATGCCGGATGATGTATATTCGGTTGAATGTAAAATGTGTTCAATTGGGTATACGAAGTCCGATACTGTTGTCTTTATTTTTTATATGCATTATGTTATTAGCGTATGGGCTTAGTAAGTTAGATTAAAGGTCCTCCATGTCGAGGGGTTAAAATCCTTTACCACGATGCTTTGCCGCGCCGGATGATATATATTCGGTTGAATGTAAGATGTGTTCAATCGGGTATACGAAGTCCGATATTGTTGTCTTTATTTTTATATGTATTATGTTATTAGCGCATGGGCTTAGTAAGTTGGATTAAAAGTCCTCAATTTTGAGGGGTTAAAATCCTTTACCACGATGTTTCGCCGCACCGGATGACGTATATTCAGTTGAATTTAAGATGTTTTCAATCGGGTATACAAAGTCCGATATTGTTGTCTTTATTTTTTATATGCATTATAGTTATCTACTTATGCTTCTGCATTCATCCATTCAACATGTTCATGAAGTTATATGATTGTCGTTATTCCGATTTGCTTTCATGCGTGATTGTACAATTATTATCTACTGGCATGCCTATGATCAAATGTAATGTGCTTATGACATTGTATGAACCGTATTTCAATTCATCTTTATGAATGCAAATTGGGACATAGATTATATGCAAATAGGTTGTATGGAAATTCAGACATAGATTATATGAAAATAGGTTGTATGCAAATTCCGACATAGATTATATGCAAATATGTTATATGCAAATTCGGACATAGGTTATATGCAAACTTAGATATGAGCCTTGTACTTATGCATGCGAACTTAGGAGTAAATTATCCTTGGAAATATATATTGCTAGACTCGATTAAATTATTGCACAAATCATTTTATTACAAGTGGCATAAGCAAGGGACTATTCCGAACCCAACGGTTTGAGGTCTTCCCTTGCGAGGGGTGAGTGCGGCCTTAAATCATTTTTCCGGTTCACACCGGGTGGCGACTCATTTATTCTCCGGTTTAGTCCCACGCGGGCTACTCCGTACTCCCAATCGGGTCGTGAGCCCGGAACAGCATGGGTCGCCCAGTTTCTGTGTCCCACAACTGTGGACGTAGGTTAGATCTATTTTGCCGAACCACGTTATATCATCTGTTTTCATCTGTGTGTTTATATTTTCTTCTAAATTTTCTTTTGGTTCCCAACAAACCAAATAAATTAACAGTTGGGGGAAGATTGTTCGAGGAGTGAATTACCGGATTTTCCCCTACAATGAAAATTAGCTGTCAATAGTTGGCGTCGTCTGTGGGAAGTCAGTACAAAAAGAAGTAGATGTATTGAGACTATGGCGGAAGACAGGAACCACAGGTCTTCAGAGGCTTTAATAACGTAATGGATAGAAAATATGGAAGAAAAAGTTAGAAAGGATAGGAAGTCAACTCAAGCCTTTCTCCAGGCCATGATGGAGAAGGTGGAAAGACTAGAGAAGAGAAACGAGGAACATATTGAAGCTGGTCCGAGTAGAAGGAGGGAATATATAGCCAAAGGAAATGAGGTTGATAAGGGTGATGAGGGCGGAATGAAGAACGCCCAAAGAGTAAGATCAGCGGTCGTAGCCATAGTTTTTCTGGGAGGAGAGTTGTCAGAAGAGGAGGACGGCATGAAATCACCGGACTCTTCTAGTAATAGCCCACGTTTTACGGAGAGTAACTGTGGGGGACATCTTGAGGAAGAACGGGGGATCCCCAGTCATAGGAGGTATCATACACGGGGTGGCAAACATTGGGAAGCTCGTGGAAAATAACGTGATAACTCTAAGAACCAGATGAAGAGTTGGTTCAGAAGGGAGATGAAGAAGTGGGAAGAAAATATGAAATGGGGGATAGGCGACAGCCAGGATGGAGAGACAGTCTTCCCCTTTACAGAGGAAATTTTGGCAATGGAGTTCCCCAGACAGTTCATCATGCCTTCCATGGACCTTTACAAGGGTCATACTAATCTTAAATCTCATGTTAAGAGGTTTGTTTTAGTGATAGAGGTCCAATGGATGGTGGGAGAGGCCATCTGCAAGGTGTTCCCTTTGACCCTGGGCGGGTCGGCAAGCTCGTGGTTCTGAAGCTTGACCCATGGAGTATCGGTAGCTTCTCTCAGTTGAGGAAGTCTTTTGTTTGGCATTTTAAAGGGGTCTGTGTGCTGAGGAAAACAATAGGGGCGTTGAGGTTGATGAAGCAATGAGATGATGAGTCCCTGAAGAAATTTGTTGAAATGTACCATAAAATGGTGCTCGAGTTCGGGGAGTATGAGTCATAGGAGGCATTGGAGAGTTTTAAAGCGGCCCTTAAGGTCGAAAAGTTATGGACTCACTTGAGGATCCAGGATGTACCGGACTATGCCACGGCTCTGGAGCTGGCGAGGAAGTTCATTTTGATGGAAGGGGAAGAGAAGACTGCCTGAGGAAGGAGTACTCAAAAGGAAAGGATGGTCCAACCTAAAAATCAGAAGTAACCGAGTAGGGAGGTGAGGAGGCCACTCCCGAGACAGAAGGAGTTCAGGCCGATTCCGTATAATAATGCGCCCCATGATGTAAGGCGCATGTCCAGGTCAACCATGTGGCTGGAGGGGCGGTCTACACGCCTTTGAATAGACCTTTGGTTTAGATAGTCAAGGAAATCCAAGATAATGGCCTATTGGTGGAGTCCGACATGAGGAAGTATCCCACCGAAAATAAAAATGATAGATCATATTATGTGCACCACAATCTGATAGGGCACACATCGGAAGGAGATCTACGGGAGCAGGTGGAAAATCTGGTGCAGAATAGTTATCTAAATGACTACATTGATTAAGAAGCCATAATGGCCCGAAAATACAGGAAGCCGAGGCTGATGTTCACTATTGCGGGGGGAATGACATTGGTTGGGGACTCAAATCGGGCAAGAAAAAATTACTAACGGATAAGGAGATCGGAAGTTCTAACAACAGAGAAGGCCTCGAGGATCCAGAGTGGTCGATCTGTCCCAATCATTTTTATAGAGGAGGATGCCAATGGTGTAAGCTACCCTAATGATGATGCACTGATAATCAAGCCCGTGATCGGTGGGGCCAAGGTAGACATGATTTTGGTAGACCCCGGTAATGCAATATATATAATCTCCAATGAAGCTTTGGAGGTATTGGGAGTGAAGTATTCTACTTTGACGTAGGATGCTACACCGTTGTACGGGTTTGGGGGTGAAACTGTCATCCCATTAGGTCGAATATAGTTGGCAATGACAATTGGGATAGTCCCCCATACTCAGACCATGATGATGGAATTCACAGTGGTCGGTTGCCTTAGCAGCTATGAGGTTATTGTGGACCGGCCTTTCATAATGAAGTAAAGGGCGGCCATATCTTGCTATTACTTGAAGTTGAAGTTCCCAACTCGGGAGGGATTTGGGGTGATTTGTGGGAGTCAAAAGACGGCTATGAGTTGTTTTGCCACCGTCTCCAAGGAAACGCTCTGTATTGAGGATGGGGCAAGAAAATGAAAGAAATAGATGAATAAGGTGAATGGGTCGAGTCCCCACACCCTTGAACTAATGACCCCTCTCAGTTGGGAGTAGGAGAAGAATTCGAGTCGATAGATCTCTTCAGCCCCGGGAAGGTAATCAATGATGGGGCAGGGTTGGAATATAACCTGAAGCATGGATTGCTCAAATTTTTGAAGGGGTATGCTGACATTTTTTCCTGGGGATGTGGATATATGTCGGGATTGATCCTAAATTCATTAGTCATCACTTGGTAGTGGACAGGGCTCAAAAGCCGGTCAAAAAAAAGATAAGGATCTTCAATCAGGAACGCTAAGAGGTGATACGACCTGAGGTTGAGAAGTTTCTGAAGGCTGGCTTCATCAGGGAAGTGAAATACCCGGAGTGGGCGTCTAATGTGGTTTTAGTGAAGAAGGCCAATGGGAAATGGAGAATGTGTGTGGACTTCTCCGACCTTGATAAATCTTGCCCGAATGATAGCTTCCCACTCCCAAATGTTGACAAGCTGATGGATTCCACGGCATGTCATGGGTTGCTCAATTTCATGGATGCCTTCTCGGGTTACAACCAGGTGAAGATACATCCTGAGGACGAGGAGAAGACAACTTTCATCACTGATCAGAGGCTGTATTGCTACAAGGTGATGTCGTTTGGGTTAAAGAATGCAAGGGCTACATATCAGAGGCTGGTGAACAAGGTTTTCAAGCCCTTCATCGTCAATACAATGCAGGTCCATATTGATGATATAATAACAATGATGCAGAAGCCCAAAGATCATCTGGATGAGCTCAGAGAGACTTTTAAGTTGCTAAGGAAGCATAACTTTAGGCTGAATTCAGACAAATATGCTTTTGGAGTGTCCTCGGGTAAATTCCTGGTGTATATGGTCAGTGCTCGAGGCATCGAGGCAAACCCGTAAACTCTCAGATTTCCATCCAACAGTTGAACGGTGAGTTCCACACAAGGGAGCTGAACATGATTGCATATCAGCCCGAGGTGAAAAAGATAGCTAGGGTATGAGGAGTGTGCTGTTTGAGCAGGTCGGCTGAGAAAATAACCACCAGGTAGATTCTCTGGCCTGATTAGCGTCATCTATAAATTCTAAGACACCTCGGATTATCTCCTTAGGGTGCATGCAGATGATGAGCATTGGCGAGCCAGAGGTCATAGAGGTGGAAGCAGAGGGGAAGGCCTTTTGGATGGACCCGATTAAGAAATATTTGGAGACGGGAGAGGTGTCTGAAGACAAGAAGGAATCAAGAAAGCTAAAGTACTGGAGGACCAAGTTCTGCTTGATAGAAATGGTTTTATATCAGAGGGGGTACACGACACCGTTCCTGAGATGTCTTGGACCCGAGGAAGCAGAGTACGTGCTCAAGGAAATACATGAATGGATTTGTGGGAGTCATGCCAGAGGGAAATCGATTGCACACAAATTATTGAGACAAGTGTTCTTTTGGCCAATAATGCATCAGGACAGGGCCAGTGTAGTTCAGGCATGTGATGGGTGCCAGAAGAACGCCAATATACTGCATCAACCACCCGAACAGTTAACCACACTGGCCAGCCTATGGACATTTACCCAGTGGGGAATCGACATCAACTGGCCGATGCTAGTTGGTTGAGGCCAGGCCAAATATGCCATCGTTGCCATTGATTACTTCACCAAGTGGGTGGAAGCCGAGCCACTATCTACCATTACAGAGAATAAGGCAACGGACTTTGTCATGAAGAACATTGTTTGTCGGTTCGGTATTCCCCAAGTCATTATTACTGATAATGGAAAGTAGTTCAACAGCATGGGTTTTAGGAAGCTTTGTGAAGATCTCCAAATTACACTATGGTTCGCCTCACCCGCTCATCAAAAGTCCAATGGGCAGGTTGAAGCGACTAACAAGACGATTAAGGCTAACTTGAAGGTGAGGCTCGGTTTTTTGCAAGGGTTTGTGGGTTGAAGAGTTGCCAGAGGTTTTTTGGGCATATCGGAAGACCTACAAGGACTCCACGAGAGAGACCTCATTTTCTTTGGACTATGGGTGTGAAGCAGTCCTCCCAGTAGAGATCTGAATGGAGACCCACTGGGTACACCATTTTGAGGTCAGGTAGAATAAGGAGCTCATCAGGAACCACCTCTACTTGATAAAGAAGAAGAAGGAAAGTTTGGTAATCAAGATGATCATCTATCAGCAAAAGATGGCTCATTTTTACAACAAGAGGGTCTGAGTTCGATCTTTTCTCCCTGGAGACATGGTCCTAAGACGAGTCACTTTGAATACCAGAAAGCCTGAGGAAGGTTCACTGGGTGCCAAGTGGGATGGGCTGTATATGGTGGTGGAAATCATCAGGTCAGATGCCTATCTTTTGGAGTAGCTGGACGGTATCCGGCTTAAGAAGCCTTGGAATGCCGAGATGTTGAGGAAGTACTCCAGTAGCTCTCCTCCTTGAGCTACAGAATGAAATGTAAAATAGGTGACCAGAAGTCACTAACTAGGACTGAGCAGCGAATGAAATGTAACATCAAGAGTTGGTAGCATGTGTACGTTGCCCCTCATGAAAGAACAAGCCCGTCCTAAAGAAGTTGTGGCAGTGGTTCGACCTGCCAAATCTTCATATTCACGACCGCTATAGTCATAGTAGAGTGGCAGGCGAACTGACGTGCTAGGGCCACTCGATCGATTTCTAGGAGTGCCTCCAGCTTATTATATGGTGGCCACCTGGGGCAATATAGAGGAAGAAGAAGCTGATGGTGGACCACTAAGAAATCATGGTGCAAGTTGCCGATGGAGAAAAGAATTGTTCAGAAATGCTTTCAGAGAGCTAGGCAAGAAGGAACCCTGTTAAGAAAACTGATCAGAAACATCGGAAGGAAAGTTTAGACTAGAAGAGTATTATCGAACGGCCACATGAAAACCGGAAAAATATTGTAAAGCCTTATTGAAATGACCCGCAAATAGTTGTAAGAATGACAGTAGATCCCATGAATATGAATAAGACTTTCTCCTTTAAATTAAAAACTTGTTTATTTTTCTTTTTTGTTAATTGGATGGGAAATGCATGTTTAATATTCTTTTGGTATGCTCGTGGTCAAGATAAATCAAGGGGTGCTCGGTATCTGGGGATGGCACCAAACCTGTGGCACGCTAATCCTTAGTGTCATTATCAAATCCCCAGATGGAAGTATTGTGATCCAGGTACCTTCACTTTTGAAGATCCAGAACGCATGAAGGGATGAAGTATATGTGGGAAAAGCGCAAACCCCTCATGGCACGCCAACCCCTGGTGTCATTATCAAACCCCTGGGGCCGCAACATTATTACCCCATGACTTGCATTTTTCAGGAATAAGCTCGGGTAAGCTGAACACAAGGAAGATTCTCCCCAAGTGAGTTATCTGGTCGATCCCGCTGAGAACCACCAGACACATAGCACGGGGACAGCCGAAGTGCCTCCGTGACTTTTATAGCCTCGGGTAAGCCGAACACAATGAAGATTCTACCCCTGTGAGTTATCTGGCTGATCCCGCTGAGAACCATCAGGCACACAGCACGGGGAAGGCCCAAAGGCCTCTGCGACTCTTGTAGCCTTGGGGAGGCCGAACACGGGGAGGTTTTTACCCCGTGAGTTATCTGGCTAGTCCACTTCAGATCATGAGGAGCATAGTACGGGGAGGACCAAAGGGTCTCAATGGCGTTTGTAGACACTCGACTCTCCTAGCATAGGCCCAGGCTCATGGCATTGGCCACTCCATGATTCGTAGCTCGGCTTACCGAGATGTTGAATTGTAAGGTTCAGAATTATTGTTTTCGGTAGCCCCAGACAGGCCGCTATCTCTGGCGACCGCTTTGTTAGTTTTTGAGTTTGTGTGGAGTATCTGCTAAGTCACCTTGGCAGTGCTAACATTATTTGTGTCCTGATTTCATTTTTGTTGATGACCTGGGTAGGGACGCTTTTACCAAGATTAATAGAGCACCAGATGTTGAAAATCTTCCCTTACGGATAAGTCTCACCCTGTACCACCGGCTCGGGGCTGTATTCGTTCCGCCGAGGCCATATTGTATCACCAGCTCGGGGTCGGGTCATATCCCACTGTGTCTAGATATTTTTTTCGCATGGGCTCAGAGCATCTCCCTTATGGCCATGCTTTGGGTGGCACGATGAGGTAACATTCCCTCGTGGCCAAGTGTTATCACCAGCCCGGGGTCGGGTCATGTCCCATTGAGTTTGGATATTTATTAGCATGGGGTCAAAACATCTCTCCATGGCCATGCTTTGGTTAGCACGGGGAGTTAACAATCCCTCATGGCCAAGTGTTATCACCAGCTCGAGGTCGGGTCATGTCCCACCGAGTTTGGATATTTATTCGCATGGGATCGGAGCATCTCCCTCATGGCCATACTTTGGTTGTCATGGGGAGGTAAAATTCCCTCGTGGCCAAAGGTTATCACCAGTTCGGGGTCGGGTCATGTCCTACCGAGTCTAGATATTTATTCGCATAGGGTCGGAGCATGATAAGTGCATGAAAATGTACTTTGAACATCACTAATTAGGCTTAATTATCATGTATTTAATCTTAATTATAGTTTATTACGTGTATTATTATTAGGGAGCAATGGAATATGAAGATTGGAGAAATTACAAATATTTCGGGACCTTATGGACGCATCGGAAGCACACGGGAAGAGCTAAATCGTATAATCGGAGAAACCAGAAAACCGGCCATGTGTCGCGATGCGCAAAGGCCATGCGTCGCGACACGGAAGCCTATTCCAGGGTTTTTGCTTAGTTCATTTTTTACGCAAATAAAGCCTCCAGGACTTCTCTATATAAACCTAACTTCATCCAAAACCCTAGGATAAAGAAAAAAGAGGAGAGAAAGAGTAAATAAACACACAACAAAGAGCCACAAAAATAAATTTGAGATTGAAGAACAAAGAAACTTCATAACAGACAAGATGTTGCTGCAATCTCTTCAGGCTATGTCTCTTTCTTTCATGGAGAACTAATCTCCTAGGCAAAGCTAAGGATGAACTCTTGTAATTGATTTCTTATATTCATGTTGTTGATTCTTAAATACTCTTAATCGTTTAATACAATTGATGTTTATTATTCTTTATTATCTTTCGTTTTATGAATCTAGAAACTGTGTTTATTCAACTTGCATATAAATTCTGTCATGCTTCTTCTATGTGTGATTTGCGAACCCAGTTGTGACTGGTAAAGTTGTTTTATGTGTTGGTTTTCTACTGCAGTATTGACTGAGGGTATATTGTCGACGTTACATAGCTCGTAATGATAACTTTGTGTGCTGTTAACATAGAGAAAATAATTCATCAATTACCTTAGAATTTGACATGTTTAGAATTGAATATCTTCTGATTGTTGGTTTGGGATGTGAAACCTTCGATTGAGTAATAACAAGAATCAATAACTGAATATAGGCATTTGATACAAGATGGATTCCCGATGCTTTGCTGCCTCTCTCTATTGATATCTCTTAATTGTTTTTATTAATCTTTACTTTAATTACCAATTCAATCATTATCTTTTCAATAAGTTACTGCTAACGTTTTGTTTAAGTAGATCAGTTCTTTGTATCCATCTCTCTGAGGAATCGACACCCCAATTATACTGCGATAGCCGCAAGTACTTTTTGGGCGTAATCAAAATTTGGCGCCGTTGCTGGAGAGACGATTTACAAACAAAATGAGCAGATTTGCTTGGTCAACGAACAAAAGCGGTAACTTCGTCCCATATTTTTTATTTTTTTATTTATTTTATTACCGTTTTAGTTTTAGTTTTAGTTTTAGTTTTGATTTTTAGTTTATTTTATTTTGATTTTGATTTTTGTTTCTCGTTTTACTTGTGTTTGATTGCATGCCTAGACGTAGAGATATGTTTGGTAGATTTGTTAGGACTGAAGAGGAAAATTCAGACTTAGAGAGATTTTTTGACAATCTCTTTTCCATACCCTCCACGTCTAGCGCATATACTATGAGTGAGTACGAGAGACCACCTATAAGGACTCTTGAAGAGTACCTCCATCCTACTCGCATAGCAACACCATCATGCATCATGTTTCCTCCTAATGTACCATATATAGACTTTAAACCTGGAATGATACAGTATCTCCCAACCTTTCATGGTTTGGAGAACGAGAACCCTTATGTGCACATTAGAGAATTTGAAGAGGTGGTAGAAACTTTCCATGACTGGTTTGGGACCACAGACACAATTAGACTTAAGTTCTTTCCCTTTGCCCTTAAGGATATAGCTGAGAGCTTGTTGTATTCTTTACGAACTTGGTCAATAGGATCATGGGGCGAGATGACACAGGCATTCTTTAACAAATATTTCCCCCACCATAAAATGGATGTCTTGAAAAGAAAAATCTCTACCTTCTCCCAGAAAGACAGTGAAACTTTTTATCATACTTTGGAGAGGTTTAAGGAGATGTTAGCGAGTTGTCCTCACCATGGATACGAGAGTTGGCGCTTGGTGAGCTATTTTTATGACGATTTAACCCCTAGAGAGCGCCAATTCATGGAGACAATGTGCAATGGTGAGTTCATCCGAAAAGACCTTGATGAGGCGTTAGAGTACTTAAGTGACTTAGTTGAGAAATCTCACACTTGGACTGGACCTAATGCAATTGATATCACTGATAGGACCCCACTCCTTCTAGTAGAGGCATACACCCTTTTAGGGAAAATGATAGTCTTAAGGAACAAATTGAGTTATAACTAGATGGTTAGGAGCCTTAAAAGCTAAGGATAGCTAGACTATGCATGCAGTAGCCCATTTAGAACCTCAATGGGTATACTTTGTGTGTAAGGGAACTGACCATCTAGCCTAAAAGTGCCCGAAATATGGTGAGATGAGGGCCACATATGTGGAACACTGCAACACTTTAGGGATGTACAAGAAGCCATACACCTTATTCAGATACCTATAATCTCATTTGGCGGAACCATCCCAATCTTAGTTGGAAACATAAGTCTTATCAGCCGAGCCAGACACCACCACCTAAAGGTTACAGTGCCCCCAATATCACACACATGCCATTCCTACAAATTCTTTAGAGGATACTATGCAAGCATTTATGGAGGCCCAAAACAAAACCAATCAAAGGTTTGAGTCGTTGATAGCTCAAGTAGTTGAAGACAACAAGGAGATTAAGAGTCAAGTTTCTAAGTTGACTAATGTCCTAAGTGTGTAAGAACCAGGAAAATTCCCATCTGAGGCTCAACCTAATCCACGAGGGCAACACATAGCACAGGCTGATCATGAGGCATCAAATGTAAAGGGTGTACATGCCATAATCACTAGGAGTGGTAAGGAGGTAGGATTGCAAGGCACCCCAACATTATAGGTGACCCTAAGGATAGTAGTGTAAATACCCCTCAGGAAGAACAAATGCCACATATCTCAGTTAAAGTACCATTTCCTCAAGCACTTAGGCCCACAGCGAGAATCTCAGACCCAAATGGGGACTTCCTAGAACATCTTAAGCAAGTAAAGATCAACATTCCTTTATTACATGTGATCAAACAAGTTCCCACTTATGCGAAGGTTTTGAAGGATCTATGCACCATGAAGACGAAACATAATGTGAAAAGACTGTATTTTTAACAGAGCATGCTAGTGCAGTAATTGAATAGAGGACTCCACCAAAGTATAAAGATCCATGATGTCCCACCATTACCTGTCACATTGGCACACATGAGTTCGATCAGGCTTTATCAGATTTAGGTGCTAGTGTTAATCTCATGCCATACTCTATCTATAAGCAGCTAGGGCTTGGAGAGATTAAACCTACATCAGTGGTTTTACAGTTAGCTGATCGCTCTATCATAACACCACATGAAGTAGTTGAGGATGTTTTAGTTCAAATCGATAAACTCTACTACCCCCTTGATTTTCTTATTTTAGATTCGCAATTTGTGGTTGACACTGAGTCAAAAATTCCACTCATCTTAGGTAGACCTTTTCTTGCTACAGCTAATACACTTATTAATTGCAGGAATGGTCTCATGAAGTTATCATTTGGGAACATGACACTAGAATTAAATATTTTTCATGTTGAAAAACAACCACAAGGTGCTGATGAGTGCCAATACACATACATGCTAGACATAGTCTTACCAGAAACAGCTTCTTCACAACATGAATCACACCCTCCCGAGCTGGACCTGATCCGAAAGAACCATAAAAAGAAGAAAATAAGAGTTAGTGCCCATTTGAAGATGATACCTGGGAAGTTGAAAATGAGATTGAACCAACTTTTACATATGTGCAGCCTACAATCTCAACCACCAAACCCTAGAGGATCAATAGATAAACTCCAATGGCTAGACAAAACTTCTTTCTCATGCCTTCATCAGTTCACTACATGGAAGCCACCATGACAACATTACGTGGTTACGTCTGGCTGAAGACGTTAAACTTAGCACTAGCGGGGAGACAACCCTTGTATCTGTATTTATTTTACTTTCTTTTTATTTTTTTTTTATTTTAATTAAATTATTTTATTTCTTTACTTTAAGTTTTATTTTATTGTGTGCTAATTGCATGTTTTTTGTTTGCATGAGTAATTATGCAGGTGTCAGCACAACCTACACAGTCACATAACCCAAATCTTACCAGCAGAAACCTGATCAACTCTGCGCCTAGTACTGTTGTTCCTTAATCATTTTTCTTTATATTTATCTTACATTGAATACTATGAAAGTTTTAAGTGTGGGGGTGTATGCATGGAATGATAATACCTATTATATATAAAAAAAAATTGGTTTGTTTGTTTTTAGTCCTTAATAGTAAAGCATAAGTCCAATGATGATATTGTTTGCTTTATGGTGAAATCTTAGAAACTATAAGTTCTTTAATGTACTTTTATCTGATGCTTTGAGTAATTTATCTAGGTTAGACTCGTAAGCACTTAACTATAGGTTTTTAACAGTAAAAACCTAGGTAGTTGGCAAAGTGACTAGTTGAAGAAATTACATGTCGATGAATGACTATTTGCTTATAGGTCTATCTTGATTTGCTAAGTGTTATGATGTATGGTAAAAAAAAAGTCTCAAAAGAAAAAAATTAAACCACCTATAACCGATAAGCGTGAAGCTACCCATGGGCGAGTGTTAAGACCACCATGAGGAGAAATGCTACCTTAAAGGGTAGGTGTGTAGAAAAGAAAAAAAAAAGTTCGAAAAACAAAAGACAAGAAAAAAATTATCATACCATACTGAGCACAGAAAAGCAATTAGATAGCATAATTGAGATATCTAGGTTGGTTTGACCCATCGGATCCTAATTTTTAAATGAAATCATTGAGTTGGCTTACCTAGGAATCAAGTTGTCAATGAACCTTTACTCACACATACACTGTGAGTCTGGCTTAGATGATTTATTCAAGGACTTGGATTTGAGTTGCATAGAGTACTTTGAAGGTTCTCTGATTTCATTACTAGGCATTCTTTGAGGACAATAATATGTACAACTATTATGACTATTTCATTTTGTTATTTTTGCATGTGTTTTGAATGACATTTGTGGGTGTCGTCGTTGTAAGCCATCACGAGACTATAACTCGTCCACTAGGGCCACCTAGGGGTTTAAAGGCTTGTTGCATACGCTAAATACAATCATTATCCGTACGAAAGTGGCTTAGATAGTTTTTTATTTATTTTTAATTTAATTTAATTCTTCATTTTTTTTACGCTTGAATTGCTAAAGACTAACAATAAGCTGGTTGGGGGTTGTGATAAGTGCATGAAATTGTACTTTGAACATCCCTAATTCGGCTTAATTATCATGTATTTAATCTTAATTATAGTTTATTTTGTGTCTTATTATTATGGAGCAATGGAACATGAAGATTGGAGCAATTACACATGTTTCGAGACCTTGTGGACGCATCGGAAGCACACGGGAATAGCTGAATCATAGAATTGGAGAAACCAGAAAACCGACCACATGTCGCAACGCGTAAAGGCCACGCGTCACGACACAGAAGCCTATAAGGCCTCCTGGACTTCTCTATATAAACCCAACTTTGTCAAAACCCTAGGGGGAGGAGAAAAGAGGAGAAAAAGAGTGAAGAAACACACAACAAATGACCATGAACACAAATTTGAGATTGAAGAACAAAGAAACTTCATAACAGACAGGATGTTACTGTAATCTCTTCAGGCTATGCCTCTTTCTTCTATGGAGAACTAATCTCTTAGGCAAATCTAAGGATGAACTCTTGTAATGGATTTCCTATATTCATGTTATTGATTCCTAAATACTCTTAAATTTTTAATACAATTGATGTTTATTATTCTTTATTATCTTTCGTTTTATGAATCCAGAAACTGTGTTTATTCAACTTGCATATCGATTCAGTCATGTTTCTTCTATGTGTGATTTGTGAACCCAGTTGTGACTCGTAAAGTTGTTTTATGTGTTGGTCTTCTGCTGCAGTATTGCCTGAGGGTATATTGTCGATGTTAGATAGCTCGTAACGATAACTTTATGTGCTGTTAACATAGCAAAAATAATTCATCAATTACCTTAGAATTTGACATGTTTAGACTTGAATATCTTTCGATTGTTGGTTTGGGATGTGTAACCTTCAATTGAGTAATAACATGAATCAATAACTGAATATAGAAATTTGATACAAGAGGGATTCCCGACGCTTTGCTTCCCCTCTCTATTGATATCTTTTAATTGTTTTTATTAATCTTTACCTTAATTACCAATTAAATCAATATCTTTTCAATAAGTTACTGCTAACGTTTTGTTTAAGTAGATCAGTTCTTTGTAACAATCTCTCTGAGGAATCGACACCCTAACTATACTACGATAGCCGCAAGTACTTTTTGGGCATAATCAGAGCATCTCCCTCATGGCCATGCTTTGGTTGGCACGAGGCAGTAACATTCCCTCGTGGCCAAGTGTTATCACCAGCTCGGGATCGAGTCATGTCCCCATGAATCTGGATATTTATTAGCATGGGGTCGGAGCATCTCCCCATGGCCATGCTTTGTTGGCACTGGGAGGTAACATTCCCTCGTGGCCAAGTGTTATCACCAGCTCGGGGTCCGGTCATGTCCCACCAAGTTTGGATATTTATTGGCATGAGGTTGGAACATCTCCCTCATGGCCATGCTTTGGTTGGCATAGAGAGGTAACATTCCCACATGGCCAAGTATTTTTACCTGATCGGGGTTGGGCCTTGTCCCACCGAGTCTGGATATTTATTGGCAAAGGGTCGGAACCTCCCCTCATGGCCAGATGCAAAAGTATGGAAAGGAAAGTGTAGGCACTGCATTTTTGCATATAAGTCCCGATGATGAGCCTCGTATGGAGGCACTACCCGATAAGTTGCGAAAGTCATGGGAAACAGACGTCGGAAGGGAAAATTCAGAAATCAATACTTTGTTGGACTTAATTCGTTTGTTTAGCTTTGGGTTCGCTCGTTGGATCTCTGTTTTAAAATTCATCCTCGGCCCAAAACCCCACAACATACTCCAAGCTACACACCAAGCCCACACATCACCAAGCCACACACCAAGCCCACCAAAAAACCCCAAACACACAACCAATAGGACCAACCCTACGCCCAAAGCCTTCTAAAATAACAAATCCACACATTAAACACATGTTGAAATTAAATAAATCACCTTCCCGAATTAAAAGAATCAAATCAAATCATATAAATCACATTCTTAATTAAATTAAATCACATTCCTAAACTAAATCAAATCAAATCAAATCAAATCAAATTACCTTCCTAAATTGAAGAGATCATTTCTTTATGATACACAAACTAAATATCCCCCATAATTACACAATATTCCTTCCCTATTCGCATGAGGACAACCCCAACCTTTGCCTATAAAAAGAAGCATAAACCCAACCTTAGGATCCCTAGCATTCACTCTCACAAAACCCTTTCTCATTCCTCCTAACCTTCACGCCTCATCTCTCTCTAAAAACCCCCAATGAAACCCTAACACTTTGACACATACAAATCACAAAGCAGCACAACCCTCACTCCTCACGTAGACCACGTGAACCCCACCAACTGACACTACAAACCACAATTCCCTAAACCAACCAAGTGCCCCATTTGACGTACAGCAACCACGCCTCTCCCGGCAGAACACTTAATCACGTAAGCAGCCCTTCACTCCACCTCACTCACTCTAGCCATAAAACACAGCAGCCACGCCACACGCATAAGCCCTAACTCTCGCCATTCACAGCATTGACCTGCACCTGAACCGCACCATAACAAGCCCACAAAATAACCCATGACCTGCACCTAAAATACCGTAAAAAATTGTCCAAAAAATTGCACACCCATTACCGTAAAAACTACCCTGAAACACAGCCCAAATACCGCAAAAATAGTGACCAAAACAGCCGCAAAATAGAGCAAAACAGCAGCCCAAAATAGCGAGACGACGAAGGAAAATAGTGAACCAGTAAATTAGAAAAGTTACGGAGCATCAACCCTTCCGACAACCGCGTAACGCACTTCCAAGAGGTGACTTAAAAGGTTAGACCTGAGGGCACCCTTTTTATTTATTCCCGTTCTTTTTTTGTTATTTATTGTTATTTCTTCGCATGCATATTATAGTTTCATGTAAGTTGTGGCCATGGGATGAATGAAATATGTGTTATCTCTTGCAGTATATCGGTTGGAAACCCGAACATAAATTCTGTAGCCGAATCCGAATGGACGGTAGTGCGGTCTGCACTCGGGATACAATGCCACGTGCCGCTTGAAAGACACACATATTTCGTTTCATCCAAACTTGTGTTTATTTATTGTTTAGTTAGAAATAGTATGTTATTTCATGCATGATTAGTTATTTCTTTCGTATTAGGAATTTAATCTATGTTTATGTTTAGATTGTTATTTATTTATATTGCCATGTTTATCGATTTAATGCGTTCATGAGATTGTGTGTTTGCCGTTATTTTGACTTACTTTTATGCATGCAAACTTAGCTATAGGCTATATGCGAACTTAGATATATGTTGTATGCGAACTTAGATGTAGGTTATTCTTGCGTAGACTCAGTTAGATTATTGCACAAATCCTTTCATTACAAGTGGCTTAAGTAAGAGACCATTCCGGACCCAACGGTTTGAGGTCTTCCCTTGCAAGGGGTGAGTGCGGCCTTAAATCATTTTCCCAATTCACACTAGGTGGCGACTCCATTTTATTTCTCCGATTTAGTCCCCTGTGGGCTACTCCGTACTCCCAACCCTGCCGCGAGCCCAGAACAGCATCGCCGATTTCTGTGTCCTACAGTCTGGCGACTCCACTGGGGATAGAGAATCGGCCCCGAAATAATACCTTGTAATGTTTGTGATTTTTATTTTAGTTAACCGTGTCTACTGTGGGTCGAAAGGGTTTAAACAAAGGCACTATTAGAGCTAAGTAATAGTTTGGTGTCTTCTTTCATTCACTACTTTTCTATAAGGAAAAGCTGTGAAGGCACCGAGATAATCATTTACTCGAAGCTTACCGTGATGGACTAATTTGGAGGACCTATTATTTATTCTTGTCACCAAGGCGATAAGAGCCTAAGAGGCTTGGGTATTTAAGAGAGTCCACTCCACCCTCCATCTGGGGAATCTCCAATAGAAAATCCATCTGACAGTCAGTCATGCATCATAACTCGTTAGCACGTGCCTTAGAGTATAAAAAAGGTACGCTCACTTGGTCGCTCGAACCCTTGAGTGGGGAGACCTAGTTGTGGGCGATCTTTCGCCAACGGGAGCCTTTGTCTACACTCCCATAAACCCACATGTGAACCGTAGTTGTATGACCAATAGAAATCATCCATTTATGCTTGTGTTTGGGACCATCATCATTTGGATTTATTTGGAAGTTTTGTCATGAGGTGTGAACTTGTTGGGCCTTTTAACTGGGACGAGTTTGTATCTTATGATGATTGGGCCAAAAGCTTCTAAAATTCTGATGGGCCACTCTATGTTTGGGCCCCCTATCATTTGAAATTGTTTAGCCATGTTATCGCAAAATTGTAAACCTGTTGGGCCTTTTGCAACTGGGACAAGTTTGCACCTCGCAATAATGTGATTGAATGTTTTAAAATGATAATGGGCCAACTTGTATGAAAACCTTGAAGTACTTAGAAGATCCAAACATGATCCAAATATGTCAGAAGCATGAGTCTGATATCCGTTTTGATAACCACATGCATAGTATACCTCATACATCGCACGCATCTCATGCATACATGCATCATGTTAACCCTGTGTCTTAAAAGCCATCATAGATATTCGTTGGGTTAGGGGTAAAAGAAGACTTGTCAAAAAAAAGGAAAGAAAAGAAAAAAAAAATAAAAAAAAAATTGTTTGTTTTTAGTCCTTAATAGTTAGGCATAAGTCCAATGATGAAATCGTTTTCTTTAGGGTGAAATCTTAGAAACGATAAACTCTTGATGTGCTTTTATCTGATACTTTGAGTGATTGATCTATGTTAGACTCGTAAGCACTTGATTATGGTTCTTAGCAGTGAAAACCTGAGTAGTTAGCAAAGTGACTAGTTGAAGAAATTGTAGGTCGGTGAATGACCGATTGTTGGACAGTTATGGCCCATAGCATCACTATTTGTACAAAGGAAATTGCTCTTTTATCATTTGTAATTACATTACCAAGATATATAAATGATAGAAGGTCCATATGATTAGTTCCGGATTGAGATGATATGAGACAGTATCAATCCACAAAGGTTTAATCATTAAAAATCCCTAGTCAGAGTATTATCAAGAATGGACATCGATAATGCGTAAAAGACTAGTATTACACTTGTGCGCGTTGTGAGGGCATAACGGCATAGTTCTCATATATTTGGGTATATTATACTCATGCAATTGTAATAGGAGGTTGTGTTTACCGATGGTACATAAACAGTTTCGCTCTGGATAGACCCCTCGGAATTCCATTGGTAGTATGACTATGTGTCTATGGAAGTCTGAATCAGGGTAGGTGTATTTGGTTTAACTTGAGACTTGCACCGCTGATACTTGCGACAATCAATATACTTTGGTTTTGGTCGTCCAGGGCTTTAACAGGTTCTGTGTACGCCTCTTCTGGGTATATTGAGAATCGTAGTGTATTGGTGTGATGTCAAGATGGAAGTATCACTCCAATCATAGTGGAGATGATGATCACGTAGGATACGGAACTGGTGCTCTTATGTACTACAGTCAACGGGATAATATGACTAGGTCATGATTATCCAATTATAGAGACTAGTTACTAGAGATTCGATATGTGCTTCGTACGGGGCAGACACAGTTCCAGCCTCAGGCCTTGCATGTGACATCCGATACTGGATCGAAATACGCAATACTACGTATACTACGTCTGATATAGATCACATATTCCAGTAAGAATATTTATGGAGAATTGGGTAGGCACGGTGTTTTGCTAGAAGCCAACCATGTCTTGTAAATCGGTAAAAATGTAGTACTAGGTACGTACATGTTCGGATAGTCCGACAACCGGATTTACTGCCAACATATCCGAGGATCTCGTGGGTCGCTACCCGAAGATTCACCGATGACGTATGACTTGCACTTTATTAATCTGGGATTAATTATATGAGAGAGAAAATTAATCTGGGATTAATTACGGAGATATTTTATCTGGGATAAAATATTATTTAAAAGAGAGAGAACGATTAATTTAGAATTAATCGATAAAATTAATATATTCGATACATTAAACGAAATAGGATTTCGATGCGGAAATGAAATTAGATTTTAATTCGGGCAAACGAGTTAATTTAGAATTAATTCGTTAGCGACGTGAATAGTAATTTGCTAGGCATAATTATTTAATTACGTCGCAACGGAAAATTCGTTAATTCGGAATTAGCGAACCCGAGATCGGGAGTGTTTGCGGGCCCACTCATATTTGGAATTGAGTGGGGCCCACATGTCACATCAAGCGTCACATCACTTGTCACTTTAAAGTTGCTTTAACTTGATGGGTTTTGGTGGAGTTGGTAAAGACTTGATTTACACTCCAAAGTCAAGCTTTGAATGACTATTACCAAATCAACTTTTAGTATATCATTTTTGGCTTTTGATTTTTGAAATCAACCAACACACTTCTCTCTCTCTCATGCCCAATGGGCCATTCTTTCCTCTCTTCACTCTCTCGGCCAAGGGCCATTTTTGCTCTCCAAAAATCTGTAAATGCCGAGAACACAAGGAGAAGCAATAGGGAATTTTGTGGCAAAATTCCAAGGTGCTAGCACACATTCGGGGTCTTGCGTAGGTGATAGGGAAACTCACCCGTGGGCATGGAATCACAACACAAAGCTTGGATCTTGGAGGATCACCATGGCCGAATTTCTTGGAGCACAAAACCAGTCCACTACCGTTTTCACCATGGAGGGAGAAAAGTTTTTTGTTCCTCGCATCGCCAAATCTGATCAATGTAAGTATGTTTCCGCCATTCTTCGTTGAGTATTCACACATGATTTCTTGCTTGAAATAGATCTTGGGACTTAATAGAAACCCAACAATGGTATCTTGAGCCATTTTGAGCATGAAATGAATTTAGGGTAAAATTTGGGCAAAATTGATTTGAGCATGTTTGAGTGAAATTGATTGTTTGAGTATGCTTAAATTATGATAACATGGTGTTATGCATTGTCAATTTGATAAAAATCGAATTGGATAATTTTTCCTCAAATTGTTTGGCTTGGCCGAAACATATAGCTTGCCCTAAGTCATGGTATTTTTTGTTTTTTGATCATTGGATGAGTTGGAAAACATTGGGTAATGTTGAATTGGATTTAATTGGATTAAAACCGAATCGAACAAATAAATCCATACCATTGTCGTGACTATAAGCATGTAAAATGATGTGATTTTTTGATTCAAATGTGTTGGACATGTGTTGATGATAAAGAGCATAATTAATTGTGTAAATTGATGTTTTGGAAATATTAATTTGAGTAATTAATTATGGCATACACTTTGATTAATTTAATTATGAAATTTGGAATTTTTGTAATTTAATTAATTGGGCCAAATTTGGAATTGGGCTTGTAAAGATGCAATTGGGCTTAATGGGCTTGGTTGGGCTAAGTTTGGTTTAGGCTAATTGATTGGATCCAATTGGGCCCAAATCCATTTCCATAAAGTCCAATTATGACTTAAATGGACCTTTAATTTTAATTGGGCCTAATGAGCCTAAATTGGTTTCTTAGCAAATAAGGGTGATTCCTTAAATGGGCTTTGGTATTTGGGTTTGACCCATATTGACCAAAAGTCCATGCCTTAAGAAATTAATTAAAAGCCCATTAGACTTTAAATTAAATTGACATTGGATGTTAATCAGGCTTTGAGACCCGTAAAGATTAAATTTAGAATCTAAGTCGCTAAAGGTTCACTAAAAAGTGTAATATTTAATTTGGAATTAAATAGATGAATTAGTATTAAATACAAATTAAATTGTATTTAATGTTGTAGTTTGATATAATTCAAGAATTCGTACTTTGAGTACTTATTCGCAAAACGAGTTGGACTCGCGCAAAATCAAATCATTGTTTGAACATTGGATGGTCATTAATTATCAGATTAATTAATTGGATTAAATTGATTGATAACATGCTTGTGAATACATGGATGTGATGTATGAATAATGTATATCGGATGGATATTAGATGGGTGAGGGCAATTTTGGAAATTGTTGTAATAAATTTAGAATTTATTAATTGGACCTGCGTGTCCAGCCTATTACCTCTTTACTCTATGTATTTCTCTTCTCACTTATTCCCCTCAATGTAAATGAGGTTTCTTTAGAAGTGTTATGTAATCGGGCAGAAGTAATACTTGTGCTAGCGGGAGAGAGGAAATGGAGAGATTTGTTCTAGGAACAATTTTTAAGTATCCATCGACATATCATTATTATTTTATTTACTTATGTGCCTTATTATGTGTTTAGAATGCATGTTTAAGGGTGTATGATGATGAGACCTTAACAAAGATAATTAATTGGTTGCCAATTACGCGAAAAACCCTCACAATATATTAAGCGTTTTTCCTTTCATTGAGTGATTCTTACTCAAGATCCAAGACTGGCACTGGTTTGTTGGCCAAAGTCAAGACCTTTGTCCGTCGCGGATGTGTTTGAATCATGAAGGCTTTGTTCCATATTGGTGTCTTGTCCAAGTTGTGATTTGTTGGCCAAAGTCAAGATCACTTCTTGTCCATCGACATTGATTACGAAGCTTTCCATGGTCAATGGGTTCCGCTTAACTGGGATCACTAAGTTTGTTGTGCCAAAGCCAAGGCTTAGTTGATTCAGAGGAAAAAGGTTAGGTAATATATTGGATATATTGGCATATATAATATATATGTTTCGGACTTGGATGTCCACCTACTGGATCTAGGAATTGGATGGGATCCAATTGATCTTAGAGATCTACCTAGTTAATTATCATACAATTTGTTGGCCAATGTCAAGATTGTGTGTTATTTAACGGGTTCCTAGCCCACTAGGAAAAAAGTTTCCCGAGTACTCAACAGAGGGTTAGAGGCTCGCCGAAAAATAATGGGAGGCAAGTATTAAATTTGCAATATTCGTTTAGTTACTTGCCAATACGGGCTCATTTCAAATTTTTCGTCAAATAAATTAATATATTAGTTGGACTAATATTTAATCGTTGTTTTAAATTAAACAGTTGGACTGTATTCAAACTATTTCATTTATAATTGATTATATAATTGGATTATAGTAATCAATATATTTGAATTAACCATTTCAATTAATAATTGATTTTATAATTGGATTATAGTAATCAATATAATTGAATTTAACCTATTAAATTATCGTTGATTATATAGTTAGACTATAGTAATCATTATAATAAATAGTACCTAAAATCGTGATTAAATAGTTTGACTATTAAAATCAAGATAAAATGAAAGATTAGTGTTTAAAATGTTATCCTGGGTGAAAATATATTTTAAACGGCTTTAATTTTCAAATTGGGAATAATGAATCAGGATAGTCCTGAAAACTAAGAAGTTACTTTATTTGATAAAATAACATCTTAGGCCTAAGCCCGGAGTTAAGCAAATAGTAGAACATGATATTTGGAATATTTATGTAATGATAACTTTAGTGTTTAATCCATTATGCTTGCCAAATGGACTCCTTAATTTCTAAACCATAACTAAGGATTAGATCCATATAGTATGATAATGAAATCGAAAGATCTTCATATATCTATCCTTAGATCTTAGAAGTAAAAATTGCAATAGAAAACTCTTGGAGAGTTAATGGCTATTCTCAAGGAGACAAAGCCAAAGTTTACAATAAGGCAAGAAGCGCAAGGCGCAACTTATTTCGACATTCTAGAAGGCCAAGGCTTGGCCAAAGGCTTCTGGAGTGTGGAAAAATGGCAAAGGCAAAATCATTATAATCTTCTGGGAAGACAAAGGACATATCCCAAGATGTCGGCCTAAATTGTGGCAAACGGGGTCACTAAAGAGTGACTGCCGTATGGACAAGGCAGACATGAAGGAATAGAAGACGGGTAAGGCTCCGACTTCAAATATGTTTGTCATAAACATGTTCACTACTAGTATTAAAATTGGATTTTAGATACTGAGTATGGTACATAAATATGAACTGGTGTGCAGAATCTGCTTATAAGCAGGAGACTAACTTCAGTTGAGATTTAATCTGCGAGTCGGAAACGGGACGACAGTCGCTGTTTTAACCGTAGATACCTAAGTTTAGGAACTACCCTTCGGGTATGTACTTAAATTAGGAAACTGTTAAAATGTAACTAGTTTGACTAGAAACATTATTTCTATATCAGGGTTTAACCCGTTGCGGGTATACCTTTATATTCTAGAACACTAAAGTGTTTTATTATATAAAGATGATATTGAGATAAACACATTAGATGTTTATAACAGTATTTACATTTTGAATATAAATAAATCTCATACATATAATAGGACAAACAAATAGCTCAAACTGATTTAATCAGTTGAGACTTATAAGTGGCATTGTTGTCTGGGACACAATTTAACAAGACTCGTATATCCACACTTTCGAAGAGTGGGTACTAGGACGGATTTGATTCTATTCAAATGAATTCTACGAATCTAGTTTATTGGGCAAAGTGCCTATAATACCTTTTTACTTAGTAAAAGTACAAGTGCCACCAATCTGTTAGCCCTCGTTCATAGTGACGTAAGTGGGCCCATATCTAGCTAGGCTAGAGGTGGATATGAATGTTTCGTGACCTTTACGGATGTGGCATCGCGTTATGGTTATGTGTTTCTTTTGAAACACGAATCAGAAACTTTTGATCAAATCAAAGAGTTTCGACACGAAATAAACAAACAAATCGGCTAAAGTATTAAAACTGTCACGGTTAGACCATGATGGAGAATACTTAAGCAATAAGCTTCTCAAATACTTGAAAGAGTATAGTATTCTTTCAATGAGGACTCCTCCCGGAACACGTCATTTTGACGGTGTGTCTGAACAGAGAAACCGAATTTTGTTGGACATGATAAGGTTAATCATGAGTCGCTCTGAGCTACCATTTCCTTCAACGGATAAGCTTTAAACAGTGCAAAACTTATTTTGAATAAGGTTCCATAAAATCTGTTTGACAGACTTCATATTAGACATGAACAAGAAAGAAACCGGGTTTCTCATTCCTGAAGATTTGGGAATGCTAGGCATATGTTTGGATGATACCAAACTAGAACCCAAATCGGACAAGTGCCTAATTATAGGTTATCCTAGGGAAACCTAAGTATAGTACTTATACAACTCACTAGAGAATAATGTAATTGTTGCTCGCCATGCGGTTTTCCTAAAATGAATACCAATATGCAGTGGTTAGTGGTAGGAAAGTAAAACTCGATGAAAATTAGAGTAATACTATTCCAGGCACCGATTCCTTAATGGAACATAAATAGTTCATCAAGGATGAAACTATACCAATAATCTTCGAATACACAAGAACCGCGTAAGTCGGAGAGAGTCAGAAAACAACCTGGGAGGTATGTGTTTCTGATCTCACCTCATAAAGATATCAATCTTATTGAGGAATACGAACTGACTACGTAAGAGGAAGTGATACAAGGTATCGACTCCCTATTATGGCAAAGTGCCATGATATCCTAAATGGATTCCATGTATACCAACCATGTTTAGACACTGGTTGTTGTACTGGAAGGCATTGTGCCTATTGGTACTATATAAGTCTTCAAGGAAAACATACATGGAAGGCAACATACCTCCGTACTAAGCTAGGCTTGTAGGGAAAAGGTATCGTTATCAATATTGTGTCGATTACGACGAAACCTTTTACTTGTTGCCATGGTTAAATCCATTTGGATAATGCTTACTGATGTTGCATGTTTCATTCATGAAATATGGCAGCTGAATGCCAAAACCGCTTTCCTTAACGGAAACCTTTTGGAGGATGTTTATAACATCCTGACGGTTTTGTCGTACCAAAATAAGCAAACGAGGTTTGCAAGTTATTCGATCCATGGATGGATTGAAGCAAGTATTGCGTTCTTGGAACAATCGTTTTGATGTAATCATAATGGTATATGATTTAATTTAAAACGAAAATGATTCTTGTGTATATAAGGAGGTTAGTGGGCACACTGACAGTGAAGTCATATATATAATGATGACATATCATTTCTTGGAAATGATATTCCCATAAAACAATCGGTGAAAGCTTGGCTTTCATGAAAATTCTCCGTAGAATTCTTGGGAGAAACAACCTTTATTCTAGGAATAAAGATCTACTAGGATAGATTTAAAGTTGTTCGTACTCTCTGAGAACTCGTACATTGAAATAAATGTACGCGACCTGGTGTCTCATATGCTTTGAGCATATGGAGTCACAATCAGGCCAATCCAAGTGATAGTCATTGGATTGATGTTAAGAACATCCTTGAGTATCTTAGAGGAACTAAGGATGCCTTCTTATACTATGGAGAAGGAGAACTTGAAGAGACTGGATTCACTGCTGCAAGTTTCCAAATCGATATAAATGACTATAAGTCGTAATAACGGTACTATTAAGTTTGAATAACGGAACAGTGTTGAAGGCCCCCTCAATGGTCTTTCTATTCTGGCGCGCTGTAAATTTTTCTATTTCTCGGCTTCTTTTTTCCTCGATATCCATGTTTGTTAAACTCTTCTTGACAAATCTTTATTTCTCTAACCCAACGGATATCTATGATGGCTTTTAAGATACAGGGGTTAACATGATGCATGTATGCATGAGATGCATATGGTTATCAAAACAGCATATATCTTTCTGACCTTATTCCTCCCACACTCGCGGTAAGTCCATTTCTGTCCTAGGTACGGCTTATTTTATGCACCAATGTGGGGTACACAAAATCGTTCTCTCTTATGCTACAAGGTGAACCTTGGCTACCTCAGTCCATTTCCATCGGTAAAAGACAAAAACTGCCCATTTACAATATTGACTAAGCCTATTATGGGGATCGTGTCATTGTCTAGAAATGAGGAATTGGGCCCTCAGTAATCACAGTTATGGGGATGAACATGGAGATATCCAAAAGTATACAAATATGTTGTAACAAGGCATATTTTTTCTGGATGAAAGCCAGTGCGGATATCGGACTCATGTATTTGGCATATTCGGATCATATTTGGACCTTTTAAGCCCATCAAGGTTTTCATACAAGTTGGCCCGTTATCATTTTAAAGCATTCAATCATATTATCGCGAGGTGCAAACTTGTCCCAATTGAAAAATGGCCCAACAAGTTTACACTTTTGCGATAAGGTGGCTAAACAACTTCAAATGATAGGGGACCCAAACACAAAGTGGCCGATCGTCATTTTGAAAATTTTTGGCCCAATCATCATAAGATATAAACTCATCCGAGTTTAAATGGCCCAACAAGTTCGTATCTTATGACGAGAAGTCCAAATGGATCCAAATGATGATGGTCCCAAACACAAGCATAAAGGGTAGCTTCTATAGGATGTATAATTATGGTTCATATGTGGGCTTACAAGGGTATGATTAAAGGCTCCCATCGGTGAAGGGTTGCCCACAACTAGGTCTCCCCACTCAAGGGTTCGAACGACCAAGTGAGCACACCTTTTTTATACCTTAAGGTACCTGCCAATGAGTGATGATGCCATATAACGATCCGCCATCTCGAGGGACTTCATGATACATGACACCATCGGGGTAAAAATGGTATGCAAAATATATGAGACTTGGGTAACTAAAGAAAAAACCACAGACATTACAAGGCATTATTTCGGGCCTGATTCTCACTAGACTGTGGACATGGAGTGGAGGAGATGCTGTCCGAGTTCGCGGCCCGTTGGGAGTACGGAGTAGCCCGCGGGGGACTAAACCGGAGAATAAAGGAGTCACCACCCAGTGTGAATTGGGAAATGATTTAAGGCCGTACTCACCCTTTGCAAAGGAATACCTCAAACCGTTGGGTTCGGAATGGTCCTTTACTTATGTCAGTTGTAATAAACGGGTTTACACAATGATATAACCAAGTCTTATGCAGCACACGCAAGATAATTCAAATAAACACACGAATTTGCATACCCATAAATATTAATAGAAACAATGGAAGCATATTGCATTAAGGAGTACGAGATGCGAAAATGAAAATAATAATAAATAATCAAAAAGCGGAAAAGCGTCAATGAATAAATAGCAAATAAAGGGAGGTTAATCAGGCTTATGCGAGTATTTCTTGAGCGGTACGTGGAGTTGTATCCCAAGTACAGACCGCACTACCATCCATTCAGATTCGGCTACGGAATTTACGTCTGGGTTTCCATCCGATATACCACAAGGGATAACCCACATAAACATTAATGCAATGTAAACGGACATAAAAATGGATGTGAAGTAATATAACGAAATGTAAATAAAAGTAATGGCGACATATTAAAATGACAATAAAAGCGAGTAAATAAATAGAAAGGACAAATAACGCTAAATTGACGAGAAAATAAATAACAAGATAAATGCGAAATAGTAAATAACGATAAATTGACAGAAAGATAAATACAAATAAAAGTAAATAAATATAAAGAATGATAGACGATAAAATGCTAAAGAAAGAAAGATGTGACCATAAATTTGGTCATTTTTGATATAGGACCTCGCATACCCGGTTGGACGTATTTCACGTCCAACCAGGCATGCTGCGTCCAGAACAAAATAAATATAGTAAAGGGTGCCCTCGGGTCTTACCTTTTAAGTTGCTTATCAGAAGCGCGTTAGGCCGTCGCCGGAAGGAATAAAGCTTTGCTATTTTTCTATTTCGGGTTTTGTTTTTGGGTGTATTTTGGCTCACTATTTTGGACTAGTTTTTGGGACTGTTTTTTGTCGGTGGAGGGCTGATGTTTGAGGCTATATTTTATTGTTGTTTTGGTTTAGAGGGTGTTTTAGGAACTATTTTGTCTCGGTTTATGAGGTGTTTTTGTGTTTGTTGTTTACGTGTCTTTGCTTGGGCTGAAAGAGTTGTTTTGTTTGTGTGCCGAGTGTCAGGTCAGTTTATTATTCGGTTATGGGGCAGTCTTTGGTCGGTGGTCTATGCGGCTGCTTTGTGGCTTGATTTTTGTTTCCTTGATCGGTGGGGGTGTTGTTTATTTGTTGAGTTGCTTGGGTTGAAGGTTTTGTTGCTTTGTTGTTTGTTGATTCGGTGCAAGGGCAGTTTGTTGGGTCCGACTTTGTTGTCCGTTTGGCTTGGTTTCACGATCAGTTTGTGGGTTTAGTTGTTTCCTGTTAATCGAATGAAGAAGAAGAGAAAGTGAAGCTGTGTGTGTGTCTCTAGGGTTTGTCAGTTTTTGTTTTGTTTATTGCTCGTTGTTGGCTTTGGTTTCTTACTGGAGTTCACGTGTGGAGGGCTGGTTTTGTGGGTTCTTTGTGTCGGTTGAGTGGTGGGAAAATAAGAGAGAGGGGACATGTACGGTCTGAACGAGAGAAAGCCGAGTGTGTGGTCGTGTCGGGTGAGTGGCTGCTGTGGTTGAGAGATAGTTAGGGTTTATTGTTCACGGCTTATTTAACTTTGAAAGAGAGAGAGTGTGTGATGGTGCCGGGAATCATTAGGGTTTTTTCTTTTGGTGAGGCCGAGTGTGGAGAGAAGATGAGAAATGAGAGAAGATGAGGGAAGAGAGAGAAAGAAGAGGCTAGGGTTTTGTTTTTGGTTGTTGCTGCCGTGTCTTCAAGGAAAAACATAGAGATAGGGCGTGAAGAGAGAAGAAAAAGAGAAATGGGAGAGGGAATAGGACTTAGGGTTTCAGATTGTCGAGAGTGGAGAGAATGAGAGAGGGAAGAGGACTTAAGGTTTCTCTTTGTTGTGTCATTTCGCCGTGTCTAGAGAGGGGAATTAGGATTTGGTTTAGTATTATTTATATAGTTGCATCTAGGGTTTTATTATTTTAGATTTGGGCTTGGGCTTTGGATGGGTTGTATGGCTTTGGGCCGAGGCCAAGGTTTAAAATAGTAATTGACTAAGCGAACCCGAGGCTAATTTAGTGAGTTTAAATCTGACGAGTTATTAATTTTGGAATTTTCCCTTCCGGCATGCGTTTCCCGCGACTTCCATAACTTATCAGGTAGTGCCTCCATACGAGGCTCATCAATGGGCTTTATGAAAAAATGCAGTGTCTACACATGGTATGTAATAGACCAGACATTTCTCATGCAGTGGGATTTGTGAGCCGATATATGAGCAATATTGGCAAACAATATTGGGAAATAGTGAAGTGGATTTTAAGGTATCTTCGAGACACTAATATAGCCTTATATTTTGGTGGTAGTGGTATGGATCTACAAGGTTATGAGGATGCATACTCAGGTGGTGATAGAGATACAAGTATGAGTACCATAGGTTATGTATTTACTATGGGTGGTACTGTTGTTAGTTGAGCTTCTAAGTTACAGAAGATAGTTGTTATTTCAACAATAAAGCAGAGTATGTAGCTATTATAGAGGCCAGAAATGAGATGGTATGGTTAAATGGTTTCTTAACAGAGTTAGACAAAGTGCAAGTTAATGGTATTATGTACAGTGATAGTCATAGTACTATTCATTTAGCAAAGAATCATGTATTTCATTTAAGAACTAAGCATATTCATTTGCAGTACCATTTCTTACATTTGTTTTTGGATGACAAAGTATGGAAATTATATAATATCGTTGGAAGTGAGAATCCAGCTGATATGTTCACCAAAGTTGTATCACTTGGTAAACTGAAGCTTTGTACAACTTCAGTTGGTCTCTGAAACTGAGAAAAATGGAGATGGTGGTTACTAATGAGTTTTTATTTTTGAAGAGCATGAAGATAGTTTTTGTGGCATGATGGTTGAATTGTCTCCAAGTGGGAGATTGTCTCCACTCTTGTGACACCTAAAATTTTTCTTGGGTGCTTCATATATGGTGACTTGATTTGGTGTTTTGATTAATTGGATTAATCTTGAAAAATTGGAATTAAAGCATGTTTTTGGCTATTTTCGGTTTCCTGATCAGATCTGTTAAAAATGAAAATTTTGTGATGAATTTGATGTCATATGAATGTGATGGATGTGTTTTGAGAGTTGGAACAATTGCCGGAAAGTGTTTTAGAGTTGAAATAAGCGAAAACGGCCAAAAACGGCGTTACCGGGTGACTTTTGAGTCAACCGGGTGACGGCTACCCAAACAGTGAATCCGCCACTGTTCGGGCATCCCATGAACTTCCCTGACACTATTGGGGCTGACCTGGGTAGTCCCCATAAGTGTCGGGTGGTCGGTTCGGTCAAAAACGCGTTTTGCGTCATTTTACGGAAAAACAGTTTTCGTAAAAGTTTCGTGACGTTTCAACCTTATTTATGTTGATATTTGATATTGAATAAATAGGTTTAGGTGAAATATGAATAAATTATTCATATTAGATATTGAATAATTTATTCGGTAATTTGAAAAAGTTTTAAATTATGATTTCGCCCGAACCGCGCTTCTGCTGCGCCCATCGCACGAAACCCCAACAAAAATGGTATCAGAGCATGTTTGATGCTTCATCCATTACATTATTCATGCTTGATATTTTTTATTTAATCCAATTTTAATGTTCGCACATGCATGTAATCTAGATATGTTTCTTTACTTTTCGGTTCTACGCTAATGGAAAATATAACGGAAATTTAATAGTTAAATTGTGTTATGTTTTCTATAGGTAGAATTGAATTGTTTAGAAAATGATTTAAATTAAAATTCTGCATTTGATATAGAGTATAGCTTCCTGAGGAAAATCCCCGCTTAGAAATAAGGTTGTAAAGTGACGTGTATTAGATACATGTTTCTTGGTCCGTCTTGTTAGTACGGTTTATAGGTATCTTTCTATAATTGCATTCGAGATCATGCCAAAGTTGTGAGGGTTTAGGTTATGAGATTTTATCCATGCTGGTTGTATAAGATACTAGACAAATTCAAGTGAAAGTGGAAATCTTGAACGTGCCAAAGCTGTTAGGACTACATCGGTAGCTTGAGTTTGTCATTGACAAGTGTAGCCTTGATACGCCTCTTTGTGAACGTGCCAAAGCTGTCACAACAAGAAACGATCAGGACCAAAACCATGAGTCACTGGTGAGTGATTGACAAAGAGTTGTCTACCTAATGAATATACGTAGACGAGATCGTGCCAAAGCTGTGAGTCGAAATATATTCATGGGATCCGACTCTCACTATGGAATTCGATTTAATTATTGAATTCTCATTGTCCGTTGGGGATTACGGTATTAAGTAAAGTAGTGGGAGACACTACTGAGTTTAAAATCCATAACTTAAGCATTGTGTAATATTTTGGAAATGCTACTTTCGTTTTTCTTTATTCTATATTGCTTATAGAATTATGATTCTAATCCACTACATGCTTATTACTTGAATAGGTTTTCTGACTTTACTTATGGTTACGTAATTCTAGAATAGGTTCTAGAAAGACAATAGACTTAGATATTTTTAGATTAGTTGAAACCCTCGGAACTGTTGTTCCGATTTTCTTTGAAAATCATGATGGTTTGTGACTTAGTTACTAAGTCATGATTAGGTAATCTAAATAGATATCTTTTATGGATATAATAGTCTTGAAAGAATTATTTCTTTATATGAGTTATCCTCCACACTTTGATGGCAGTCACGTCAACGATCTATTCATGATCAGACCTCCGCCTGTTTGTTCGGTGTAGACTGATACTCATGATATCCAGTGCGTATCAAGATAGGATCCGTCAGTCCTGTGTACATGGCATAGGCATCCGCACGTGTTTACGATCTAGTAAATCCATGGCCGTGGTATAACTTCAGAAATCAGTTCCGAGTGTTATTTAGAGATCGTAAAATTGAAATTCGACTGTATTATACTGAACGAATTTGACGTTTTCATCTATATCCCAGGTATAATACGGATAGCCTGTGACAGAGGGATTATAAGTATGTTATGACCTCGACTTGCATAGTTTAGCGAGATTATATGTGGTCGTCATAATCCATGAGTGGGTGGATTATGGACACAAAATTGGATTTCGTGACGGATAAACCTAAACTTAGAGAGTCCCACAATATGAAATGTACTCGTTGAGCACTTGGGCAACGTGATATGAATAATACAGATTATTCATAATACTTCATCGGATTAAGTAAGTTAATTCGAATTGTTTAATCAGTTAAACGATAACACATGCATTAGGAGATTTTTTCCGATAATAATTATTTTGTATTTATATTTTATACATAATACGATTAGATACACATTAATTATTCGTCAAATGAGATTTTGACACATGCCATAAATATATGTATTTGTTATTTATTGTAAATAAAAATACATATATATATAATAATAATTTTATTAATTGATTATTTGGATATTTAATTGTTAAATATTTAAATGATTAATTAATAAACTTTTTCATAAATGTTATTAAATTTGTCCAATTATGATTGGTTCAAATGGCATGACTTTATTAGGCTTATGTGTACAAATTTGATTTGTTTAACATAAAGCTTATCTTTTCATCATTTTAATTTAATGAAATAAAAAATGAAAAATGACATAATTGCCCCTTAAAGTCGGTCTTAGTCTTTTTATAAAGAAAAAATTTTGTTTCTTTTTCACTTCTTCTTCAACCATTGCCGTGAGCTCCATTAAAAGAAAAGGGTTTCATTTGCTTGATGATCCAAGTTTAAAAGTGAAGAAAAACACAAGAAAAGGCTTGGGAATTTGAAGATTAAAAGGTAATATTTAGTCTTCTTAAGTTTGGAAATTTGATTTCTTGTTCTTGTGTTCTTAGAATTGTTTTAGGGTTTCTTTACTTGTTAAGAATTTGGGGCTTTTGGCTTTGATGGATGATTTTGGAAGTGTTGTGCATGTGTGAAGTGATTTTGGATGCTATTATTGTAATAAGTTTCCAATTTGATCATTTGATGATGAGTTGCTATTCTAGAGTGTTGTGACCACTCTTGTGACACCTAAAATTTTTCTTGGGTGCTTCATATGTGGTGACTTGATTTGGTGTTTTGATTAATTGGATTAATCTTGAAAAATTGGATTTAAAGCATGTTTTTGGCTATTTTCAGTTTCTTGATCAGATCTGTTAAAATTGGAAATTTTGTGATGAATTTGATGTCATATGAATGTGATGGATGTGTTTTGGGAGTTGGAACAATTGCCGGAAAGTATTTCGGAGTTGAAATAAGCGAAAACGGTCAAAAACGGCGTTACCGGGTGAGTTTTGAGTCAACCGGGTGACGGCTGCCCAAACAGTGAATCTGTCACTGTTCGGGTAGCCCATGAACTGCCCTGGCACTATTGGGGCTGACCTGGGCAGTCCCCATAAGTGTCGGGTGGTCGGTTCGGTCAAAAACACATTTTGCATCATTTTGCGGAAAAACGGTTTTCGTAAAAGTTTCGCGACGTTTTAACCTTATTTATGTTGATATTTGATATTGAATAAATAGGTTTAGGTGAAATATGAATAAATTATTCATCTTAGATATTAAATAATTTATTCGGTAAGTTTAAAAAAAATTTAAATTATAATTTCGCCTGAACCGCGCTTCCGCTGCGCCCATCGCCCTAAACCCCAACAGTTTTGGTCCATATTTGGACCATAAGAGACATTGTAGTTGAATCGTTTTGTGCTTTGACTTGCTTAATAACACTGATCTTTGTTAATGAACAAATGATTACTTTTTGTATTAAATTATGTTAATCATTTCTGCCATAAAGCAGCAAATTGAACCACTCATTTTCAGGCCAACTGCATAAGTGCTCATGCAACTTCCACTTTAGCTGGTGACCTGGCTGAGATAAATGCTATTAAAACGGTGTTCAAGAACACCTCAAGGATCAAAATCAATGCCACCAAGGTATTCACACTCTTTAGGATTTGAGGAGCTAGTTGAGGAGTTTACAATACTCTTGCCATTTGCTTGTTCCTATTTCATTTTCATTCAGGATAATGAGCCATTCTCTCTTTTCAACCATTGGGTTGATGGGTCCAGCATAGGGATGGCAATTTGTAAACTTTTGTTCAGGATAATTTATGTTTTAATGTTAGAACATAATATATTTTTTTTTGCTTGTAAATACAAATATTCTATTTACATATATTAATATATTAAAATTTATGTTTTGTATCATTTTACAATACAAAATATCATAGGGTGTAAACAATTTTTGAAATAAAATTTCAGTACTAAATTCAAATACTTTCAGTGGCGATATCTATTTCGCCACTAATAGTATACTTTCAAAATTTCGCCACTAAAAGTTATGAGATTTAGTGGCGAAAATCAAATTCGCCACTAATAATATAACTATTAATGGCGAAATGAATTTCGCCACTAAAGATGCACTTTTAGTGGCGAAATAAATTTTCGCCAATAATATCTTTTGGAACGCATTTTTAGTGACGAAACAGTAGTGAAATTATATTTCGCCACTAAAATTATTAGTGGCGAAATAACAACTTTTAGTGACGAAAATATTCGCCACTAAAAATCATATAAACAGTCTTCATAATCCTTATAAGACTCTTTTTCACTTGAACTCTTCTTTATCTTTTTATCCTTTAGGCTCGAGTTGTTTTAAGATTTTGACATGACAAACTCAACTTGGAATTTTTTTTATTTTTTTTGAAAAATTGGTTCATTCATTTTTCTACTTTGAATTTGATTTTGACTTTTCGTTCATTCCAACCTGTAAAAGATATCTAAAAAAAAATAAAATAAATAAAAAATGATAAAATAAAAGGCTAAGGCTTCCATTTTGTTAAACTAATATCTCGATAATTCCAAGATATGAATATTTGAATTTATATTGAATTCTAAATGAATCGAATCATGTGATAGATTCATATTCGATTCGTTTATTAAACGAATCATAATATCAAGATTCGTATTCGATTCGTTTACTAAACGAATCGAATACGAATATTCGTTTATTCATGACATTATGTAATGACATAAATTAACATAATTTATTTAAATTAATTCTTTATAAATATATACATATGAATTATGCAATTAAAAGATTTAGTAAATTGACTAACCAAAATAGAAAATATCATCTTTATGTGATAATTAATAATAACTTCTCGAATCTTAGTTGAAAAATAACAACAACTAGTAAAGAAAAATAATAAACGAATTAGTAAATTTAAATTCGTATTCGATTCGTTTAATAAATTAATTATTAACTCATTTATTAAAAGAATTCATTTTTTCAAATTAATATTCGCTTTAAAACAAATCGAATCAAACGAATAAATGAATCATAACTCAAATTGACACCCTTATATTCAATGCCATAACTCTTGGCCATACATATTTGACCAGACCTCAATAAATTGAGTTGACTGGACGGAGGCCAATGGCATGCGTCCCCTTACGGTTGGGTCTCCTTCCATGAAATTAAGAGAGAGAGAACCGGCTTTAGAATGTTTTCCATAATTAAAATTTCTTCCCAAAATAAATTGAAGAAAACAAAAGAGGGTTGGTGAATGGAAGCACGCAATGTATATTGTATATCACCCGCGTGCGTGTAACGAACGTTTTCTTGCTGCTTCTTCCAATTTGCGTGCCTCCTCTTTAGTCTGTAGTCTCTCATTTATTTGTATTATAAAAACAACACCCACATGCTTCAATTTAAAGACTCATTCGGTAGCTTTGTGTTGTTGAAAGAGAGAGAAGAGATTAGGGAGATAGACTCGGATAGGCTTCACAAATAAACAAAAACCAGAAAATAATGGCGTCTCTCAACATCTTTTCTCCTTCAACTTCAGCTCTCTCTCCTCCCCTGTAAGCAAAAAATTTTCTCTTCAATTTTGAATGTTCTTTATATTTATAGTCAATGGGTTACAATGAATTTAAGTATTTGTAATATGCTTCTTCTTCTTTTATTATTATTATTATTATATTATATTATTATTATTATTATTATTATTATTATTATTATTATTATTATTATTATTATTATTATTATTATTATTATTATTATTTGTATTGTAATTGGGAGATAGGGTTTTTTTAAAAAGTGGATCTGATCCAACATGCTTATGAATATTGAGATTCCGTATTGATTTTGATTTGTTGATAAAAACAAGCCAACTGAAAGAAAAAGTTAAGATTCTTTTTCCAACTTCTTTAAAGCTTTGTTGAGAAAAAATTAACTAGTTTAAGTAGTTTCAATTTAACTGTTGTTAGGAATTTGATTAGTGATTTTTGTTTTGGGTTATTTTCTGCATTTCTCAGCTGCCCATTGGATTAAATAAGGGACTTTGGCTGTATAATTGTGTTCTGAATATATGTCGCAAACTGTTCCATTCGCCATTATGAAATATGCAATAATCATTTCTCAGCCCTTTTTTGTGTACTATAATTCTTGTTTTATTTAGTAGTTTAATCGAGAAACTTCTGTTTCTCATTTTCATTGTTTAAAACTGTTGGACAATCTTAATTTTCATATGAGTTAGCTGTGTAAATGCTTCCAACCAATTTGTTGTATATGTGTTCCTATTCTCTTAACATACTCAATTTTAGCTTGTTATACTGAGGAATTTTGAAAGTTTGGTACTTGTTATGGTCAGAAAACCTAAGCATCCTGGTGAATCTGCTTGAGGTTTATTTCAAAAATTCTGTTGGAAAACATTAATTAAAAAAAAAATGTAATGATTTCTACCATGTTTGCCAGTATTCTAATGTTAATTTTCTGTTTTGTCTCTTTGTTTGTATTAAAATATTTTTATGTTTACTTCTATGTAGAGCATGCAAAAACGTCAAACTTCTTAGTGGAGTTACAAGAATCAATTCACTTTTGGCAAATGGGCACACTTCGCATTTGGCCTTTGTAAAGCTAGCTACTGAATCAGCTATTAGTATCAAGTATGTAGGCAAAACTAGAGCTACGCTGATATCTGGAGAAGGTGACCTTTTATCTTATCCCAATGGCAATAACCTTGTGGCCGAAAGTACTGTTGCTGATGATCAGTCAGTTGGGATTGAGTTACAACCAGATGCAATAGCATTGGGAGCCCTTGCAGCAGATACTGCTCCTGTAGCTTTTGGATTTTCCAGTGATGGTGATGAATTTGATTTGGATAGTCCCACAGACGGTTTTTCTTCTATCCCAGAAGCCATTGAAGACATTCTCCAAGGAAAGGTTAGTTGTTTCTCAAGTTTGAAACGATCTTTAAATACGGTATTGGACTTGTTTCCTTTTTCTTCCATGTCATTTCATTTATTTATTTTCTTTTCACTTATTAGAATGAATATTGCAGCTTGTAGTGGTTGTCGATGATGAAGATAGAGAAAATGAGGGAGATCTAATAATGGCAGCACAGCTGGCAACCCCTGAAGCAATGGCATTTATTGTAAAACATGGAACTGGAATTGTTTGCGTGAGCATGAAGGGGGAAGATCTGGAGAGGTTGGATCTTCCTTTGATGGTAGCACAAAAGGAAAATGATGAGAAACTTTGTACTGCATTCACAGTGACAGTGGTATGCATTTTTCCTCTTGATGTTTATACATTTGGAATATATGAATATTTTCATGTCCTTATTGTGTTTTGTGGATGACAATTTTAAAGAAATAATGCAAATGATGAGAAGTAACGAGTTCTTAATGGATCTTGTGAAATAGTATTTCACCTTGAAAATGCTGTTGAGTTATTAAGGACAATTAAAAATCATACCACCTACTGGAGTTTGACTTTGAATCTAAATATGGGAAGTAACCTGAATTTGTCGCAAAATTTGTAAATCATATGATGCTGGTATTACTGTGCTATTTTGAAAAGTTCCTAGTTCATAAGGAATTTTATTTATTTATTTATTTTTTGGGTGATATTTAGCTATGTTATAAATTATAATTTACTTTTACCTCAGTTCATTCTTCTTTCTAATTGGCTTTCATGCTAGCTCCCTATTATTGTTATTTCTTAGTCTATTGTTATGATTCTGATATTTTGAGCTTGACTTTTGTATGTAAACTATTTTGAAGGATGCAAAACATGGAACAACCACAGGGGTGTCAGCTCATGATAGGGCAACAACTGTGTTGGCTCTTGCTTCTAGGGATTCTAAACCTGGGGATTTCAATCGCCCAGGCCATATTTTTCCTCTGAAGTACAGAGAGGGTGGAGTTTTGAAAAGAGCTGGACATACAGAAGCTTCTGTTGATCTTGCTGTGCTAGCTGGATTGGACCCTGTAGCAGTATTGTGTGAGGTTGTGGATGAGGATGGTTCCATGGCTAGATTGCCAAAGCTTCGTGAATTTGCTAAGAGGGAAAATTTAAAAATTATATCAATTGCTGATTTAATAAGGTAAATTTGGTCGGCTTATTAAGAACTTATCTGTTTATTTGCTGCATCAAGGTCTAGTGTTTGTTTTCGTTTTATTATAATATATTTTTTCAGGAATTAGTTTTTCCTTTCTTTTTACATGTCTAGGTGTACCAGTGCCCATGAGAATTTATGTTTATTTATATTTTTTAACTTTTATTTTCTAATGGCCTATTGCAACTTCTTTGATGAATTGCAGGTATAGGAGGAAGAGAGATAAACTAGTAGATCGTTCTTCTGCTGCAAGGATACCTACAATGTGGGGTCCATTTACGGCTTATTGTTACAGATCAATTTTGGATGGAATTGAGCATATAGCAATGGTTAAGGTGAGCAATTTATATGCTTGATCCTGAATGATTTCGTATATTTGATGTTGGTCAGATCCAGTAGGCATTGCTGCTTCAGATCTAGCTCAAACCTTATAGGAACTCTATGCAGGATCTTGAATTTGCCTGCCTATAACCTTGTGCTTATAGTTTCGCCTTTCGATCTTAAGGATAAGAAATGAGTTTATACAGTTAAAATAACGAGAAACAGTAAAGTTTATTTCTGTATGTTTTAGTGTTTTTTTTGTGTATGCCTTAACGATTTTAACTGAAACATTAGATCTGTTGATACATAGAGACACAAGAATGAAATTTTGCTTTGTATAATAACTATTATGAGCCCCTTTATGTCATTTTGTATTTTTCACAAGAATTGAAGAATGACAGAAAAAATATGTGAGATTAAGGGATATCCATATTGGTGTTTTATTCATATTGATAGAGGCTTTTCAAGGATCCAAAAGTTTATCTACTGAATTGCAGCTCTGACTACCACCTCTTGATAAGATGTTTCTCTAAACTGAATATATTATTTTTCTTACAAATAATGTTTCTGAATTGAAGCATATGATCTCAACAGGGTGACATTGCGGATGGGCAAGATATTCTTGTGCGGGTACACTCTGAATGTCTCACTGGAGATATATTTGGTTCAGCTAGATGTGACTGTGGTGATCAGCTTGCGCTTGCAATGCAGCAGATTGAGGCTGCAGGCAGGGGTGTATTAGTTTATCTGCGTGGTCATGAGGGAAGGGGCATTGGTTTAGGCCACAAGCTCCGTGCTTATAACTTGCAGGATGATGGGCGTGATACGGTTGAAGCAAATGAGGAATTGGGATTGCCTGTTGATTCACGGGAATATGGCATTGGTGCACAGGTACTTCAAAGTTAGAGTGGGGTATTTGATACTAAGCTTGCAAATTTTTTTTTTGCTAAGAAACAGTATTTTGCATGGTTTCTGCAATCTAATATATGTTTAGTTGAAATCAAGAATTAATTCAATGATTTATCTGATTGGGTAGCTAATCAGGATTCAAATGATAGTAGACAGGATTAGCGATATGCAAATTTATAGTCTGAAACCTTTGCAAGACCGAAATTCCTCAGAACATTTAGTCGTACTTTTCATTTTTTTTGTTTAAATCAAACCTGTTGCTAATGGTGAATATACTGCCAAATCTGCAGATACTAAGGGATCTCGGTGTTCGAACAATGAAGCTGATGACAAACAATCCTTCAAAGTACGTTGGACTCAAGGGTTATGGTTTGGCTGTTGCAGGAAGAGTTCCCCTAATAACTCCCATTAAAAAGGAAAACAAGAGATATTTGGAGACTAAACGTTCTAAAATGGGTCACGTTTATGGGTTAGAATCTAATGGCCGCTTAACTAATCTCATCAGTCATAGTGGTAAACCGAGCATCAAATCTTCATCAGATGCTGGATCAGATTCGTAGGCTAATAATCTACTTGGTTTGGACACGTGATTCAATTATGAGACTAAGATCAACTCGGGCATGACAAAAAGGCAAGCATCCTCACCTCAGTGGATTAAATAGAGAATATTTGTTAATTGATTCAAATTCAAATATTGTATGCATAAGCAGCACTTAGGATAACAGCTGTGGCGAGTTCGCTGAGGAATTGCAATTCATTCTTTTTTAAACTTTTGTAGCTTAAGCAGAAGAAATCTCATTGTTGTAATTCGCAGGTCCTTAATTGGTTTATTGAGTTCCTAATTTTTTTTTTCTTTTGGAATAATTCATATTTCATCCTTGTTGGTAGACCATGTCATCTTTGTGGTGGATTTTCTATATATTTTTTTTAATATTTTTTTTTTGTTTGTAACCTTGAAGTAGAGCTCTATTTAAAGCTTGATGTTATTCAATAAAGAGGTATCTAGATATATAGTTGTTTGAACGAACGTTGAATATTTTCTTATTCTACTTGAATTCTTGTTATAGGCAATTTGTGTTGTATCATGCATTTGTTAAACTTATTATAGATGTGTGCTGACATTAGGGGGGCAAAAACCAGCGCAGCCCGGTTTGGCCCGGCCCTATACTATGTAGTCATAATTTACTAAAATTTTTCCTATTTAATTTAGAGTATAATTATAAGTTGATTTCGATGATATTTAATATATCTATTTTATTAATATGCATTCCAAAATTAATTTTTTAAGACCCTATATTATTCATCTAATATAACCGGACATCAATTTTCGCACTACGGATGGGATTATCATCTTTGGCTTAAAATCCTTTTATTTTCCTTCTGTTTTTTAGCTGTTCAATAAAATATCAATTTGTGTTTTAACTTTATGCAGGATTATACGAAGATCGAAAGATGAAGTTAATAGTGATAGGGGACGATCAAGGCCATTGCCATGGTGGTGATGATTTCGACGGCCAGCATCAGTGCCAAATGATGAGAAAATAAACCACATTTATACTAAATAATAATTATTAATTATTAATATATTTTTAATTAGTTTTTTAATTTTAAAATTGCTCTCCGTTTGGTAACTATTACTGAGATTATAACTATCAATATTTGAGAAATATGACTAAATATTATGTATGTGGCTAGCATTGTTATTAAGAAAATGTGATTGAGTATTTATAAATTCATTGTAACTGAAAAATATGACTAAAAATTGTGTATATAACTAATATTATGACTGAATTATGTGTGTGTGTGACTGTGACTTTGACGGTGAATTGTGACTATGAGCAGTGATCTAAAAAGTGACTATGACTATTGTAAGTATTTCTAGAACATGTCAAGATCTTCTAAGAGTGATTTGTGTGAATAAATCAAAAGAGTTGCGGAATTACTCACATTGATCGGTAGAGAAGTTCAAAACTTTTTCTTCTTTGTTGGATGTAATGGAAGCTCCAAACTTTGTGTTTGCATTCCAAACTCATGGATTGGTTTTCCTATCACATTCATTTGTGTGCTAGCAATGTAGAATTTTGAAACAAAATTCCATGGGAGAGAGCTAGTATGCTCGGCAATATGAGAGGAAGAGAGAGATGAAGAAGTTTGATATTTTAGATTTCTAAAATCTATTACCAAAAGTCAACCAACAAAAATGTGTATATCCTTTTCAAAAAGAATTACAAAGTGTGTTGGACAAGTTAGCTTTTAAAGCTTCCAACCACTTCCATCACCAAAAATGTGACTAGTGATGTAAGTTGGTGGGCCCCACTTGAATTCAAAATTCAAGTGGATTGCTCAACACACTTCGGGCTCGAATTCGCTTAATCCGATTAAACGAATTTTCCGTCGCAAAGTAATTAAATCTAATTTAATTAAATAATAATGTCTAACAAAATTATTACGGAAGTCGTTTACGAATTAATCTCAAATTAATTCGTTTGCTTGAATTAAAGTCCAATTAAATTCTGCATTGAAATCTAATTTTAATTAATATATCTAATATATTATTTTAGCCCAATTAAATAGAAAAATCCAATTTAACTATTAAATTTATTTTACCGATTAATTCCAAATTAATCGCGTTCTCTCCTATCGATGAATTTAATCCCAGATAAATTCTCGACGCAATTAATCTCAGATTAATTCTTTCTTTTGATAATCAATTCCCAGATTAATTATCGCCGTAATTAATCTCAGATTAATTTTCTCTCTCATAATTAATCCCAGATTAATTTTGTTCGAGTCAAATGTCATCGGTGAATCTTTGGGAAGCGACCCAAGAGATTCCTGGATATGTTGGCAGTAAATACGGTTATCGGACTATCTGAATACGTGTGTACCCGGTACCACATTCTTACCGATTTACAAGACATGGTTGGCTTCTAGCAAAGCACCGTGTCTACCCAATTATCCAGAAATATTCTTTAAAGGAATATGTGATCTTTGTCAGGCGTAGTATACGTAGTTTTGCGTATTACGATCCAGTATCGATATCACATGCTAGGCCTAAGGCTGAAATTGTGTCTTCCCTTTACGAAACATATATCGGATCTCTGGTAACTAGTCTCTATAATCGGATAATCATGACCTAGTCATATTCTTCTGATGACTGCAGTACTAAAGTGTACTAGTTCTGTATCTTATGTGATCATCATCTCCATATGACTAAAGTGATACTTCAATTTTGACATCACACCCAATACACTACGACTCTCAGTATACCCAGAAGAGGCGTACACAGAACTTGTTAAAGCCCCGGACGACCAAAACCAAAGTATACCGATTCGCAAGTATCAGCGATGCAAGTCTCAGGTTAAGACCAAATACACCTACCCTGATTCGGATTCCCATAGACACATAGTCATACTACCAATGGGATTCCTAGGGGTCTATCCAGAGCGAAGCTATTTCCCTACCATCGTTAAACAGAACCTACTATTACACTTGCATGAGTATCCAATACCCAAATATATGAGAACTATGTCATTATGCCTCCATAATGCTCACAAGTGTAATACTAGCCCATTCCGCATTATCGATGTCCAGTCTCGATAATACTACGACTAGAGATATTTAATGATTAAACCTTAGTGAATTAATATTGTCTCATATCTTATTAATCAGGTACTAATCATATGGACTTTTATCATTTATATATATAGGTAATCTAATTACAAAATGATAAAAGAGCAATTTCCTTTGTCACATAGTTAATTTGTACAACAACGCCATGTTCTGTACAAATAATGATGCTATGGGTCATAATTGTCCAACAATCTCCCACTTGGCCTATAGTCAATCACTTAAGTGTCCTACACCTGAACTATGTACGGGTCGCTCAAACTTTTGTTGAGAAACAGCTTTCGTCAGCAGATTTGCAATGTTATCGTCTGATGCATTTTATTCGGTCATCACATCACCACGATGTATAATCGAACGAAACATATGAATCAGTTGAAGTACATACTTGGATCGTTGATGAGACCGTAATTCTTTAGCTTGTGTTGTAGCCTAGCTCAGCTGCTAACAGAACTATACCTAATCCAATTAGGATTATATAGATCCAAAATGCTTCTTTTGCTGCCTCAGCTGCAGCAATGTTCCGCTATTGTTGTTTATTCGGCAACAGTATCTTGCTTGGAAGATTTTTAGCTCACTGTTCCGTTATTCAAACTAAATATGTACCCTTATTGCGACTTAAAGTCGTCTTTTTCGGTTTGGAAACTTGTAGCGGTGAATCTAGTCACCTCAAGTTCTTCTTTCTCTATATTTCCAGAAAGCATCCTTAGTTCGTCCAAGATACTCAAGGATGTTCTTTGTATCAATCCAGTGACCATCACCTGGATTGACCTTATAGCGTCTACATATGCTCAAACCATATGAGACATCAGGTCACATACATTTAAAAAATGTACGAACTCTGGGAGGGTTGTCAGCAGCTTTCTAGATCTATCACAGTAGATCTTTATTCCTAGAATAAAGCCTGCTTCTCCCAGGTATTCCATGGAGAATTTAATTAAAGCCAAACTTTCACCGATTATATTATGGGAATGTTATTGCTAAGAAGCAATACATCATCAACTTATAGGACATTCATTGTCAGTGCGCTTCCACTAACCTTCTTATATACACAAGAATCATATTCGTTTTGAATGAAATCATATACCATTATGATCTCATCAAAACGTTGGTTCCAAGAACGCCATGCTTGCTTCAATCCATAAATGGATCGATTTAACTTGCAAACCTTGTTTGCATGTTTTGGCACGACAAAACCGTCAGGATGTTGTAAACATTCTCCAAAAGGTTTCCGTTTAAGGAAAACGGGTTTGACGTTCATATGCCATATTTCATAAATGAAATATGTAGCATTAGCAAGCATTATCCAAATAGATTTAATCATGGCAACAAGTGAAAAAAGTTTCGTCGTAGTCGACACTATGTCGTTGACGATACCCTTTCTGTACAAGCCTAGCTGTGTACATTTGTATGTTGCCATCCATGTATGTCTTCCTTGAAGACTCATATAGTACCAATAGGCACAATGCCTTCTGGTACATCAACCAGTGTCCAAACTTGGTTGCATACATGGAATCCATTTCGTACTTTATGGCACTTTGCCATAAAAGGAGTTGATACCTTGTATCACTTCCTCATACGTAGTCGATTCGTCTTCCTCAATAAGATTAATATCTACATGAGGTGAGATAAGAAACTCATACCTTCCAGGTTGTTTTCTGACACTCTCCGACCTACGCGGTTCTTGTGTATTTGAAGATTATTGGTACAGTTTCATCCCTGATGAACTGTTGGTGTTCCGTGAGGATTCGGTGCCTGGAACAGTATTACTCCGATTTTCATCAAGTGTTACTTTCCTCCCACTTACCACTGCATTTAGGTATTCCTCTTAGGAAAACCGCATGTTGAGCAACAATTACATTGTGAGTTGTATAAGTACTATACTTTGGTTTCCCTATGGCAACCTACAAATAGGCACTTATCCGATTTAGGTTCTAGTTTGGTACCATCCAAACATTTAATGTATGCCCAGCATTCCCAAATCTTCAGGAATGAGAAACCCGATTTCTTTCCTGTTCATATCTAATATGAAGTCTGTCTAACAGATTTTCATGGAACCTTATTCAAAATAAATATTGCACTGTTTAATGTGTATCCTCAGAAGGAAATTGGTAGCTCAGAGCGACTCATCATTAACCTTACCATGTCCAAAAAAGTTTGGTTTCTCTGTTCGGACGCACCGTCAAATTGAGGTGTCCCGGGAGGATTCCACTGTGAAAGAATACCATACTCTTTCAAGTAATCTTGAAACTCGTATGTTCAAGTATTTTACACTATGGTCCGACCATAATATTTTTAATACTTTTACCGGTCTGTTTATCTACTTCATGTCGAAACTCTTTGAATTACTCAAAAGTTCCGGACTTGTGTTTCATAAGATACACATAACCGTAACGCGATGCCACATCCGTAAAGGTTACGAAGTATTTATATTCATCTCTAGCCTAGCTAGACATTGGCCCACTTACGTCACTATGAACGAGGAGTAACAGATCGGTGGCACTTGCACTTTTACCAAGTAAAAGATGTTTTAGGCATTTTGCCTAATAAACTAGATTCGTAGACATCATTTGAATTTAGAATCAAATCCGTCCTAGTGTCCACTCTTCAAAAGTGTGGATATACGAGTCTTTTTTAATGTGTCCCAGAAAACAATGCCAGAAATAAGTCTTTTCTGATTAATTCAGTTTGAGCTATTTGTTTGTCATGTTATATGTATGAGATTAATTTATATTCTAAATATAAATACTGTTATTCACATCTAATGTGCTTATCTCAATACCATCTTTATAAACAAAACACTTAGTGTTCTAGAATATAAAGGTATACCCGCAACGGGTTATACTAGATATAGAGATAATGTTTCTAGTCTAACTAGGTACATTATAATAGTTTCCTAATTTAAGTACATGCCCAAAGGGCAGTTCCAAAACTTAGGTTTCTACGGCCAAAACAGCGACTCTCGTCCCGTTTCCGACTCATAGGTTGATCTCAACTGAAGCCAGTCTCCTGCTAATCAGCAGATCCTACACATCAGTACATATGTTTATGTACCACATCCAGTATCTAAAATCCAAATTTAAAACCAGCAGTGGACATGTTTATAACAAACATACCTGAAGCCAGAGCCTTGCCCGTCTTCACTTCCTTCATGTTTGCCTTGTCCATACGACAGTCACGCTTCCAATGACCCCATTTACCACAGTTTAGGCAGACATGTTGGGATATGTCATTTGTCTTCCTAGAAGACTGTGACGATATTGTCTTTACACATTTTTCACATCCCTAGAAGCCTTCATCCAAGCCTTGACCTTCTGGGATATTGAAGTAAGATGCGCATTGCGCTACTTGCCCTTTTACAAGCTCTGGCTTGTCTCCTTGAGCATAGCCATTAACTCTCCAAGAGTTTTCTTATTGCATTGGTACTTCTAAGATCTAAGAATAGATCTATGAAGATCCTTCAATTTCAATATCATACTATAAGGATCTAATCCTTAGTTCTGACGAAGAAATTAAGGAGTCATTGCGGCAAGCATAACAGATTGAGCACTAAAGTTATCATCACCATGAGTCTTCCAAAGCTCATGCTCCACTATTTGCTCAACTCCGGGCTCAGGCCCGAGATGTCACTCTATCAAATAAAGTAACTTCTCGGCTCCTAGAACTATCCTGAGGTTCTATTCCCAATTTGAAAATTGAAGCCGCTTAAAGACATTTTCACCCAGGATTATGTTTTAAACGCTAATCTTTCAGTTATCTTGATTCCAATAGTTCAACTATCCAATCAACGATTTCGAGTACAATTGACTATAATGATTTCTATAGTCTAACTATATAATCAACTACTATTTGATTGGTTAAATTCAAATATATTGATTACTATAACCCAATTATATAATCAACTATAAATGAAGTAGTTTGAATACAGTCCAACTGTTTAATTAAAACAACAATTGAATATTAGTCCAACTAATATATATATAAATATTTTAATGACGAAAAACGAAATGAGCGCGTGTTGGCAAGTAGTTAAACGAAATTGCAAATTTAATACTTGCCTCCCACTATTTTTCGGCGAGCCTCTAACCCTCCGTGGAGTACTCGGGAAACCTAGTTTCCTAGTGGGCTATGATCCCATTAAATAACACACAACCTTGACTTTGGCCAATAAATTGTATGAAACTTAACTAGGTAGATCTCTAAAATCAATTGGATCACATCCAATTCCCAGATCCAGTAAGTGGACTTCCAAGTCTGAAACATATATCCAATATATGCCAATATATCTAATATATTGCCTAACATTTTTCCTCTGAATCAACTAAGCCTTGGCTTTGGCTCAACAAGCTTAATGAAACCAGTTAAGCGTGACCCATTGACAGTGGGAAAACTTCGTAATCGAGGCCGACGAACAAGAAGTGACCTTGGCTTTGGCCAATAAATCACAACTTGCCCAAGACTTACGATATGGAACAAAGCTTTCCTGATTCAAACACATCCGCGATGGACAAGGGTCTTGACTTTAGCCAACAAACTAATGCCAATCTTAGATCTTGAGAGAGAATCACTCAATGGAAGGAAAAATGCTTAATATAAAATGAGCGTTTTTGTCGCGTAAATTGGGAACCAATTTATTATCTTTAATTAGGTCTCATCATACACCCTTAAGCATGCATTCTAAAAGCATAATAAGGCGCGATAAAATTTAATAATGATATGCGGATGTATATACAACAAACTTGTTCCTAGAACAAATCTCTCAATTTCCTCTCTCCCGCTAGCATTATTCATACTTCTACCCAATTACATAATACTTCTAAAGAAACCTCATTTACATTGAGGGGAATAGATGAGAAGAGAAATACAATGATAAAAGAGGTAATAGGCTGGACACGCAGGTCAAATTTAATAAATTCTAAATTTATTACAACAATTTCCAAAATTGCCCTCACCCTTCTAATATCCATCCGATATACATTATTCATTCATACAACCAAGTATTCACACAAAGCATGTTATCAATCAATCTAATCCAATTAATTAATCTTTGATTAGTGACCATCCATTGTTCAAACAACGATTTGATTTGCGCGAGTCAAACTCGTTTAAGAATAAATACTCAAAGTACGTATTCTTGAATTATATCGAACTACAATTTTAAATCCAATTTAAATTGTATCAAACACTAATTTATATTTAATTCCAAATTAAATAATTACACTTTCAATAGTGCATTTTAGACTTGGATTCCAAATCCAATCTTTATGGGTCTCAAAGGCCCAATTACTATCCGATACTATTCAATTAAAGTCCAATGGGCTTTCAATTAATTCTTAAGGTATGGCCTTTGGCAATTATGGGTCAAACCCAAGATGTCAAGGCCCAATTAGGAATCACCATATGCCAAAAATCAATCTAGGCCCAATTAAAATTTTAAGGGCTCAATTATCATATTTGGACTTTATGGAAATGGTTTTAGGCCCAATTAGATCCAACCAATTATCCTAAACCAAACTTGGCCCAACCAAGCCAATTAAGCCCAAATACAAAAATTAAATTAATTCATTATTCCAAATTACAAATTAATTCAATTCAAGTGTAATTACCATAATTAATTAATTAATCTAATGCTTCCAAAACACTAATTAATTCAATTAATCACGCTCATCATTTTCAATTCATGTCCAACACAAATTGAAAATCAATTCTAAAACATGCTTCAAACTCACGGCAAAGGCATACAAAAATCATTCAATTTGATTTCAATCCAATTTAAATCAACATTCAATATTTCTATCATGCCAACAACACATCCAATATGTCAAATTTCAAAAATTCCCATGAGCTTATTCTAGGGTAATTTTCGGCCATGCTTAGGATTTGGGGATTTTTGATCTAATCAATATTTCACAAATCCAATAATGCACAAATCCAATTCAACATTATACAAACATAACCCAACAATCAATTTAGGCATTTCATGCTTCATTCACAAAAATCCCAAATTAAAGTTTAGAACCCTAGAAATACAAATCAAACTTAGATCGCTCTGATACCATTGTAAGTGTTCCTAGAACATGCCAAGATCTTTTAAGAGTGATTTATGTGTGAATAAATCAAAAGAGTTGCGGAATTACTCACATTGATCGGTATAGAAGTTCAAAACTTTTTCTTCTTTGTTGGATGTAATGGAAGCTCCAAGCTTTGTGTTTGCATTCCAAACTCATGGATTGGTTTCCCTATCACCTTCATTTTTCTCTTTAATGTGCTAGCAATGTAGAATTTTGAAACAAAATTCCATGGGAGAGAGGTAGTATGCTCAGCAATATGAGAGGAAGAGAGAGATGAAGAAGTTTGATATTTTAGATTTCTAAAATCTATTACCAAAAGTCAACCAACAAAAATGTGTATATCATTTTCAAAAAGAATTACAAAGTGTGTTGGACAAGTTAGCTTTTAAAGCTTCCAACCACTTACATCACAAAAAATGTGACTAGTGATGTAAGTTGGTGGGCCCCACTTGAATTCAAAAATCAAGTGGATTGCTCAACACACTTCGGACTCGGATTCGCTTAATCCGATTAAACGAATTTTCCATCGCAACGTAATTAAATTAAATTAAATTAAATAATAATGCCTAGCAAAATTATTACGGAAGTCGCTTACGAATTAATCCCAAATTAATTCGTTCGCTTGAATTAAAGTCCAATTTAATTCCGCATTGAAATATAATTTCAATTAATATATCTAATATATTATTTTAGCCCAATTAAATAAATTAAATAGAAAAATCCAAATTAACTTTTAAATTTATTTTGTCGATTAATTTCAAATTAATCGCGTTCTCTCTTCTCGATGGATTTAATCCTAGATAAATTCTCGACGTAATTAATCTCAGATTAATTCTTTCGTTTGATAATCAATTCCCAGATTAATTATCGCCGTAATTAATCCCAGATTAATTTTATCTCTCATAATTAATCCTAGATTAATTCTGTTCGAGTCAAATGTCATCGGTGAATATTTGGGAAGCGACCCAATAGATCCTTGGATATGTTGGCAGTAAATACGGTTATCGGACTATCCGAATACGTGGGTACCCGGTTCCACGTTCTTACCGATTTACAAGACATGATTGGCTTCTAGCAAAGCACCGTGTCTACCCAATTATCCAGAAATATTCTTTAAAGGAATATGTAATCTTTGTCAGGCGTAGTAGACGTAGTATTGCGTATTACGATCCAGTATCGATATCACATGCTAGGCCTAAGGCTGGAATTTTGTCTGTCCCGTACGAAGCATATATCGGATCTCTGGTAACTAGTCTCTATAATCAGATAATCATGACCTAGTCATATTGTCCCGATGACTGCAGTACTAAAGAGTACTAGTTCTGTATCCTGCGTGATCATCATCTCCATATGACTGAAGTGATACTTCCATCTTGACATCACACCCAATACACTACGACTCTCAAAATACCCAGAAGAGGCGTACACAAAACCTGTTAAAGCCCCGGACGACCAAAACCAAAGTATACTGATTGTCGCAAGTATCAGCGATGCAAGTCTCAGGTTAAGACCAAATACACCTACGCTGATTCGGATTCCCATAGACACATACTCATACTACCAATGGGATTCCGAGGGGTCTATCCAGAGCGAAGCTATTTCCGTACCACCGGTAAATAGAACCTCCTATTACACTTGCATGAGTATCCAATACCCAAATATATGAGAACTATGCCATTATGCCTCCATAATGCGCACAAGTGTAATACTAGCCTATTCCGCATTATCGATGTCCAGTCTCGATAATACTACGACTAGGGATATTTAATAATTAAACCTTAGTGGATTCATATTGTCTCATATCTTATTAATCCGGTACTAATCATATGGACTTTTATCATTTATATATCTAGGTAATCTAATTACAAATGATAAAAGAGCAATTTCCTTTGTCACATAGTTAATTTGTACAATAACGCCATGTTCTGTACAAATAGTGATGCTATGAGTCATAATTGTCAAACAACTATATGTTATAGAGACTTTGAGATTTTGACCATGAGTAAGTCCTTATTTGAGAGAGGTTCCTTAATGAAGGTTTTAGTATGAATGTTAACTGTATGTAAATTGTGATTTGGAGTCTCGATGAATGATATATGAATGTTTAAAAATAGTTTATGAGTAACTTATAAAGGCAATGGTCATTATTGACCCATTTTTTTGGTCGAAATATATCGATCATTATACTTGTTTTAAAGGTTATGATTTGTAAATCAATAATATATATTTTTTCTTCAAATACTTTATATTTTGAGATATATTTAATTTTTAAAGTTAAAATTAGATAAAAAATAAGTTAAATTTTGACTAAGGAAATATAACACTCTGTCGAAGGCAGGAGATTACTGGTAGGAGACAAGAATAACCTGTCTCATTGAGCTTCAAAATTAATGAAAAAAAACATGACGCACTCCAAAAATTGGGCAACCTGGAATGCAGTCCAGCACCAAAACGACCTGTAATAACATCAAATATGCAAAAGGACCATCGGTCTACCCAAAACATATCAATTATCAACATCAATACTCAAGGGCTCTGTGCCCACAATTACATATACAAATCAAAATTTTGATTTACATACATTTAACTACGTATAATGCACGATCCAAACATAAACAAAACAAATAGACTTCTATACACATAAACATTCTTCGGGACTCTAAAGTGGGTGACTGCAACTTGGGTGATCCGTCACCTCGAGCAAGATATTCCAAAACTTGAATGGCCGACCGCACTGGTTGCCAACCTGCAAAACTAGCAACTGTTGTGGAGTGAGTTATAAACTTAGTAAGTAACCATGAATGACAAAAGAGAATGGGTTGAGAAAGAAATATACATATAAGAATTCCTCGATTGTAAATCTACCTCAAAACACTTTACGTAGTTATACTAAAAAAAATAAGTTCAAAACCATTTGAAAGGATACATAACCTCAATCAATGTTACTCATACCCATATTAGATTCCATATATGCTCGAAGATTTTTTTCCATAAATAGGTACCTCGTTTATGACCTTCTTATATAAATATTACTGAAGATTTTTACATACATTAGTGTTGGGGTTAGTGCTCAGAGCGCCAATTTCCAGTTTTATTTCCTTGTAAATACTCTTGTAAACATTTTATTATGAATAAAATAAGCATTTTCTATAATATAATATATCTCTTAATATAGTAAAGACGTAATTGACCTTAGAATGATTAGTTATGATACAGTTGCAAAAGCGTCGCAACTGACATTGAGTTGTATCATGACGTTGTCATTATTAGACAGTTTCTGGTCAAGGTTTACACTACTTGGTCAGTAAAGTAAACCCGTTGAAACCGGTACATATTGTATACTGGAATATTGTATTTCAATTGTTTCTGAATGAACCATGAGTCTTGGAGACTCATATAGACGTGTAGGTGTTTATAGTGGATAAACACTGAACGACTCACCGAAGATTCTTAATGGATGGTACACCATCATCAATAAGAATCTTCTAGGGTTGAGTAGCATAAGTGATTCTTCGACTTGAGATACTAATGTGGGCAAATGAGACATCTTCCAAACTTAGATGGCAGTCACGTCACCGATCTATTTAGATCAGACCTCCGCCTGTTCGTTGGGTGTGGACAGATCCTCAAGGTGTCTTGTGTGTGTCGAGATAGGATCCGTCAGTTCTGTGTACAAAGCATAGGTAGTCCATATATGATTAGAAATCAGATAAAAACCATGGGCCTGTGGTACACTTTAGAAGTAAGTTCTAAGTGTTCTTTTAGAGATTACTAATAGAGACGTCGACATGATTTTCCTTATAGAGATTTGACGTTTACATCTATATCTCTGGGATATATCCGGATACTTTGGACGGAGGAATTAAACATATGCCACGACCTCGACCTGTATGATTCAGCAAGTTTATCTGTGGTCGTCATAATTTACGGGTGGGTAAATTAAGATATTTATATTTAAATATTTAATTGTTAAGTAATTAAAGTAATTAAAAATATAAATATCTTTAGTTATGATAACTTTAGGAAATGACTATAGTTGCTTTATTTGACTTGTTTTAAATCATTAAATGATGTAATGATCATATACACAAGTTGATTAATGAAACAAAAAAAAAATATCTAGATATTTACTTTGCTCATAAAATTCGGCCAAGCAAATTTTTGGTGAGTATAAATTTTTTTGTTTCATTTTTCATTCATTAGGTTAAACAAGTTACCAAAAACATAATAAAAGGGTTGAGAGCAAAGTTCAAGAACCAAAGAGAAAAAGCTTGGAAATATTTTGATTTTGTAAGTTTTTTCTTAAACTTTTCAACTAAGAAATTATTTCTATCATGCTTAGCTTCAACATGTATTGCTAGGATGTTGTCTCTACACTTTTAGTTTGTGTTTAAATGGTTGTGAACTTGTTTGAAAGATGAAAGCATGTATGATAACAAAGTGAGCTTGAAATAAGTTCTTAAGCTCTCTTTTGATTAATTAGTAATCAAGTTGCCATTCTAGAGTTGCTTAACCACTCATTGATGACCTAGAATTGTTCTTGAGTTGTTTCATGGTGGTGAGACTTGTTTGGTGTAGCAAATATTGAATTAAAGTATTGAATTTGTTCAATTTTGTGTAATTTGTCAATTTGAAGAAATTGTAAAATTAGGGTTCATAACCCTTTCCAAATTTGGAACTTTTCAAATATGTGATGTATTATGATGTTTATATGATGCATATTAATTTTTGGGTTGATTGGATTTGATATTGACATGTTTTGAACAAACATTGACCAAATTGAAAATCCTGAAAATTCACGGACTGTTCGGCAATTATAAGAATTTTGGGATTTTTATTGCAATTTATTTTTGATGTGTTGGACATGTTGGAAATAATTTTAGAATTGACTTAGAATCATCCAAAATTATATTTGATAATTTGAGGACTAAAATGAACAAAATGTAAATTTTAAGGGTCAAATGGTAATTTTCAAGAAATATGATTTCTTGAGTTAAATTTCAGCTTTTAAGTATTGGGTAATTAAATAAATAAGTTTATTTAATTGATCAAAGAAAAATTATTGAAATCGGAAAATTTTGACTTTCCGTGTTCCGCTGCGTTACCGGATATTCCCTATAAATTCTGGACACCCGAAATGATTATGCCTTTAAATTCAATGTTTGATTTAATCTTTACTTTATGCATGCATGTGTTTATTTAATTTGATTAAATAAAGTAAAAGCATCTTTTGCGGAAAATCCATAATTAATAAGGTTTTATGATAATTATGTATTTGATGCATGTTACATGGTTTATGGATATCATTTCTATGACTACATCCGAGAACGTGCCAAAGCTGTGAGGGTGTAGCCAATAGAAATTTATTTAACTAGATAAATTCAAGCAAAAGCGGAATCCTGAACGTGCCAAAGCTGTCAGTGTTACGCAAGTAGCTTGAGTTTATCATTGACGAGTTTAACCTTGATACGCCTCCTTGTGAACATGCCAAAGCTGTCACAACGAGAAACGACCAGGACTGGAAACCCAGGAGTCACTATTGAGTGATTGACAATGAGTTGTGTACCTGATGAATATACGCAAGCGAGAACGTGCCAAAGCTGTGAGCTGAAATATATTTATGGGATCCACATTTCACTATTTATATTTAATTTAATTATTAAGTATTTGTATTCTATTTGAGGATTACAGTATTGCATGATTTAGTGGGAGAGGCGTTTTTAGATTAAAAATCCATGATCTAGTTAATGCTTTCGATATTATTTCAAACTGTTTAATTCTGCTAACCGTTTTTCGTAATCTATATGATAGATTTTCGATGGCGGCACAATCGACTAATCCGTTTGCGCGTATGTTGGATACGAACAAACTAAAAGGCACTGAGAACTTTGAGATATGTACTTGAGGGCCCGCTGCCCCTTACTTTGTCTGAGGACGCAACACCAGAGGAACTACAAGTTTTCCAAGCTTGGAAAGATGACGATTTAAAAGTTAAATCATACATCTTAAGTTCACTGGCATTGGAACTCAAGAGGCAATACAATGGCATGTCAGATGCGTATAGTATGATGATGCGATTAAGAGAATCGTATATGAACCAAGAATAAATTGTTGTTTATAAAATTACGATGGAATTGTTCCATGCGAGACTGGACGAGGGGCAAGTTGTGAGCTCACATGTTCTTCACTTGATCGATTTGATCGAACAACTGAGGTAACATAATCTCTCTCTGAATGACATTCTCGGTAGAAGTGTCATTTTTGGTTCGCTTTCAGCTTCTTATCGCCAATTCGTAATGTATTTCAACATGAATGAGATTATCTGTTCCTACCATGAACTGCATAGGATGCTGATCACGGTGGAAGATGACTTAAGGAAAGAAGTACCAACTCGCCCTCCGAAACCTACTTCACTCTCTGCTTCTTCCCAGGCCAGGCCAAAGAGAAAGAAGATGAAAGCGAAGAAGAAGAAGGGTTTCGATCCTCCACCGCAAGGAAAGATAGCAAAACCAAAGAGGGTGTCTGAAGACAAATGCCATCATTGCAGCAAAGTTAGGCAGTAGAAAAGGAACTATCCTGACTACATTGCCCATATAAGGAAAAAGAGAGCATCTACATCAGGTACATTTATTTTTCCAGTTATTGATATCTCACTAGCTTGTGAAGCTGTTACATCTAGCTGGATTTTGGATTCTGCTTTTCCTGTTCACATTTGCAATTCGTTGCAGCTGCTGAAGGAAAGTAAGAAGCTGAAGCCTTGAGAGATGCAATTGCGTTTTGGGAGTAGAGACTCTCTGGATGCAGTTGCAATGAGAGTATGCGAGATCCCCTTGCCGAGCGGGAGCATTTTGTTATATGATTGCTATGTTGTACCAGGATATGTAGCAAATATTATATCTCTTTTATATTAGATACATAAGGTTATCATGTTAATATTAAGAACTGTTCTTTGTATTTATATGATAAATGTAATATTCAGATCCTTTGTTGTTCAAATGAGCATGGTCAATACACATTGCATACTTCTAGAGATATTTTGAATACTAGGATTAATAAACGTAGTTTACCTGTAGTTAATAATACTGAACTTTGGCATATGAGGCTATATTATGAGATATGGACCGGTATGAAACCAAATCTTAATTATGTTAAGGTTTGGGGTTGTCCTGCCTATGTCAGGATGGCTCAGCAAGATAAGCGTTCGCCTCGAGGGCAAAAGTCTAGGTTTGTTGGATATCCTTCGAATACGAAGGGATATCTGTTCTATGATACCGAGCATCGAAATGTGTTCGTAGCTCGCTTCACAAAATTTCTAGAGGTAGAATTTTTGTCAGAAGGTGGTAATCACAGACAGGTTGAACTTGATGAAGTCCAACCTGAAAACAACGAACCAACAGAGGAACCTGAAGTTCAAGTAGATGAAGAACCTTCAACACACACACTCCGTAGGTCACAAAGGGTATCTAGACCTCCTGAACGCTTCTATTTGATACAAGAAAAGAGTCTCGATGTTCTCTTAGTTGAAGAGACTGACCTTTTTACCTATAGAGAATCGATGTTGGACATCGACTCCGTGAAGTGGCAAAATGCCATGAAATCCGAGTTAGACTCAATGCATGAGAATCAAGTTTGGGACTTGCTTCCGCTTCCCTAAGGAATTGTTCCTATCGGTTGTAAATGGGTTTACAAGAGGAAGCGCGGGCCTGATGGAAATGTTGAAACCTATAAGGCCCGACTGGTAGCAAAAGGTTACACGCAGCGACCTGGTGTCGACTACGATGAAACTTTTTCACCAGTAGCAATGCTTAAGTCTATTAGGATTTTTCTTTCTATAGCTGCTTATCATGATTACGAGATTTGGCAAATGGATGTCAAAACAGCTTTTCTAAATGGATTTCTTGATGAAGAAATCTATATGGAACAGCCGGAGGGTTTTGCATCCAGCGAGAACTCGGGTATGGTATGTAAGCTTAAGAAGTCCATTTATGGACTTAAACAAGCTTCACGAAGTTGGAATCTTCGATTCGACGAGATTATTAGATTGTCTGATTTTCCCAAGAATTCGGAAGAATCCTGTGTATATCAGAAGGCCAGTGGGAGCATGGTGGTATTTTTAGTCCTCTATGTTGACGACATCCTAATCATTGGGAATGATATAGGGATGATGCAATGCGTCAAAACTTACCTTTGTAAGAATTTCTCCATGAAGGACCTTGGAGAAGCTTCCTGTGTTTTAGGCATAAAAATCTATAGAGATAGAGAAAGGAAGCTGATTGGGTTATCCCAATCAACGTATATAGATAAGATATTGGAACGGTATAATTTTGGTAACTGTAAGACAACAAATATACCATTCAGACATGTGATTCATCTTTCAAAAAAGATGTGTCCGCAGAAGAAGATGGGAAGGTTAGAATGTCTAACCAAACTTATGCTTCATGTTTGGGTAGCATAATGTATGTCATGTTATGTACTAGGCTTGATATCAGTTTCACTGTTAGCGTAACCAGTAGATATCAGTCCAATCCAATTAATGACCATTGGATGGCCATTAAACATATCATGAAGTATCTTAAATGTACTAAGGATAAGTTGATTATATATGGAGGAAATGAACTGTAAGTTAATGGGTATACGAATTCCGACTTCCAATAAGATCCCGATGATAGAAAGTCTATATCTGGATTCGTCTTTACCCTTAACGAAGGTGCAGTTTGTTGGAAGAGTTCCAAACAGAGGTCAACAGCAGATTCCACCACAGAGGCGGAATACATTGCAGCTTCTAAAGCTGCAAAGGAAGCTGTATGGATTAGTAACTTTATCACAGAATTGGGAGTGGTCCCAAGTATCGAGAATGCGATTCTGTTATACTATGATAATACAGGAGCTATTGCGCAAACAAAGGAACCGAGGGCGCATAAGAAGTCGAAGCATGTGGAACGCAAGTACCACATCATTCGAGAGATTTTGTTGCGAGGGGATATTATCGTGTGCAAGGTAGCGAGTGAAGATAATATACCAGACCCGCTTACGAAGGCCATACCTCCGAATTTATTTGATAAACATGTGGAGTCGATGGGTATTAGATACAATCGATATTGACACAAGAGCAAGTGGGAGATTTTGTTGGGGTTGGTGCTCAGACCGCCAATTCCCTGTTGTATTTCCTTGTTAATACTCTTGTAAATGTTTTATTATGAATAAAATAAGCAGTTTCTATAATATAATATATCTCTTAATATGACAAAGACGTAATTGACCTTAGAATGATTAGTCATGATACAGTTGCAAAAGCGTCGCAACTGACATTGAGTTGTATCATGCGTTGTCATTCTTAGACAGTTCCTGGTCAAGGTTTACACTACTTGGTCAGTAAAGTAACCTGTTGAGACCGGTACATGTCGTATACTGGAATATTGGATTCCAATGGTTTCTCAATGAACCATGAGTCTTGGAGACTCTTATAGACGTGTAGGTGTTTATAGGGGGTAAATACTGAACGACTCACCAAAGATTCTTAATGGATGATACACCAACCTCAATAAGAATCTTCTCGGGTTGAGTAGCATAAGTGATTCTTTGACTTGACATACCACTGTGGGCAAATGAGACATCTTCCAAACTTAGATGGCAGTCATGTCACCGATCTATTTAGATTAGACCTCCGCCTGTTTGTTGGGTGTGGACAGATCCTCAGGAGGTCCTGTGTGTGTCGAGATAGGATCCGTCAGTTCTGTGTACAGAGCATATGTAGTCCATATATGATTAGAAATCAGATAAAAACCATGGGCCTGTGGTACACTTTAGAAGTAAGTTCTAAGTGTTATTTTAGAGATTGCTAATAGAGACGTCGACGGGTTTGTCCCTATATAGATTTGACGTTTACATCTATATTTCTGGGATATATCCGGATACCTGTGATGGAGGAATTAAATATATGTCATGACCTCGACATGTATGATTCAGCGAGTTTATCTGTGGTCGTCATAATTTACGGGTGGGTAAATTATGGACACGAAATTAGATTTCGTGACGGATATGCCTGAATCTAGAGAGTCTCATTAGTGAAATATACTCGTAGAGCACCTGGGAAACTTTTATGAATAATACTGATTATTTATAAGTCATTTAACGGTTAAACGAAAAACACATGTAAAGGGACCTAATGGTCATTTCCTAATTAATCTGTATTTGTATTTAATGAATGATTTTATTAAATACACATTAATTAAATGTCAAATTGTGATATTTGACATATATCATAAATATATATGTATTTGAATATTTAATGTAAATATAATACATATATTTAAAATATTTATATTTAAATAATTATTTAATTGTTAAATTGTTAAATAATTAAATTAATTAAAAATATAAATATCTTTAGTTATGATAACTTTAGGAAATGACTTTAGTTGATTTATTTGACTTGTTGTAAATCATTAAATGAAGTAATGATCATATACACAAGTTGATTAATGAATTAATGAAACAAAAAAAAAATATCTAGATATTTATTTTGCTCACAAAATTCGGCCAAGGGAATTTTTGGTGAGTATAAATTGTTTTGTTTCATTTTTCATTCATTAGGTTAAACAATTTACCAAAAACATAATAATAGGGTTGAGAGCAAAGTTGAAGAACCAAAGAGAAAAAGCTTGGAAATATTTTATTTTGTAAATTTTTTCTTAAACTTTTCAACTAGTTGTGAATTTGTTTGAAAGATGAAAGCATGTATGATAACAAAGTGAGCTTGAAATAAATTCTTAAACTCTCTTTTGATTAATTAGTAATCAAGTTGTCATTCTAGAGTTGTATAGCCACTCATTTATGACCTAGAATTTTTCTTGAGTTGTTTGATGGCGGTGAGACTTGTTTGGTGTAGCAAAGATTGAATTAAAGTATTGAATTTGTTCAATTTTGTGTAATTTGTCAATTTGAAGAAATTATAAAATTAGGGTTCATAACCCTTTCCAAATTTGGGGCTTTTCATATATGTGATGTATTATGATGTGTATACTTTGCATATTAATTTTTGGATTGATTGGATTTGATCTTGAAATGTTTTGAACAAAAATTGACCAAATTGCATATCTTGAAAATTCAGGGACTGTTCGGCAATTATAAGAATTTTTGGGTTTTTGATGCAATTTGCTTTTGATGTGTTAGACATGTTGGAAATCATTTTAGAATTGATTTAGAATCATCCAAAATTATATTTGACAATTTGAGGACTAAAATGAACAAAATGTAAAGTTTAGGGGTCAAACGATAATTTTCAAGAAATATGATTTCTTAAGTTAAATTTCAGTTTTTAAGTATTGGGTAATTTAATAAATAAGTTTCTTTAATTGATCCAAGAAAAATTATTGAAATCAAAAAATTTTGATTTTCCGTGTTCCGCTGCGTTACCGGATATTCCCTATAAAACCCCTACAATAAGTTCAGGAAACGTACCTCGATATCGATCTTTAAACATTATATGCCAAAACTAAATAAGTTATACTAAATTTTTTGAAATCATACACATACCATATAACATAATCAATAGACAGATACTTCCATAACATATACAAATTCAGAAACGTGACTTATACATAATTCAAATCTTCTACGTAATAATCGTACCAAAAAATCTATAAAAAAAAAAACCAAAAAAGATATATCATAACTAAAACTACTAGAACATTGGTCAAATCGCCAACCAAACTAACTACACACACATAATCAATACTAATGTCACATGGTTAATCTCATCTATAAACAGAATAAAAGCCTAATGCGGATTTTATGTAGTCAATCACATTCATTATCAGATATAAAAACATAATATGGATTCTTTCCAAGCAGTTACATTCATTATCAGATACGGAAACATAATGGAGATAATACACTATCGATCTCATTCATTATCAGAAACAAAACTATGGAACAAATTCCATACAACCGATTTCATTCATGATCAGAAATTGAAATCACAATACAAATTTCTTACAGTCAATCTCATCCAGCATCCAAATCGTCAAAACATAAGTAATCACTTTAAACTCACTTTTGGAAATAATTTTTCAAAACAATGAAACTAGAATATCCGAAAATGTCATAAACTTAATCAAATGTCCAATGTCCAAGTCGCGTGCCCTGACCGGACAATGAACGAAACAAGCTTAAGTCAATAGAGGGTAACAGATCGGCCCATTTTTAGATGGACATGACCCTATACAAGCACCACGGGTGGTTTCAAAAACATAAAATAAATAAAACATAGTACGAGCATCGTGGAAGAAAAATATCATATCATATCTCATCAAAAGCTCATACCATGTCAAAAATGAAATCAAATGCGTTTCAAGTACATTTCTTTCAAAAATGAATCTTTTGAAAATAAACTTTTCGAAGTACATTTTCAGAAAAATAATAAAACAAAGGTATCCAAAATCTATCATAAAACTAATCTCTGTAAACGAAATCAAATTTCAAAACTAATATCATTATAAATCTGTGTCAAGCGTCCATGGACCGACTCAACTGGACGAACATATCAAGCATCCAATGCTAATATTGGTATAAACATACCCTAATTATATTAATTATATGCATCATCACTTATTGTCTTCACTCAATTGAATATATCCAAATTAATATTAGTTAGTATCACTCATCTTCTCGTGTCTTTCATAATCTTCACATGCTTCATATGCAATCCAAGCACTCTCATATTGGCAATACTAAATATGGCTACTCAGGTTGGCATCAAAGTTACATGATTCACATGTAAAATTGATGAAGACCTCAAATCTAAGGATTATTCATAGATAGTAGAATATGAGAATGACTACCATCTATAACACAAAGCAATTAGACCTTTCTAGACGCATATGAGAACAACTACCCTACTTGAGGTAGGTGGTAATAACCATCATGCTAGTCTATACATAATATAAATGCCATTATTGTTGATTATTTACTAAACGCATAAGAGAACAACTACCTGATTACGCCCAAAAACTACTTGCGGTTATCGCAGTATAGTTGAGGTGTCGATTCCTCAAAAAGATGGTTATAAGAAACTAATTCACTAGATGAAAATGTTAACAGTAACTGAATTAAAGCAAATGGATTTAATTGGTAATGTGAAATAAAAACTATGAGAAATACTTAAGAGTTATCAGTAGAGAAAAATAGCAACGCGTAGGGAATCTCACTTGTATCAAATTCCTATATTCAGTAATTGATTCCTTTTATTGCTCAATTGAAGGTTTCACATCCCAAACCAACAATTGGAAGATAATTCAATTCAAAACATATGAAATTCTAAGGTAATTGGTGAATTGCTTTCTCTATGTTAACAACATACAATGTTATCGTTATGACCTATCTAACGTCGATAATATACCCACAAGCAATACTACAGTAGATGATCAACTCATAAAACAACATTACCAGTCAAAACTGGGTTCCCCAATCACATAGAAGAAGCATAACTATTCCCATATGCAAATTGGTAAAACACTATCTCTGGATTCATAATCAAAAGATAATAAAGAATAACAAGTCATCAATTGTATTAAATGTTGAAGAGTGTTCATTAATCAAAAACATGAATATAAGAACTTAATTACAAGAGTTCATCCTTAGCTTTTCCTAGGAGATTAGTTCTCCATATAGAAGAGAGACATAAGATTGATAGATCGAAGGAGCATCGTCGCTGTTGGACAGGTATGACCCATAGCGTCACTATTTGTACAGATCATGGTGTTGTTATACAAATTAACTATGTGACAAAGGAAATTACTCTTTTATCATTTGTGATTAGATCACCAAGATATATAAATGATGAAAGGTCCTTATGATTAGTTCTTGGATTGAGATGATATGAGACAGTATCAATCCACGAAGGTTTAATCATTAAATATCCATAGTCAGAGTATTATCGAGATTGGACATCGATAATGCGGAAAAGACTAGTATTACACTTGTGTGCGTTGTGAGGGCATAACGTCATAGTTCTCATATATTTGGGTATAGGATACTCATGCAAGTGTGATAGGAGGTTGTGTTTTACCTATGGTACAGAAAACAGCTTCGCTCTGGATAGACCCCTCGGAATTCCATTGGTAGTATGATGATGAGCGGAAAATATATCAATATTTACCGCCCCTTTTACTTAATATTTTGTTTAGTTTCTCGGGTTTGATGAACGTTTTGATATGTTTTATTTTATTTTGCAGATAAAATAATATCGGGACTCAATGAAATCATTTAGGACGAAATGTGGATCAAATAAGGGCAATTATTGGACTTGATATATTAATTTTGGAGATTGGAAACTTGAAAGGGCGTTTTTGACGAAGTGCAGTTTTGGAAATTCCAGTTTTGCGCATCTGTCGTATTTTGAGCATAACTTTTTACTCAGATATCGGATTGAGCTGATTCAAGTTCCAGATTAAAGACGACTCAAAGCTCTAGAACTTTAAAAGAGAAAATATTTTCAAATTCCGATGATTTCATGACCGAAATTGATGAACCATCCAGAAGTGTGTGGAGTGTAATTATTAAAAGTCATTATCAATCATTTTCAAAGTAAAATATTAATTAATAAATAATTAATAAAAATTATCAAATCACCACCAAACAAGATAAGCAATTAGTGGAGCAATTATGGATTTGGTGGAGTAATTAGTGGAGAAATTAATAATGGATTTGGTGGAGAAATTGATTGATGATTTGACGGTGGCAAAATTTTGCCTATAAATACCAAGCCATTTCATTTGTAATATTCATACTTTCTTCTTTGAAATCCTTAATGAAAAAATAAAAAGATTGTATCTAGTTTGTTTATTTTTAGTTTTCAGTAATTAATTTTCACTCTCGCACTTTCTTTTCTTTACTTTTCAGTTTTACTTTCCGTAATTTACTTTACGCATAACACTTTCCTTTCTTTACTTTTTCAGTTTTTATTTTTCAACCATGAGAACTTCCCTCTGCCGAGGTGAAAGGTAATTCTTTTACTGTTACTATCTTAGATTAATCTCCCTTAGACACAACATATTCACTATTCTAAAATTTGACTTAAAAAGGAATACCGCTATATTGGTCGGTGGGCTATTTAATTTAAACTGTTAAACCTGACTAAGGAAGGATACCGCCAGATTGGTCGGTTGGTAATTTAATTTTGGTTCCGCCTTTATGGCTGGTTATTTCTTTATCGCCTACATGGCAGGTTCATGGACAAATTTTACCGCCTTTATGGCTGGTCGGACTTAACTTGACTTAATCAGGGTACCGCCTATATGGTCGGTTGGTTTTAATCTCACAAGTGATTATGTTATACTAAGGGAGATATCTAAGTTAGTAATTAGTAAAAGTAATTCCTTTTATCCTGACAGTTTATTTTCATTTACTTTCCCGCTTTTACTTTCTCGCAGTTACTTTTTAGCATTTTTATTTTATGTCTTTTAAGTTTTCAATAGCCATAGCTATGTATTGTAACTAAGTTAGTATCTAGGGTTGTGATGAATTTCAATATAACCGGTTTATAAGGGGTTAGATTATAGGTTGGGTAATTTAAAGATTTATTTATTGAGTCTTAATCTTAATGCTTTTTATTAACTGGCCATTAATAGAATTGATTAGGTAAACTTAAAATGAACTAGACATAGGGATTTTAAGTTTAAAGACCTTAGACTCAATAACCCACGATCTTCCTTGAGGATAGATAACCCTTTTAATAGATTTCCTTACAGGATAGGAATATACCTGTCGGGCGGGGGTAGCCATAATTGGAACTTAATCTTAATGAATCTAGGTAATTTGGTTGACATAGACATATATAGTTCAATTGGATTATACTAGGTATTTGAAATTGACCATCGGAAGAGGCTTTTACATAAATTAGTGTTCCAGGTTAATAAATCAATATATTACCCAACTTTAAGATAACCACTTCATCTTCTAAATAATATTGGAATTAATCACAACCCTGGATAGTTTTTATAAATTTAGATTTTTCTCAACCTACTTTTAAGCAATTTTATTTACTTGTTTTAAATTTAGAATCATCGTCATTTCAAATCAATCAATTAAACAACCTGTTAGATACTGGTAATCAGTTGGCCCCATAAATTAATAACAAAAAGGTTTTAATGTCCTCGTGGGATCGATACTTTTTATACTACTTGAACGATACGTGCGCTTGCGTTATACGTGTGTGATTACGCCGGTCAAGTTTTTGGCGCCGTTGCCGGGGACTTATTTATCTTTCATTATTAGTTTACGGGTTAGTTTCGTTACTTGTATCTTATTTTTCTTTTTACTTATTGTTTTTGTTTTCTTGTGTTTCAGGTTCTCAGACATTTAATGAGACGAGCCAGAAGCTTTGAAATCCATCCGCTTGACTGCTGAGATTGAAAGAACCATCAGACAGTTGAGAAGGGAAAGGCGAGAAGGCCAAGAAGCAATTGTTAACATGGAACCTGAACCTTTGGAGGTTGCACCACCAATTCCCATTCGAGACAGAACCATTCCGGTGGTAGATGGCCTCACTTTCTGTATTGTACTTCCTCCCTTACCAGCAAATGCAGGAGATATCAAAACTTGCATTCAGATGATTCAGCAGTCAGTTCAGTTTGGGGGGAATGCAACTGAAGATCCTAATGCCCACATCAGCAACTTCCTGGAAATTTGTGGCACTTTCAATTACAACCGAGCATCAGAAGAAGCAATGAGACTGCGAGTTTTTCCATACTCCTTGAAAGACAGAGCAAATGCCTGGCTACATTCACTATCAGCTGGTTCCATCACAACATGGAACACTCTAGCCACCAAATTCCTTGCAAAATACTTTCCACCAGCCAGAACTGCAAAGTTCAGGAATGACATCACATCATTTGTGCAGCAAGATTCAGAATCCCTGTACGAAGCTTGGGAAAGATACAAAGATCTGCTCCGGAAATGTCCTCACCATGAGATTCCAAAATGGCTTCAAGTCCAAACTTTCTATAATGGACTTTCTGGACTGATGAAAACCACAGTTGATGCTGCTGCTGGAGGAGCTTTGATGTCAAAAAGAGAAGATCAAGCCTGAGACCTAATCGAAGAGATGGCCAATAACAATTCCTTGTGGCCAACAGAAAGGAGCTTGATTCAAAGAATTGCAGGAATTTATGAAGTTGGAGCCAACACAGCAGTTAGTGCCAAACTGGACCAGATATGCAAATTCATGGAGACTCTCAACACTCAAAGCAATATTGGAGCAACAAGTTCAACATATGGAGGAGCACCAGAGCCAACTCAACCTGAAGAAACGGTGAATTATGTCAACAATTTCAACAGACAGGGAAACAATCCATATTCCAACACCTACAACCCAGGGTGGAGGAATCATCCCAATTTTTCATGGAGCAACAATTCTGGACAAAGGAACAATCCACCACCAGGATTTCAGGAACAGAACAATCCACCACCTGTATTCCAGCAACATAACAAAGGCCAGGAGCATGAAAAGAACCAGTAATGGCAAGAAGTGCTGGCTCAGTTAAAAAAATACGATGCTATGATTCAGAACCAATCAGCTTCTATCAAAGCACTGGAAAATCAGATTGGACAACTGGCCAATGCTCAGAGTTATAATGACCGCGTAAACACACACGTATAACGCAAGCGTACGTATCGTTCAAGTAGTATAAATATCGATCCCACGAGGACTTAATTCCTACTGTTGTTATTAATTATTGAATCTATTTATTTACAAATATCTAATTAAAGGGAGAATAGAATTGATTGCTTGATTGATTTGGTTGATTGTAGATTTGCTAAATAAATAAATAAAAAGATAAAAGAAAATACTAAGGAAAATAAAAGACACAAAGATCTAAGGTTGTGAATCCTTTTAATATCATTTAAAAGATGAAGTGATTATTTTGTTTGTGTAATAAATCGATTTACTAACCTGGAACACTAAATTATGTGTAAGCCTCTGTCGATGGTCAGACACAAATACCCAGTTTAACCCAATTGAACCATATGTCTATGTCAACCAAATTATCTGGATTCATTAAGGTTAAGTTCCAATTATGGCTACCCCCGCCCGACAGGTATATTCCTATCCTGTAAGGAAATCTATTAAAGGGTTATCTATCCTCAAGGAAGATCGTGGGCTATTAAGTCTAAGGCTGAAACCTAAAATCCCTATGTCTAGTTCATTTTAGATTTACCATATCAATCTTATTGGTGATCAGACAACAAAGCATTAAGCTTAAGATTTAATAAATAAACCTTTAATTACCCAAAAAAAATAATCCCTTATAAACCGGTGATATTAAAAGTCATCACAACCTCAGAAAACTAACACATAACTAGGACTAGTAATTCATAAAAGTAAAAGACATAAATAAAAGCTGAAAAGTAAATTACAATAAAATAAAATGCTAAGGTAAAAGGAATTACTTTTACTACTACTAATTTAGATATCTCCCATAAAATAATATATAAACTTGTGATAATATACCAACCGACCATTCTGGCGGTATCCTGATTAAGTCAAATTAAGTCCAACCAGCCATTAAGGCGGAACTAAAAATAAATTTACCAACCGACCAGTCTGGCGGTATCCTTGATTAGTCAGGTTTAAACCAGATTAAAATTAAATTACCAACCGACCAATATAGCGGTATCCCTTATTAAGTCAATATTTTAAATAGTGAATATATTATTTTTAAGGGAGATTAATCTAAATAGCAATAGTAGAAGAATTACCTTTCACCCTAGCTGAGGAAATTATTTCAACATGGTGAATAGTAAAAACTGTAAAAAGTAAAAATTAAATTACTATTATTACAAAAAGTAATTAAAATTATTTACAAAACTAAAAATAAAAAACTAAAAATAAAAATAAAAATAAAAATTCTAGAGAGAGAAACTCTCTCTAGAGAGAGAATCAAGAGAGAGAAAGGTGTACAAAATTCTGAAATTTCGCGCTGAATTTATAGGCAAATTTTTCACTATTCCAGCGTCACGACGCCAAGGACCAGCGTCGCGACGCTGGATTTGTCGACGTGGCACGATGAGAAGGCGACACGTAGCAAGGCGGCTGACTGTTCACGCGACACGTGTCAAGGCGGCTAATTCTCATTATTGTGATGACGTCATTGATGACGTCATGCTGACGCGGCGACGACGTGGCATGGCGGCTGACTGTTCACTTGTCGGCATAATAGGATTGCGACACGTGTCAAGTTGTGATTGGCTGAGACTGACGTGGCAAGTTGACTCGGTTGACCTGCTGACGTGGACGATGATGTGGCACGACGCGTGGCAAGGTTGACTTGTTGACCGATGATGTGGCTGATGACGAGGCGACACGTGTAAAGTCTGAGTGTCGGCAGCATATGATGTTGACACGTGGCACGGCGCATTTTAGCAGATGGGATGTGATGGTGACACGTGGCACGGCGCATTTTAGCAAAGTGAAAACTTCTCAAATTTTTGACCGTTGACCAGGCGCATGTTAGCAGATTCGGCTCACGCTGGGCGTCGCGGCGCGCTGTGTTCCAGCGTCGCGACGCGCAAAAGACTAAAATATCCCTGTTGACGCATTTTTGTCCGGTTTTGCCCCAAATTGCCTCCTGTGCTGTCCAAACTTTATTTATCTGCAAAATAACAATAAAACACATCAAAACGTTCACAAAACTCAAGAAACTATACAAAATATTAAGTTAAATGAGTGGGAAATAGTGATATAAATACCACTCATCAATAGACCACCAGGAAATCTTCCCAGCAACACAGAACCGAATCCAAGGAACCGAGGGAAGGAGCAATGTCAAGCCATCACCTTGAAAAGTGGTACTGAAATCAACAAATATGTTGGAATCAAGGCAACCATTGAAGATGTTCCAAAAGAAGCAGAGCAACAGATGGAGGAAAAAGAAGCAAAGGAAAAAGAACAGATTACTCCACCTCCACCTTTTCCTCAGCGTCTTCAGAAAAACAAACTAGACAAGCAGTTTGCTCGATTCCTGGAAGTATTCAAAAAGTTTGACTTTATCTCCTCGAGAATAGTCTTTAACCCTCCAAAAGTTATTTATTGCAATTTTAATACTTCTTAAATCCGAACATAGATTTATGACAAGTATATCGAATTAAGCACTTAAGTTATCATCACATAAATCTTCCAAAGATTATGCTATACTATTTGCTTAATTCTTGGCTTAGGCATAATAGATTATTTTATCAAGTAAAGTAACTTATTATTTATTTCCAGGACCATCCTGAAATTATTCCCAATTTAAAATATAGTCGTTTAAATACATTTTCACCTAGGATTATGTTTTAAACACTAATATTTCATTTATCTTGATTCCTAATAGTCTAACTATTTAATCAACGATTTGTGGTACTATGTATTATATTGATTATTATAGTCCAACTATACAATCAAATATAATTTAAATCAATTAACCTCAATTACATTGATTACTATAATCCAATTATAAAATCAACTGTAAATTGAAATTAATTAATTCAAATATATTGATTACTATAATCCAATTATATAATCAATTATAATACAGTCCAACTGCTTATTAAAACAACAATTTAAATATTAGTCCAACTAACATTTAATTTATATGACGAATAATTTGAATGAGCGCGTATGGCAAGTAATTAAACGAATATTGCAAATTCAATTCTTGCCTCCCACTATTTTTCGGTGAGCCTCTAACCCTCTGTTGAGTACTCGGGAAATCGTGTATCCTAGTGGGCTATGATCCCGTTAAATAACACACAATCTTGACTTTGGCCAACAAATTGTATGATATTTAACTAGGTAGATCTCAAAGATCAATTTGATCTAATCCAATTCCTAGATCCAGTAGGCGGATATCCAAATCCTAAACATATATCTTATATATGCCAATACATCCAATGTATTACCTAACCTTTTTCCTCTGAATTAACTAAGCCTTGGCTTTGGCACAACAAACCTAATGATCCCAGTCAAGCGCGACCCATTGACCATGGAAAGCTTCGTAATCAATGTCGATGGACAAGAAGTGGTCTTGACTTTGGCCAACAAACCACAACTTGGACAAGACACCAATATAGAACAAAACTCTCATGATTCAAACACATCTTCGACGGACAAAGGGCTTGACTTTGGCCAACAACCCAATGCCAGTCTCGGATCTTGAGTAAGAATCACTCAATGGAAGGAAAAACGCATGATATTTGATGAGGGCTTTTCGCATGCAAATTGGCTACCAATTTATTATCTTTATTTAGGGTCTCATCATCATACACCCTTAAACATGCATTCTAAACACATAATAAAGCGCATATGAAAATAAATAATAATGATATGCGGATGGATACTTAACACATTGATCCTAGATCAAATCTCTCACTTTCTCTCTCAAACTAGCACTTGTATTACTTCTACCCGTTACACTACACTACTAAAGAAACCTCATTTACATTGAGGGGAATAGGTGAGAAGAGAATACAAAGAGAATAGAGGTGATAAGGCTGGACACGCAGGTCCAATTTAATAAATCGAATTTATTACAACAATTTCCAAAATTGCCCCCACCCGACTAATATCCATCCGATATACATTATTCATTCATCACAACCATGTATTCACACAAGCATGTTATCAATCAATCTAATCAAATTAATTAATCTGATAATTAGTGATCATCCAATGTTCAAACAACGATTTGATTTTGCGCGAGTCAAACTCGTTTTTGCGAATAAGTACTCAAAGTACGAATTCTCGAATTAAATTAAACTACAACATTAAATCCAATTTAATATGTATTTAATACTAATTCACTTATTTAATTCCAAATTAAATATTACACTTTATTAATAAACCTTTTACGACTTAAATTCTAAATTTAATCGTTACGGGTCTCAAAGCCCGATTAACGTCCAACGTCAATTTAATTCAAGTCCAATGGGCTTTAAATTAATTTCTTTAAGGCATGGGCTTTGGCAACCAAAGCCCAATCAAGGAGTAACCCCATAAGCCAAGAAATCAATTTCGGCCCATTAGGCCCAATTAAACTTTAAAGGTTTATAAGTCACATTTGGGCTTTAAGGAAGTGGTTTTGAGCCCAATTGGATCCAATCCAATTTGCCTAAACCCAACTTTGTACAACAAAGCCCAATAAGCCCATTTACAACTTTAAAAGCCCAAATCAAATTTTAAGGCCCAAATAATTAAATTACCAAATTCCAAATTTCCAATTTAATTACCTAAAGTGTATATCATGATTAATCACCCAAATCAATATTTCCAAAACATCAAATTAGTCCAATTAATCATACTTTTCATCATCATCACATGTCCAACACATTAAGGAAAAATCAAACCCATTTACATGCTCAAAGCTCTCGGCCAAGGGAGGGATTTTATGTCCAATTCGGTTTCAATCCAATTAAACCTTAATCAACATTAAATTAACTTCCCGAATGATTTCCAACACATCCAATTGTCTAAAATCAAAATTACCAAGACTTTAAAAGGCATAAAGTATTCGGCCAAGGTGAGTATATTTGGGGATATTTGTCCAATTCAAAATTCAATCCAATTCAATCTCAAATTAACAATATCTTACATGATTTTATATACATCCAATGTTCAAAATAAAAAAATCCAAGATTCCCAAAATCACTTCACATTCGGCCAACACTAAGAATTTGGGGAAAATTATTCCAAATCAATTTTCATGAAATTGATCCAACCAATCTTCAATTAAACATGTTATAAGCATACTCAAACAATCAATTCATTCAAATCATGCTCAAAACAAATTTACCCAAATTTTAAGCCCTAAAATTTCATGCTTGAACCTAGGCTCTTGATGCCATTGTTGGTTTTATTCTAGGTCCCAAGATCATCAAACAAGCATGAAGATGTGTGAAATACATATCAAAGAAGTTGCGGAATACTTACATTGATCGGTTGAGACGATTTGAAGACAAACAAAACCATTTTTAGCCCTCCAAGGTGCGCCCACTGCTCAAAAATTTCAGTTTTGAGTCTTCAAGAATCCAAGATTTCGAGCTCCAATCTTCGTCAAACGATTCCCGGCTCGTGGGTGGGGTTTCCCTAACACCTTCGTATGCCTCTTAGAAGTGTACTAGCACTTGGATCTTGCCACAAAATCAAGCTTCTTCCTCTCTTGGACTGTCACGTTTTTGGACAGTTTCACAGCCCCTTGGGCGCCACTTTGAGAGAGAGATAGGTGATGAGAAAGTGTGTATTAGGTTTTTCAAATATTCATCTAATGAATAATAATGAATTACCAAAGTGTAGAGAGATATTTTGCTTTTAACTTTTGGTGAAACCATTTCACCTTTTACCCTAAACTTGGTAGGTGTGGGTAAATGGTTTGTAAAAGCAAAACAAGGTAGTTGGGTGGTAGGTACACCTACCACACATGGGCCCCACTTATTTGAATTCAAAATTCAAATATCTCTACGAACATTTGCCGCGGCTCGGTTCCGTTTAATCCGATTAAACGAACTTCCGTCGTTAAATAATTAAATCTAATTTAATTAAATATCGATGCCACGCAAATATATATTACGCACGTCGTTTACGAATTAATTCTAAATTAATTCGTTCGTTCGCATTAAAGTCCGACTTTAATTTCGTAATGAAATCCAATTCATATTAATATATCCGATATATTAATTTTAGCCCATTCGAATAAATTAAATAGAAAAATCAAATTTAACTATTAAATTTATTTTACCGATTAATTCCAAATTAATCGCGTTCTCTCTCTTTAGACGATATTTTATCCCAGATAAAATATCTCCGTAATTAATCCCAGATTAATTTTCTCTCTCATCAAATTAATCCCAGATTAATCATCTCTCTCATCAAATTAATCCAAGATTAATTATCTCTCTCATCAAATTAATCCCAGATTAATTAAAGTGCGAGTCATACATCATCGGTGTATCATTGGGAAGCGACCCATGAGATCTCCAGATATGTTGGCAGTAAATACGGTTATCGGACTATCCGAACACGTACGTACCAAGTACTACGTTTTACCGATTCACAAGACAAGGTTGGCTTCTAGCAAAGCGCCATGCCTACCCAATTCTCCGGAAATATCCTTACAGGAATATATCGATCTGTATCAGGCGTAGTATACATCGTATAGTGCATATCGATCTAGTATCGGATGGTCACGTGCTAGGCCTGGGGCTGGAGTCGTGTCTGCCCCGTACGAAGCACATGTCGGATGTCTGGTAACTAGTCTCTATAATCGGATATACATGACCTAGTCATAATATCCCGATGGCCGCGCAGCACTTAAGAGCACTAATACCGTATCCTACGTGACATCATCTCCACTATGACTGGAGTGATACTTCCGTCTTGACATCACACCCAATACTCTACGAATCTCAATATACCCAGTATTGGCGTACACAGAACCGGTTAAAGCCCTGGACGACCTCAACCAAAGTATATTGATTGTCGTAAGTATTAGCGGTGCAAGTCTCAGGTTAAGACCAAATACACCTACCCTGATTTCGGACTCCCATAGACACATAGTCATACTACCAATGGGATTCCGAGGGGGTCTATCCAGAGCGAAGCTGTTTCCCGTACTATCGGTGAAACACAACCTCCTACTACACTTGCATAAGTATCCAATACTTAAATATATGAGAACTATGCCCGTTATGCCCTCAAAACGTGCACAAGTGCAATACTAGTCTTTTACGCATTACCGATGTCCAATCTCGATAATACTCTGACTAGGGATATTTAATGATTAATCCTTTGTGGACTGATACTGTCTCATATCATTCTCAATCCAGGAACTAATCATAGGGACCTCCTATCATTTATATATCTAAGGTGATCTAATCACAAATGATAAGATAGCAATCTCCTTTGTCACATAGTTAATTTTTACAACAACACCATGATCTGTACAAATAGTGACGCTATGGGTCATAATTGTCCAACATGCTGATGCTGCATGTTTCATTTATGAAATATGATAGCTGAATGCCAAAACCACTTTCCTTAACGGAAACCTTTCAGAGGATGTTTACAACATCCTGACGGTTTTATCGTACCAAAATGAGCAAACAAGGTTTGCGAGTTAATTCGATCTATGGATGGATTGAAGCAAGCATTACGTTCTTGGAATTATCGTTTTGATGTAATAATAATGGTGTATGATTTGATTCAAAACGAAAATGATTCTTGTGTATTTAAGAGGGTTAGTGGGAGCGCACTGAAAGTGAATGTCCTGTATAATAATGATGACATGTCATTTCTTGGAAATGATATTCCCATAATACAATCGGTGAAAGCTTGGCTTTCATGAAAATTCTTTGTAGAATTCTTGGGAGAAACAACCTTTATTCTAGTAATAAAGATCTACTGGGATAGATCTAAAAGTTGTTAATACTCTTTGAGAACTCATACATTGAAAAATGTACGTGACCTGGTGTCTCATATGCTTTGAGCACATGGAGTCACAATCAGGCCAATCCAAGTGATAGTCATTGGATTGATGTTAAGAACATCCGTTAGTATATTAGAATAACTAAGGATGATGTCTTGTACTATGGAGAAGGTAAACTTGAAGTGACTAGGATCACCGTTGCAAGTTTCCTAACCGATATAAATGACTATAAGTCGCAACAAAGGTACTACAAAGTTTGGATAACGGAACAGCGAGCTGGAAATCTTCAAAGCAAGATATTGTTACCGAATAAACAACATAAGTGGATTATTGCTGCAACTGAGGCAGCAATAGAAGCCTTTTGTATTGATAATAATCTAATTAGATTAGATATAATTCTGTTAGCAGCTGAGCTAGGCTACATCGCGGGTTAAAGAATTAATGGTCTCATCAACGATCCAGTTAAATACTTCACTATTCATCTGATTTGTTCGGATCATACATCGTGGTGATGTGATGATCGAATAAATCGCATCAGATAATAATCATGCAAATCCGCTGACGAAAGTATTTCCTCAGCAGAAATTTGAGCGAACCGTACATAGTTCGGGTGTAGGACACTTGAGTGACTGGCTATAGGCGAAGTGAGAGATTGTTGGACAGTTATGACCTATAGCGTCACTATTTGGACAGATCATGGTGTTGTTGTACAAATTAACTATGTGACAAAGGAAATTCCTCTTTTATCATTTGTGATTAGATCACCAAGATATATAAATGATGAAAGGTCCTTACGATTAGTTCCTGGATTGAGATGATATGAGACAGTATCAATCCACAAAGGTTTAATCATTAAATATCCCTAGTCAGAGTATTATCGAGATTGGACATCGATAATGCGGAAAAGACTAGTATTACACTTGTGCGCGTTGTGAGGGAATAACGACATGGTTCTCATATATTTGGGTATATGATACTCATGTAAGTGTGATACGAGGTTGTGTTTTACCGATGGTACGGAAAACAGCTTCGCTCTGGATAGACCCATCGGAATTCCATTGATAGTATGACTATGTGTCTATGGAAGTCCGAATTGTTGGACAATTATGACCCATAGCGTTACTATTTGTACAGATCATGGTGTTATTGTACAAATTAACTATGTGACAAATGAGATTGCTCTCTTATCATTTGTGATTAGATCACCAAGATGTATAAATGATAGGAGGTCCCTATGATTAGTTCCTAGATTGAGAATGATATGAGACAGTATCAGTCCACGAAGGATTAATCATTAAATATCCATAGTCAGAGCATTGTCGAGATTGGACATCGACAAATGCGTAAAAGACTAGTATTACACTTGTGCGCGTTGTGAGGGCATAACGACATAGTTCTCATATATTTGGGTATAAGATACTCATGCAAGTGTAATAGGAGGTTGTGTTTTACCGATGGTACGGCAAAGAGCTTCGCTCTGGATAGACCCCCTCAGAATTCCATTGGTAGTATGACTATGTGTCTATGGAAGTCTGAAAACATGGTAGATGTATTTGGTCTTAACCTGAGACTTGCACCGCTAATACTTGCGACAATCAATATACTTTGGTTGCGGTCGTCCGGGGCTTTAACAGGTTCTTTGTACGCCTATGCTGGGTATATTGAGAATCGTAGTGTGTTGGGTGTGATGTCAAGACGGAAGTGTCACTCCAGTCATATGGAGAAGATGGTCACGTAGGATACGGTACTAGTACTCATAAGTACTGCAGTCATCAGGATAAAATGACAATGTCATGTTTATCCGATTATAGAGACTAGTTACCAGACATCCGATATGTGCTTTGTACGGGGTAGACACAATTCCAGCCCCAGGCCTAGCACGTGAACATCCGATACTGGACATAAATACGAAATACTACATATACTACGCCTGATATAGATCCTTATTCCTGTAAGGATATTTCTGGAGAATTGGGTAGTGTGGGAACACAGGAACTGGGCGACGCATGCTGTTCCAGGCTCGCGGCCTAGTCGGGAGTACGGAGTAGCCACGAGGGACTAAACCGGAGAATAATGGAGTCGCCACCCGGTGTGAACCGGGAAAATGAGATTTAAGGCCGCACTCACCCCTCGCAAGGGAAGACCTCAAACCATTGGGTTCGGAATGGTCCCTTACTTATGTCACTTGTAATGAAAGGATTTACGTAATAATTTAATCAAGCTTAAGTAACACTTATTTCCAAGAGTTTCGTGCTTCTAAATTCACATGTACAAAATAAAACTTGCACATAAATTTACATATATTTCACATCTAAGATTGCATGCTAGAAAATACATCAAATTAGCAACGACCATACGACTTCATTGGCATATTAGATTCACGAAAACACAAGCACACATATTAACCACACAAGCACACATGTGAGCACTTTTCCAAGTGGTACGTGGAATTGTATCCCAAGTACAGACCGCACTACCGTCCATTCGAAATCGGCTACGAAATTTATGTCTGGGTTTCCATCCGATATACCACAAGAAATAATACTCAAATAATATCATGACATAGATATATGAATTGTAATAAGTTAAACCAAGACTAAGGTAAATGATGCAACCAATGGAATAAACATGCTTTTCATTATGATGTGTACAAAGATAAGAATGACTATATGGGTTTCATAAGAAAAAATCACCTAAGATACAATTATACATGGCATGTGATGAAGATGTCTCAGTTCAGTGGGCACGCGTTTGCGTAAAGTTCGAGAACGTGTTCGAACGGTAAACAGAAGGTTCGCATTCGTGTAGCGTTCTAGAACGCGTTCGAACGGAACCAGACCTGATGCATGATAAGACTAAGAAAGTGCGCGTTCGCGTAGCGTTCGAGAACGCGTTCGAACGGTAAACAGATGGTTCACGTTCGTGTAGCGTTCTAGAACGCGTTCGAACGGAACCAGACCTGATGCATGCAACATAAAGAATAAAGACAATAATGTCAAGCTCAGTATGTCCGATTGAACGTATCTTGCATTCAACCGAACACACATCAACCGGCGCGGCAAAGCATCGTGGTAAGGGGCTTTAACCCCTCCTCATAGAGGATGTTTCATTGCACTTACTAAGCCTATGCGCTCGATTGAATCATGCATACAAAGAATTAAAAACAATAATATCAAACTTGGTATGCCCGATTGAACGTGTCTTGCATTCAACCGAACACACATCAACCGGCGCGGCGAAGTATCGTGGTAAAGGGCTTTAACCCCTCCCCATAGGGGATCTTCCATTGCACTTACTAAGCCCATGCGCTCGATTGAATCATGCATAAATAAACAACATGCAGAATTCAAGTGACGAAAAATAAATAAACCAATACAACACAAAACGAAAGAGGGTGCCATTTACTCAAGCGGTACGTGGAGTTGTATCCGGAGTACAGATCATACTACCGTCCATTCGGAATCGGCTATGAAATTTATGTCCGGGTTTCCATCCGATATACCGCGAGAGTTGACACATCTCTCATTTTATCCCAAAGTCACAACATACATCATCTCATAATTCATGCATATTTATCTACTCAAGGGCCACAACATGCATTTCAACATGACAATCATGCAAGCAATACTCAATAAATAATACCAATAAAACAGAAAACGAATGTGGAAAATACCCTCAGGTATAACCTTTTTGCCAACTTTCAGGCTTGCGTTTCACGGACGTCGGAAGGGTACAGCTCCTCACATCACAACTTTTCTGGTTAACTGGTTTGCATTTTACCTCGCTATTTCGCTGCTCAAGCTACTGTTTTGACTCCGTTTTGCTGCTGTTTCCTCGCGGTTTTGCTGCCGTATTGTTGGTCACTGTTTCAGGTGTATAGGGGACTGTTTTGGCTCGATTTGGGACTGTTTTGGGGTATTTTCGGGGACTGTTTTAGGGTAGTTTTGGGTGCAGTTTCGGGACAGTTTTGAGGGTAGTTCGGGGACTGTTTTAGGGGTTTATTGCTTGCTCTTGGCTGGTCAGTGGGCAGTTCACGTGCAGGGGCTTATGGGTGGCAGTTTATTCACTATTTTGGCTGTGTAGGGGCTATTTCTGTGTGGTTTGACTGTCTTGGGCTGACCTCAGGCAGTGTTTTAGGCGTGAAATATGGGATGTTGTGGGGTTGTTATTTGCGTGAGTTTGAGGCAGTTTGTGGAGGCTGATGAAGGTTATGTGAGTGGGCTGTGAGTTGACTGAGAGGAGTGTGGCAGTCTGTGTTGTTCACGTTACTTGTTGATGATGAAGGGCAGTGTGCTGGGTGAGGGGCGCTTATAGCTTGGGTGTGTGGCGTGAGGTCGAGGCTAATGGCGTGTTAAGTGGAGTTGAAGGGCAGATTAGGGTGCGATGTGTGTGGTGCGTGAGTGGGATGCTGAACGAGAAGGTTTTGATGGATTTTTGGTTTATTTTCTTTGTGTTAGCCGTGAGTCAGTGTTGAGAGGTAGCCCTTAGGGGTGATTTAGTGTGTGTTTTATAGTTGTCAATTAGGGTTTGCATGGATAGGGATTTGTGATATCTAATTAGTGTCACAAAAGGAAAATATATATTTGATTGGGGGACAAATTTTGGTGAATTAGGAAGGTTGAATATTTAGTTTGTGTTGATTAGGCATACAATATTTAAGTTAGGAATAATATATTTTTTAATTAGGAATAATATTTGTTGATTGATTTTAATTCGGCATGCAATTTCTTAAATTTGGGTAAGTATTTTTATTATTTTGGTAGGGGATTATTTAGATTTTATTTGTTTTATTTAATTTGGTATATGACTTAATTAATTATTTTATTTAATTACATTATCTAATTAATATTTAGATTAATATTTAATTTAATTTGGGTGTGTTTTAAGTGGGCTAAATGGGCTTGGGTCATGAGGCTAACAGCAAAACCAGAAATACCGACTCCGTTCGAACGCCCATTCGAACGCTACACGAACGTCCGCAATCTGTCTGACGTTCGAACGAAGTAACGAACGCAGCACTAACGAAGACAGTGAACTTGCGAAATGAATCTGATGACGTAATTATTCTGAAATTCCCCTTCCGACCTCCGTTTCCCGCAATATCCTTAGCTAAAAAGGTAGTGCCTCCAACTGAGACTCATCATCGGGTTTCACATGCGAAAATACAATGCCTACAGGTAGGCATGGCACTTTCTAGAAGCCAACCTTGTCTTGGAAATCGGTAAAACGTAGTACTAGGTACTTACGTGTTCAGATAGTCCGACGACCGAATTTACTGCCAACATATCCGGGGATCTCATGGGTCGCTTCCCGAAGATTCACCGATGACGTATGACTCGCACTCTAAATTAATCTGGGATTAATTAGAAGAGAGAGAAAATTAATCTGGGATTAATTGCGGAGATATTTTATCTGGGATAAAATATCAATTAAAGAGAGATAACGATTAATTTGAAATTAATCGATAAATTAATATATTTGATATATTAAACGAAATTAGATTTCGACGCGGAATTAAAATTAGATTTTAATTCGGGCGAACGAATTAATTTGGAATTAATTAGTTAGCAATATGAATAGTAATTATGCTAGGCATGATTATTTAATTAAATTAGATTTAATTGCGTCACAACGAAAAATTCGTTAATTTAGAATTAGCGAACCCGAGCCCGGGGTTGTTTGCGAGCGCATTCGCATTTCGAATTCGAGTGCGGCACGCAAGTCAAATCAAGCGTCAAATCGTCAGTAACTTCAAGCGTCAAATCACTTGTCACTTTGAGTGATGTGACTTGACAACTTGATTGATTGATGGGAAGTGATGTGAGTGGATGGAGCATTAAATGCTTGACTTTTTGAAAGCCAAATTCGTTGTAAATGAATTTGGAATTCACATTTTTGTATAAGATACACAAATTTGGAACAACTCACTCAACTCTCTCTTTCTCTCATCTCTCTCTCTCTCGCCCATAGAGGGATGTTTTCTCACTGGTTTTGGCAGCTCACTGCCGTGAGCCAAGAGGAAAATGGAAGTTTAGAGTCGCGCTTTGTGGCAAAATCGGGAGTGCTAGCACACTACGAAGTCATGCGAAGGTGATATGGAAGTCCACCCATGAGTCGGGAATCGTTTGACGAAGCTTGGAGCTCAAAACTTGGAGACACATGGCCGAAAATGGGGACTGCAGAAACAGCCACTGCCGTGAGGTCCAGAAGGTAGAAAATCAGATTTTGTTGCCTCTCGCGTCGCTCAACCGATCGATGTAAGTATTCTGCAACTTCGTTGATTTGTATTCGCACTTGTTTCATGCTTGTTTAATGATCTTGGGACCTTAGCAAACACAAACAATGGTATCAGAGCAAGGTTGAGCATGAAATTGGTTTATGGCTTAAAATTGGGTAAATTGATTTTGAGCATGATTTGATTAAATTGGATGTTTGAATATGCTTAAATCATGTTGAATTGAAGATTGATTGGATCAATTTCAAGAAATTGTGTTTGGAACATTTTTGCCCAAATTCTTTGGCTTGGCCGAATGGAAGACTTACCCTAATGTCTTGGAATTTTTGTTTTTTGATTCATTGGATGACTTGAAAACGATTGGGAATATTGATTTAATGTCGAATTGGATTTATTTGATTAAATTCGAATCAGACATAAAATGCCCTATATTGCCGAGACATGTAGCATGTGATAATGGGTTTGATTTTTGATGAAATATGTTGGACATGTTTTGTTGTAATTGAGCATGATTGATTGTGTAAATTAATGTTTTAGAAATGTTAATTTGGGTGATTAATTATGTAATACTAATACACTTAGTGTAATTAAATTGGGAATTTGGAATTTGGTAATTTAATTATATTGGGCCTTAAAATTAGATTTGGGCTTGTAATTTTGTAATGAGCTTATTGGGCTTGGTTGTACCAAGTTAGGTTTAGGCCAAATGGATTGGATCCAATTGGGCCCAAAACCGCTTCCATAAAGCCCAAATTCGACTAATGGACCTTTAAAGTTTAATTGGGCCTAATGGGCCAAAGTTGATTTCTATGCTTATGGGGTAATTCCTGGATTGGATTTTGGTTATTCGGTTTGACCCGAGTTGACCAAAAGTCCACGCCTTAAGAAATTAATTAAAAGCCCATTGGACTTTAATTAAATTGACGTTGGACGTTAATCGGGCTTTGAGACCCGTAACGATTAAATTTGGAATTTAAGTCGTATAGGTTCGTTAATAAGTGTAATATTTAATTTGGAATTATATAGTGAATTAATATTAATACAAATTGAATTGGATTTAATTATGTAGTTTAATTTAATTCGAGAATTCGTACTTTGAGTACTTATTCGCAAAACGAGTTTGACTAGCGCAAAATCAAATCGTTGTTTGAACATTGGATGGTCACTAATTATCAGATTAATTAATTTGATTAGATTGATTGATAACATGTTTGTGTGAATACATGGTTGCGATGCATGAATAATGTATATCGGATGGATATTAGATGGGTGGGACAATTTTAGAAATTGTTGTAATAAATTTGATTTATTAATTGGACCTGCGTGTCCAGCCTTATCACCTCCTATTCTTTGTATTCTCTTCTCACCTATTCCCCTCAATGTAAATGAGGTTTCTTTGGAAGTGTAGTGTAACGGGTAGAAGTAAATACTTGTGCTAGCGGGAGAGAGAAAATGGAGAGACTTGATCTAGGATCAATTGTGTAAAGTATCTGCATACGAATATCATTATTATTTATTTATAGCGCTTTATTATGTGTTAGAATGCATGTTTAAGGGTGTATGATGATGAGACCTTAACAAAGATAATAAATTGGTTGCCAATTTGCATGCGAAAAACCCTCGCAAAATATTAAGCATTTTTCCTTCCATTGAGTGATTCTCACTCAAGATCCGAGACTGGCATTGGCTTGTTGGCCAAAGTCAAGGCCTTTGTCCGTCGAGGATGTGTTTGAATCACGAAGGCTTTGTTCCATATTGGTGTCTTGTCCAAGTTGTGGTTTGTTGGCCAAAGTTAAGACCACTTCTTGTCCATCGACATTGATTACGAAGCTTTCCATGGTCAATGGGTCGCGCTTAACTGGGATCACTAAGTTTGTTGTGCCAATGCCAAAGCTTAGTCGATTCAGAGGAAAAAGGTTAGGCAATACATTGGATGTATTGGCATATATAAGATATATGTTTCGGACTTGGATGTCCCCCTACTGGATCTAGGAATTGGATTGGATCCAATCGATCTTAGAGATCTACCTAGTTAATTATCATACAATTTGTTGGCCAAAGTCAAGATTGTGTGATATTTAACGGGATCCTAGCCCACTAGGAAACACGGTTTCCCGAGTACTCGACATAGGGTTAGAGGCTCACCGAAAATAGTGGGAGGCAAGAATTGAATTTGCAATATTCGTTTAATTACTTGCCATTCGCGCTCAAACAAATATCATTCGTCAAATAAATTAAATGTTCGTTGGACTAATATTTAAATGTTGTTTTAATAAATAGTTGGACTATATTCAAACTATTCATTTATAGTTGATTTTATAATTGGATTATAGTAATCAACATAATTGATTTTAATCTATTAAATTATTGTTGATTAAATTGTTGGACTATTGAAATCATTATAATAAATAGTACCAAAATCGTTGATTAAATAGTTGGACTATTAGAATCAAGATAAAATTGAAAGATTGACATTTAAAACATAATCCTAGGGAAAATGTATTTAAATGGTTTAATCTTCAAATTGGGAATAATTTCAGGATGGTCCTGGAAAATAAAAAGTTACTTTATTTGATAAAATAACATATTAGGCCTAAGTCAGGAGTTAAGCAAATAGTAGAGCATGGTCTTTGGAAGATTCATGTGATGATAAATTTAGTGGTTAATCCATTAAGCTTGTCGCAGTAGACTCCTTAATTTCTGAATCAGAACTAAAGATTAGATCCTTAAGGTATAATAATGAAATTGAAGGATCTTCAAAGAATCTATCCTTAGATTTTAGAAATACTAAATTGCAATAATAACTCTTGGAGAGTTAATGACTATTCTCAAGGAGATAAAGTCAAAGTTTGCAATAGGCAAGTAGCGCAAGGCGCACTTCACTTCGATATTCTAGAAACCCGAGGCTAGGCCAAAGGATTCTGGAATGTTGAAAATGGCAAAGGAAAAATCATTATAATCTTCTGGGAAGATAAAGGACATATCCCAAAATGTCTGCTAAATATGGCAAACAGGATCGCGGAAGCGTGACTGCCGTTTTGAAAAAGCAGACATGAAGGAATTGAAGAACGAGCAAGGCTGTGACTTCAAATATGTTTGTCATCATTATGTTCACAACTAGTATTAAAATTGGATTTTAAATACTTAGTGTGATACATAAATATATATTGATTTTCAGAATCTGTCTTGAATAGGATACTGACTTCAATCGAGATTAATCTGCGATTTGGAAACGGGACGAAAGTCGCTGTTTTAACCGTAGATACCTAAGTTTAGGAACTACCTTTCGGGTGTGTACCTAAATTTGGAAACTGTTATAATGTAACTAGTTTGACTAGATACATTATCTCTATATCAGTGTATAACCCGCTGCGGGTGAACCTTTATATTTTAGAACACTAAAGTGTTTTATTATATAAAGATGATATTGAGATAAACACATTAGATGTGAATAAAAAAATTTATATTGTGAATATAAATAAATCTCAAACGTACAACATGACAAACAAATAGCTCAAACTGATTTGATCAGAAGAGACTTAATTGTGGCATTGTTGTCTGGGACACAATGAAACAAGAATCGTATATCCACACTTTTGAAGAGTGGGTACTCAGACTGATTTGATTCCATTCAAATAAAGTCTACGAATCTAGATTATTGGGCAAAGTGCCTAAAACACTATTTACTTGGTAAAAGTGTAAATGCCACCGATCTGTTAGCCCTAGTTCATAGTGAAGCAAGTGGGCCCATGTCTAGCAAGGCTAGATGTGGATATGAATATTTCGTGACCATTACGGTTGTGGCATCGCGTTACGGTTATGTATTTCTTTTGAAACATAAATCGGAAACTTTTACAGTTTCGACACGAAATAGACAAACAGATCGGCTAAAGTATTATACCGTCACGGTAAGACCGTAATGGAAAATACTTAAGCAATAAGTTTCTCGTATACTTGAAAGAGTATAGTATTCTTTCAATGAGGACTCCTCCCGGAACACGTCAATTTGACTTTGTGTCCGAACTGACTAACCGAATTTTGTTGGACATGATAAGGTTGATCACGAGTCGCTCTGAGCTACGATTTCCTTCAATGAATAACAGAACATTGCAAGAACTTATTTAGAATAAGGTTCCATAAAAATCTGTTTGACAGATATCATATTAGATATGAACAGGAAAGAAACCAGGTTTCTCATTCCTGAATATTTGGGTATGCTAGGCATATGTTTGGATGATACCAAACTAAAACCCAAATGGGATAAGTGCCAATTGTCGGTTATCCTAGAGATACCAAAGTATAGTACTTATACAACTCACATGAGAACAATGTAATTGTTGCTCACCATGCGTTTTTCCTGAGAGGAATACCGATATGCAGTGGTAAGTGGGAGGATAGTAAAACTCGATGAAAATCGGAGTAATACTATTCAAGGCACCGATTCCTAATGGAACATAAATAGTTCATCAAGGATGAAACTATATCATAATCTTCGAATACACAAGAACCGCGTAGGTCGGAGAAAGTCAGAAAACAACCTGGGGTATGGGTTTCTGATCTCAACTCATAAAGATGTCAATCTTATTGAGGTATACCAACTGACTACGTATGAGGAAGTGATACAAGGTATCGACTCCCTATTATGACAAAGTGTCATAAATTCGAAATGGATTCCATGTAAATCAACCAAGTTTGGATACTAGTTGATGTACCGCAAGGCAGTGTACCTATTGGTACTTATAAGTCTTCAAGGAAGACATACATGGAAGGCAACATACCAACGTACTAAGCTAGGCTTGTAGCGGAAAGGTATCGTAATCAACATTGTGTTGATTACGATTCAACCTTTTACCTGTTGCCACGGTAAATCCATTTGGGTAATGTTTGCTGATGCTGCGTGTTTCATTCATGAAATATGTCAGCTGAATGGAAAAATTGCTTTCCTGAAAAGGAAACCATTTGGAGGATGTTTACAACATCCTGTCGGTTTTGTCGTATCTAAACTAGCAAACAAGGTTTGCAGGTTATTTGATCCATGTTTGGATTGAAGCAAGCATAGGTTCTTGGAATTATCGTTTTGATGTAATCATAATGGAGTATGGTTTAATTCAAAACGAAAGGATTCTTGTGTATATAAGAGGGTTAGTGGGAGCGCACTGATAGTGGCTGTCCTATAAATAATGATAATATGTCATTTCTTGGAAACGATATTCCCAAATAAATAATCGGTGAAAGCTTGGCTTTCGAGAAAACTCTCCGAGAAATCGTACATTGAAAAATGTACGCGACCTGATGTCTCATACGCTTTGAGCATATGGATTCACAAACAGGCCAATCCGAGTGATAGTCACTGGATTGATATTAAGAACATCCGTTAGTTTCTTAGAGAACTAAGGATGCTGTCTTAATCTGTGGAGATGGAGAACTTGAAGTGACTGGGATCACTACTGCAAGTTTCCTAAACCGATACTGTTACCGAATAAACAAAAAATGCGGGTTATTGCTACAACTGAGGCAGCAATAGAAGCCATTTGGGTCGATAACAAATCTAATTAGATTAGATATAGTTTTGTTAGCAGCTGAGCTAGGCGTCAGCACAGGCTAAAGAATTAATGGTCTCATCAACGATCCAGATAAATACTTTGACTATTCATCTGATTCGTTCGGATCATACATCGTGGCGATGTGATGATCGAATAAATCGCATCAGATGATAATCATACAAATCCACTGACGAAAGCATTTTCTCAGCAGTTTGAGCCAAACGTACATAGTTCGGGTGTTAGACACTCGAGCGACTGGCTATAGGCCAAGAGGGAGATTGTTGGACAATTATGACCCATAGCGTCACTATTTGTACAGATCATGGTGTTGTTGTACAAATTAACTATGTGACAAAGGAGATTGCTCTCTTATCATTTGTGATTAGATCACCAAGATATATAAATGATAGGAGGTCCCTATGATTAGTTCCTGGATTGAGAATAATATGAGACAATATTAGTCCATGAAGGATTAATCATTAAATATCCATAGTCAGAGCATTGTCGAGATTGGACATCGATAAATGCGTAAAAGACTAGTATTACACTTGTGCGCGTTGTGAGGGCATAACGACATAGTTCTCATATATTTGGGTATAGGATACTCATGCAAGTGTAATAGGAGGTTGTGTTTTATCGATGGTATGAGAAACAGCTTCGCTCTAGATAGACCCCCTCAGAATTCCATTGGTAGTATGACTATGTGTCTTTGGAAGTCCGAAATCAGGGTAGGTGTATTTGGTCTTAACCTGAGACTTGCACCGCTAATACTTGCGACAATCAATATACTTTGGTTGCGGTCGTCCAGGGCTTTAACAGGTTCTGTGTACGCCTATGCTGGGTATATTGAGAATCGTATTGTGTTGGGTGTGATGTCAAGACGGAAGTGTCAATCCAGTCATATGGAGATGATGGTCACGTAGGATATGGTACTAGTACTCTTAAGTACTGCAGTCATCGGGATAAAATGACAAGGTCATGTTTATCCGATTATAGAGACTAGTTACCAGACATCCGACATGTGCTTCGTACGGGGCAGACACAATTCCAGCCCCAGGCCTAGCACGTGATCATCCGATACTGGACAGAAATACGCAATACTACGTATACTACGCCTGATATAGATCCTTATTCCTGTAAGGATATTTCTGGAGAACTAGGTAGGCATGGCGCTTTGCTAAAAGCCAACATTGTCTTGTAAATCGGTAAAACGTAGTACTAGGTACTTACGTGTTCGGATAGTCCGACGACCGAATTTACTGCCAACATATCCGGGGATCTCATTGGTCGCTTCCTGAAGATTCACCGATGACGTATGACTTGCACTCTAAATTAATCTGGGATTAATTAGAAGAGAGAGAAAATTAATCATGGATTAATTGCGGAGATATTTTATCTGGGATAAAATATCAATTAAGAGAGATAACAATTAATTTAGAATTAATCGATTAATTATTATATTTGATATATTAAACGAAATTAGATTTCGACGCGGAATTAAAATTAGATTTTAATTCGGGCGAACGAATTAATTTGGAATTAATTCGTTAGCGACGTGAATAGTAATTATGCTTGGCATGATTATTTAATTAAATTAGATTTAATTGCGTCGCAACGGAAAATTCGTTAATTTAGAATTAGCAAACCTGTGCCCGGGATTGTTTGCGAGCGCATTCGTATTTCGAATTCGAGTGCGGCACGCAAGTCAAATCAAGCGTCAAATCGTCAGTCACTTCAAGCGTCAAATCACTTGTCATTTTGAGTGATGTGACTTGACAACTTGATTGATTGATGGGAAGTGATGTTAGTGGATGGAGCATTAAATGCTTGAACTTTTGAATGCCAAATTCATTGTAAATGAATTTGAAATTCACATTTGTGTATAAGATACACAAATTTGGAACAACTCACTCAACTCTCTCTTTCCTCATCTCTCTCTCTCTCGCCCATGGAGGGCTGTTTTCTCACTGGTTTTGGCAGCTCACTGCCGTGAGCCAAGAGGAAAATGGAAGCTTAGAGTCGCGATTTTGTGGCAAAATCAGGAGTGCTAGCACACTAAGAAGTCATGCGAAGGTGATAGGGAAGTCCACCTATGAGCCGGGAATCGTTTGACGAAGCTTGAAGATCAAAACTTGGAGACACATAGCTGAAAATGGGGACTGCAGAAACAGCCACTGTCGTGAGGTCCAGAAGGCAGAAAATCAGATTTTGTTGCCTCTCGCGTCGCTCAACCGATCGATGTAAGTATTCCGCAACTTCATTGATTTGTATTCGCACTTGTTTCATGCTTGTTTAATGATCTTGGGACCTTAGCAAACACCAACACGAATCAGGGTAGGTGTATTTGGTCTTAACCTGAGACTTGCACCGCTAATACTTGCGACAATCAATATACTTTGGTTTTGGTCGTCCAGGGCTTTAACAGGTTCTGTGTACGCCTCTTCTGGGTATATTGAGAATCGTAATGTATTGGGTATGATGTCGAGACGGAAGTATCACTCCAGTCATAGTGGAGATGATGATCACGTAGGATACGAAACTCGTTCTCTTATATGCTGCAGCTATCGGGATATTATGACTAGGTCATGTTTATCCGATTATAGAGACTAGTTACCAGAGATCCGATATGTGCTTCGTACGGGGCAGACACATTTCCAGCCCCAGGCCTTGCACGTGACATCCGATATTGGATCGAGATACGCAATACTACGTATACTACGCCTGATATAGATCACATATTCCTGTAAGGATATTTCTGGAGAATTGGGTAGGCATGGCGCTTTGCTAGAAGCCAACCTTGTCTTGTAAATCGGTACAAACGTAGTACTGGGTACGTACGTGTTCGGATAGTCCGACGACCGGATTTACTGCCAACATATCCGGGGATCTCATTGGTCGCTTCCCGAAGATTCACCGATGACGTATGACTCGCACTTTATTAATCTGGGATTAATTAGATGAGAGAGAAAATTAATCTGGGATTAATTGCGGAGATATTTTATCTAGGATAAAATATCATTTAAAAGAGAGAGAACGATTAATTTGGAATTAATCGATAAAATAATATATTCGATATATTATAAGAAATTGGATTTCGATGCGGAATTAAATTTAGAATTTAATTCGGGCAAACGAGTTAAATTAGAATTAATTCGTTAGCGACGTGAATAGTAATTTTGCTAGGCAAAGTTATTTAATTAAATTAGATTTAATTTCGTCGCAACGGAAAATTTGTTAATTCGGAATTAGCGAACCTGAGCCCGGGAGTGTTTGCGGGCGCACTCGCATTTCGAATTCAAGTGCGGCCCGAAAGTCACATCAAGCGTCAAATCACTTGTCATTTTGAGTGATGTGATAACTTGTCACTTTTGATTTGAGTGATTGATGTGAGTAGTTGGTTGGATTAAAAAGCCATTTACCTTTTTTTAATTTATTGGTATTTGAATTTTGAATAAGTGTATTAGATACACTTATCTCCAACCACCAAAAACACACGTTCTCTTCTCTTTCTTCTTCCTTCTCTCTCGCCCAAAGGGGCTGGTTTTCTTCTTCCAAAATTCTGGTTTCACCGTGAGTTGAAGGAGAAGCAAAGGAAATTTTACGGCAAAATTTACGGAGTGCTAGTACGCTTTAGGAGTCTTGCGAAGGTGATAGGGAACCGCACCCATGAGCATGGAATCACATTTCAAAGCTTGGAGGTTGAAGTCATCCATGGCCAAATTTGGAGGAGCAAAATGGAGCAGAATGCCGAGAGTTCAAGGAGCTTCAAAGGGCATAAAAAGTTTTCGTTGTTCCTTATATTGCTCAACCGATCATTGTAAGTATTCTGAAACTTCCTTGTTGTATTCGCACATGAGCTTTTTGCTTAAATCGATCCCGGTTAGACCGTAGAAACCCAACAGTCGCGGTGCTGAAAATTGGCGTCGGGCGCCAAACTCTGGGCCATTCTCTATGTAGCCATGCTAAGGTCGCGTCGCGACACCACAAGGTTGGGCATCGCGATGCAAGGTAGTTTTTCTGGAATTGTGTTTTCATTGTTTTCATTTTTCCCGTGTGCTTCCGATGCATCCGTAATGTCCCAAAATATGTGTAATTACTCCAAGATTCATGTTCAATTGCTTCCTAATAATAAGACATAAACTAAACTATAATTAAGATCAAATTCATGATAATCAAGCCGAATTAGCAACGTTCAAAGTACATTTACATGCATATATCACAACCCCCATCCAGCTTATTGCTAGTCCATAGCAATTCAAGCCCAAAAAGAAAATAAGAACTAAACTAAATAATAAATAAATAAATAAATAAAAACTATCTAAGCCACTTTCGTATGGATCATGATTGCATTTAGCATATGCAACAAACCTTTAATCCTCTAGGTGGCCCCAGTGGACGAGTTATAGTCTCGTGAGGGCTTACAGCGACGACACCTACAAACGTCATTCAAAACACATGCAATCATGCAAAAAATAAAAAAAAAATGAAATAGTCCTAATAGTTACACATATTATTTTCCTCAACAAATGTCTAGTAATGAAACCAGAGAACCTTTAAAGTATTTAATGCAACTCGAATCCAAGTCCTTGAATAAGTCATCTAAGCCAGACTCACAATATGTGTATGTAAAGGTTCATTCACAGCTTGATTCCTAGGTAAGCCAACTCAATGATTTCGTTTAAAAATTGGGATCAGATGAGTCAAACCAACCTAGATATCTCAACTGTGCTCTGTAATTGTATTTTTTTTTGTGCTCAATATGGTATGATTTTTTTTCTTTTCTTTTTCTTCTTTCCAACACACCTACTCTTTAAGGTAGCATTTCTCCTCATGGTGGTCTTGACACTCGCCCATGGTTAGCTTCACACTTATTAGTTATAGGTGGTTTAATTTCTTCTGTTTTCTTTTTCTTTCTTTCAAAACTTTCTGCTTTTACTTTTAACCATACCATACATCATAACACTAGCAAATCAAGATTGACATCTAAGCAAACGGTCATTCATCGACATGTAATTTCTTTAACTAGTCACTTTGCCAACTACCTAGGTTCTTACTATTAAAAACCTATAGTTAAGTACTTACGAGTCTAACCTAGATCAACTACTCAAGGCATCAAATAAAAGTACATTAAAGAACTTATCATTTCTAAGATTTCATCCTAAAGTAAACAATACTCATCATTGGACTTATGCTTTACTATTAAGGACTAAAAACTAACAATTTTTTTAGAACAGCTACATGCAAACACCCTCACACTTAAAACTTGAATTGTCTTCAATGTAATATAAATATAAAGAAAAAAGAGTGAGGAACAACACTATCAGGCATGAAGTTGCTCAGGTTCCTACTGGTGAGACTTTAGTTGTACGGGCCGTGTGGATTGTGCTAACACCTTCATAAATACTCATGCAAATAATAAATATGCAATTAGCACACAATAAAATAAAACTAAAGTAAAGAAAACAAAATAAATAAAATAAAATAGTTGCAGATGCAAGGGTTGCCTCCCCGCTAGCGCTAAGTTTAACATTTTTAGCCAGACGTAACCACCCAATTTGTCATGGTGGCTTCCATGTAGCGGACCAAGTAGTCTCATGTGCTTTCTTCTTCGATAGGAACTGGTGATGAAGACATGAAAAAGAATTTATGGCTGGCTGTGGCATTATATCCATCGATCCCCCAGGATCGACTGATGGCTGAGATTTTAGGCTGCACATAAGGAAAAATTGGCTCAACCTCATTTTTAACTTTCCAGGGATCATCTTCAAGTGAGAACTAACTCTCATTTTCCTCTTTTTATGGTTTTTTGGTATTAGGTCCAGATCGGGAGGGTGAGATTCATGTTGTAAAGAAGCTGTTTCTGGTGAGACTGTGTCTATCAGGTATGTGTAAAGACACTGATCATCATCTCGTGGTTGTTTCTCAACATGAAAAATATTTACTTCTAGTGTCATGTTCCCAAATGATAACTTCATGAGACCATTCCTGCAATTAATAAGGGAATTAGCTGTAGCAAGAAAAGGTCTACCTAAGATGTGAGAAATTTTTTACTCAGTGTTAACCACAAATTGAGTGTCTAAAATCAGGAAATCAACAAGATAGTAGAATTCATCGATTTGAAGTAAAACATCCTCAACTACTCCCCGCGATGTTCTTATAGAGCGGTCAGCTAACTGTAAAACCACAGATGTAGGTTTAATCTCTCCAAGTGCTAGCTGCATATAGATATAATATGGCATAAGATTAACACTATCACCTAAATCTAATAAAGCCTGACCGAACTCATATTTGCCAATGTGGCAAGCAATAGTAGGGCATCCCAGATCTTTGTATTTTGGTGGGACCCTCTGGTCAATCACTGCACTTGCTTGCTCTGTTAAGAATGCAGTCTTCTTCACATGATGCCTTCTCTTCATTGTGCATAAATCCTTCAAAACCTTCACATATGTGGGAACTTGTTTGATCACATGTAACAAAGGAAGGTTAATCTTTACTTGTTTTAAATGTTCTAGGATCTCACCATTAGTGTTTGGAGCTCTCGCAATAGGCCTAAGAGCTTGAGGGAAAAGTACTCTAACTGGGATATGTGGCACTCGTTCTTCCTAAGGAATATTGGTACTAATATCTTTGGGGTCACCTGTTGGGTTTCTAGGTTAATCCCAAGATCAAATCAAGCATAGAAATAGAACAAATACGCAAAGAAGAGTGGCGGAAACACACTTACATTGAATGAATTTGGATGTGTTGAGAAGCAAAAAATTCCTCCAAGAAGTCTTTGAGAATTCGGCCAAGGTGATATCCCAAGCTCCAAGCTTTGTCTTGTGATTCCAAGCTCTTAGAATAGGTTTCCCTATCACCTTTTATTGATTCCTTGAAGGTGCTAACCTTAAGAAAAATTGCCACAATGTTTCACTTCATTTCCTTCCTTGTTCGGCCAAGAGAGAAAGAAATGGAGAGAGTAATTTTCTTGTGAAAACCGTGAATGGCTAAGGGAGAGAGAGAATGATTTTTGTTGATTTTATATTTCAATTTCAAAAATTAAAATAATGATATACCGTAGTTGGTATATGTCAACAATGCCATCAAGTTTGGAGTGTTTAAGAAGTCATCACCAACTTCACCAAAACCCATCACCAAAAAGCAACTTTAAAGTGACAAGTGATGTGACATGTGGGCCCTACTTGATTAAAAATCCGAGTGGGCCCGCAAACACTTCCGGGCTCGGGTTCGCTAATTCTGAATTAACGAACTTTCATCGCGACGTAATTAAATCGAATTTAATTAAATAATTATGCCCAGCAAAATTACTATTCACGTCGCTAACGAATTAATTCTAAATTAACTCGTTTGCCCGAATTAAAATCTAATTTTAATTCCGCGTCGAAATCTAATTTCGTTTAATATATCGAATATATGATTTTATCGATTAATTCCAAATTAATCGTTTCACTCTCTCCAAATAGTATTTTATCCTAGATAAAATCTCTCCTTAATTAATCCCAGATTAATAAAGTTCGAATCATACGTCATCGGTGAATCTTCGGGAAGCGACCTAAGAGATCCCTGGATATGTTGGCAGTAAATCCGGTCGTCGGACTATCCGAACACGTACGTACCTTGTACTACGTTCTTACCGATTTACGAGACAAGGTTGGCTTCTAGCAAAGCGTCATGCCTACCCAATTCTCTAGAAATATTCTTAATGGAATATATAATCTATATCTGGCGTAGTATACATAGTATTGCGTATATCGATCCAGTATCGGATGTCACATGCAAGGCCTAAGGCTGGAATAGTGTCTGCCCCGTACGAAGCATATATCGGATCACTAGCAACTAGTCTCTTTATTATCGGATAATCATGACCTAGTCATATTATCCCGATGGTTGCAACCCTTTAGAGAACCAGTTCTGTATCCCTGCGTGACCATCATCTCCATATGACTGGAGTGATATTTCAGTCTTGACATCACACCCAATACACTACGATTCTCAATAAACCTAGAAGAGGCGTACACAGAACCTGTTAAAGTCCTGGATGACCAAAACCAAAGCGTATTGATTGTCTCAAGTACTAGCGATGCAAGTCTCAGGTTAAGACCAAATATACCTACCCTGATGTGGACTCCCATAGACACATAGTCATACTACCAATGGGATTCCGAGGGGTCTATCCAATGCGAAGCTGTTTTCCGTACCAACGGTAAAACACAACCTCTTACCACACTTGCATAAGTATCCAATACTTAAATATATGAGAACTATGTTGTTACGCTTCTGATAAGTGCATGAAAATGTGCTTTGAAACATCACTTATCTGGGTTTATTGTTAAGTAATTAGTTATATATTTTATAATTTATTACATAATTTCTATTGTTATATTAATTTAGAAATATTTATTATTTAAACTAATTTAGTGATTTTTATTTGTAGGAATATTAATACATGGATCATGGGACAATTGCAAGTGTTTAAGAGCCATACTGATGCATAGGACGCACACAGGAACCGAGAACTCGAAAATCAGAAATCAGTGAGAAATTGTACTGGCGCCATGGCGCCATACTCCCATACAAAATCCAGAGAGTTAGGCGCCATGGCGCCACCAAAGAGGAGAGAGAGAGCAATGTTGTTGACCAAGGAGTGAAAGTGTCATCAAAAAGAAGAAAGTGTGGAGAGTTTGCTTTGACCAAGACCTTAAATTGGAAAATCTTGCACGTGGGCCCTTGAATAAATTAATTAGGTTTCAATTTGTTTGACTTTACAAAAGCAAGGTGGGGCCGCTGTTGATGAAGAATTAGAGAAGAGAAGACGTGGGCATTAGGGTTCTGCTTTTGCTCATTATAAAAAGGCCATGCAACGTAAATTTTGAGAGCGCAGCCTGCGCATAATACAAAATCAAGAGCTGCTGCCGAGAAATAAAAAAAAAACAAAAACCAGCAGAGGCGGAGAGCTGTGCATAAAACAGCAAAAATATTCAGAAGCAGCCGAGAGAGAGTGCCGAGAGTTCAGAGAAGAAATCAGAGCCCAGAAGCCGGGACACAGAGCCGTGATGATTCAGAGCGATATATCTCTCCAATCCCAGGCTATTTTTATTTCTTTTATGAGGAACTAATCCCCTAGGCAAAGCTATGGATGAACTCTTGTGTTGGATTTTTATTATTTATGTTTTTTATTCCTACGAACCTTTTAATCCTTTAATAAAATTGATGTTTATTATTTTCTATCATCCTTCGATTTATTAATCCAGAAATTATATTTTGTCAAATCCCATATAGATCCAATCATGCTTCTTCTATGTGTGGTTTGCGAATTTAATTGTGACTGGTAAAGTTATTTTGCGTGTTGGTCTTCTGCTGCAGTATTTCCTGAGGGTATATTGTCGACGTTAGATAGATCGTAACGATAACTTTTGTGTGCTGTTAACATAGAGAAAATAATCATTAATTACCATAGAATTTGAATATGTGTAGAATTGAATATCTTCCGGTTGTTGGTTTGGGATGTGAAACCCTCAACTGAGTAATAACAGGAATTAATAACTAAATATATGAGTTTGATGCAAGAGGGATTCCTGACGCTTTGCTATTTATCTCTACTGTTATCTCTTATTATCTTTTCATTATTTTATTTATCTTTATTTTAATTACCAATTTTATCGTTTTATTTATTAAGTTACCGTTAACGTTTTTGCTTAAGTGAATTAGTTCCGTTGTGACCATCTCTCTGAGGAATCGACACCCCAGCTATACTGCGATAACTGCAAGTTATTTTTGGGCGTAATCAGCTTCCATAACACGCACAAGTGCGATACTAGTCTATTCCGCATTATCGATGTCTAGTCTCGATAATACTACGACTAGGGATATTTAATGATTAAACCGTCGTGGATTGATATTGTCTCAGATCATCTCAATCCGGAACTAATCATAAGGACTTTCATCATTCACACATTTAAGTAATCTAATTACGAAATCATAAAAGGCAATTTCCTTTTCTACATAATTAATTTGTACAAAAACACAATGTCTTTTACAAATATTGACGCTATGGGTCATAATTGTCCAACATCACCTATAATGTTGGAAGTGTCCTGCAAGCCTATCTCTTTACCGCTCCTAGTGATTATGGCATTAACACATTTTACATTGGATGCCTTATGATCAACATGTGCCATGTGTTGCCCTTGTTGATTTGGTTGAGCTTAAGATGGAAACTTTCTTTGTTCTTGCACACTCAAGACAATAGTCAACTTAGAGACTTGACTCTTTATCTATTTATTGTCTTCAACCACCTGAGCTATCAGTGACTCAAACCTTTGATTAGTTTTGCTCTGGGCCTCTATAAATGCATGGATAGTGTCCTCTAAAGCATTTCTAGGAATGGTAGGTGTGTGATACTGGGGGGCACTGTAACCTTTAGGTTGTGGTGCTTGATTGAACTGTTGAGACTTCTGTTTCCAACTAAAATTTGGGTGATTCCTCCAACTAGGGTTATAGGTGTCTGAATAAGGTATGTATGGCTTCTTGTACATCCCCAAGGTATTACATTATTCCTCATATGTTTCCCTCATCTCACCTTTAGGTTGTGGTGCTTGAGTGGGCTGTTGAGACTCATGTTTCCAACTGAAATTTGGGTGATTCCTCCAACTAGGGTTATAGGTGTCCGAATAAGGTGTGTATGGCTTCTTGTACATCCCCAATGTATTACATTATTCCTCATATGTTTCCCTCATCTCACCATATACAGGACACTCTTGGGGCCAGATGGTTAATCCTCTTACACATAAAACATACCCATTGAGGTTCTAACTGGGCTACCGTATGCATAGTCTTGCTATCTTTGGCTTTTAAAGCTCATATCTCTCTGTACAATAGCTCAACCTGTGCTATAAGATTATCCTCTTCCCTAAAGTGGTGTATGCCTCAGCTAGAAGGAGTGGGATGTGTCCTATCAGTGATATCCATGGCATTTGGTCCAGTCCAAGTGTGAGATTTCTCGACTAGGTCATTTAAGTACTCCAATGCCTCATCTGGGTCCATTCGCATAAACTCACCATTGCACATTGTCTCAACGAATTGACACTCTCTAGGGGTTAGACCGTCATAAAAGTAACTCACTAAGAGCCAACTCTCATACACATGGTGAGGACAACTAGCTAGCATCTCCTTAAACCTCTCCCAAGTTTGATAAATGGTTTCACTATCTTTATGGGAGAAAGTAGAGATCTGTCTTTTCAGGGCATTAGTCTTATGGTGTGGGATTATTAAAGAGTGCATGTGTCATCTTATCCCATGACCCTATCGAACAAGGTCTTAAAGCGTACAACTAGCTTTTAGCTCTATCCTTAAGGGCAAAGGGGAAGAACTTAAGTCTAATTTTGTTTGTAGTCCCAAATCGGTCATGAAAGGTTGCTACAACCTCTCCAAACTCCCTAATATGCACATAAGGGTTCTCATTCTCCAAACCATGAAAGGTTTGGAGATACTGTATCATTCCAGGTTTAAAGTCTATATGTGGTCCATTAGGGGGAAATATTATACATGATGGTGTAGCTGTGCGAGTAAGATGGAGGTACTCCTCAAGAGTCCTAATGGGTGGTCTCTCTTAATCACTCATGTTGTGTGTGCTAGAGGTAGATGGTGTAGCAAAAAGATTATCAAATAGAATTTCTGAATCGGAATCTTCATCTCCAGTTCTAACAAATCGATCCCAAAGTTTAGGCATGCACTCAAACACAGGAAAAACAAGAAACTGAAATAAAAAATATTCAAACTAAAAATAAAAATATAAACTAAGACTAAAACTGAAGTAAAGTAAATAAATAAATAAAAAAAAAATAAATATAGAACGAAGTTACCGCTTTGTTGACCAAAAAAACCTACTCATGTTGATTGTAAACCGTCTCCCCGACAACGTTGCTAAAATTTGATTACGTCTAAAAAGTACTTGCGGTTATTGCAGTATAGTTGGGGTGTCGATTCCTCAGAGAGATGGTTACAAGGAACTAATTCACTTGATGAAAACGTTAGCAATAACTGAATTAAAGAAAATGGATTTAATAGGTAATGTGAAATAAAAACTATGAGAAATACTTAAGAGTTATCAGTAGAGAAAAGCAACAAAGCATCGAGAATCCCTATTGTATCAAATTCCTATATTCAGTAATTGATTCCTTTTATTAGTCAATTAAAGGTTTCACATCCCAAACCAGCATTCAGAAGATAATTTAATTCAAAACATATGAATAACATATGAAACACACAATGTTATCGTTATGACCTATCTAACATCGACAATATACCCACAGGCAATACTGCAGCAGAAGATCAACTCATAAAAGAACATTACTAGTCACAACTAGGTTCCCAAATCACACATAGAAGAAGCATGACTATTCATATATGTAAATTGGTAAAATATAATCTCTGGATTCATAATCAAAAGATAATAAAGAATAACAAGTCATCAATTGAATTAAACGTTAAAGAGTGTTCATTAATAAAAAACATGAATATAAGAACTTAATTACAAGAGTTCATCCTTAGCTTTGCGTAGGAGATTAGTTCTCTATATATAAGAGAGACATAGCCTTGATAGATCGGAGGAGCATCCTGTATGGCATGAAGCTTCCTCGTTCTTCTCTCTCAAATATGTGTCTTCAACACTTTGTTGTGTGTTTTCTCTATGTTTTTCTCCTCTCTTTTTTAGGGTTTTGGACGAACTTGGGTTTATGTAGGGAAGTCTCAGAGTCCTTATACGCATAAAACACGACTAAATTAAGTTTATGGGTCTTCCGGGGCGTCGCGGCACCGGAAAGTGGCGCTGAGGCGCCAAACTCTCAGCCATTCTCTATGTAGCCATGCTGAGGTCACGTCGCGACGCCATAAGGTTGGGCGTCGTGACGCAAAGCAGTTTTTCTGGAATTATGTTTTCTTCATTTCCGCTCTTCCAGAGTAATTCCGATGCGTCCGCAAGGTCCAGAAACATGTGTAATTGCTCCAAGATTAATGTTCCATTGCTTCCCAATAATAAGACATAAAATAAACTATAATTAAGATCAAATACATAATAATCAAGCCGAATTAGCGATGTTCAAAGTACATTTTCATGCACTTATCACTACCCTACTTGAAGTAGGCGGTAATAACCATCATGCCAGTCTATCTAGATTATCAAAGTCGTTACTGTCGTTAATATTATGATTAGGAATATTTAGAAGTAAAGAGATCTCATAGACCAAAATAATGGTTATTTAATCTATATAATTTAGCATATCTTTTATGGCATCATCATTATTTTCACATTTATACTTCTAATTGTGTAATATTTGCTTACGTGTATATATAGATCCATAGTGAGACCTTGGTTCATTTGACTTGTGAAATGTCTTCAATTTTTTTTACATTTTGATCGATTCATCAATGTTTATAAACTATCCACAATCACTATCACAATTACATTATGATCTCTAGTAATGATATTTTGTAATATATTTTCTTAATCTATAACATTTTTTTAAAAAATTCTGGAGAGCTACTTAGCATTTGGCCTCTAGTTTTATTAGAACAATTTGTAGCTTTAAGTTTGGATCAATCTAAACTATTATCTTTTAAGTAAACATGTTATACCTTATGTGAATCATTATAATCTGTAAAAGATCTTAAGTTTTCATTATTATATCAAGTATTTTAAGTTTTCAAGTTTCCTGAAGAGTGGTAAATCTATCACTATTTCCCACTCATTTAACCTAATATTTTGTATAGTTTCTTGAGCTTTGTGAATATTTTGATGTGTTTTTGTGTTATTTTGTAGATAAATAAAGTTTCAGGACATTCTGGAGGTGATTTGGAGCAAAACAGTGAAAATTGGGAAAAAAAAGGGCATTTTGGTAATTTGTCCGCGTCACGACGCATAAAGTGCGCCGGACATGCTAACGTGCGCCGAGGGACACATGTCAGAATCTGAGAAAATGGACTTGCTAACGTGCGCCGACCTTGCTAACGTGCGCCTTGCCACGTGTCATCATCACAGAAGATCAGCTAAAATGCGCCGTCTACCACGTGTCGAAATCTCATTGGACCAAAGCAAGCGCGTGACACGTGTCGAGTTTTCATTGGACCGAATCATCGGTGACTCACATGCTGCCACGTGTTAATCTCTCATTGGACCAATCCAAAACGCGTGCCACGTGTCAGATGTTCATTAGACCGATAGCTCAGCCAATCACCGTCTGCCACGTGTCGTCTTCCCATTGCACCACCTTTACCGCGTGACACGTGTCATCACGAGATTATGCCGACAATGCGCGTGGTCAACCCGCGTGGACCAAAGTAAACAGGTCCAGCGTCGCTACGCTGAAGCCCTTGGCGTCGCGACGCTGGACGCAAAAATTGTCTATAAATTGAGCTCGAGATTTCAGTTTTAGTTGCACCATTCTCTCTCATTTATTTGATGTAAATAGGGAGTTTCTCTCTCTAATTTCTTTTAATTTAAGTTTTGTAATTAATTTTTAATTACATTCTGTAATAGTAATTACTTTCTGTAATAGTAATATTAATTTATCTTGTTTTTACTGTTTCAGTTTTACTATTCAACCATGATGAGGTAACTTCTCCTTGCTAAGGTGAAATGTAATTCTTTTACTGTTATTATTTAGATTAATCTCCCTTAAATATAATATATTTACTATTTAAAATTTGACTTAATAAGGATACCGCCATATTGGTCGGTTGGCTATTAAATTTAAATCGGTTTAAACCTGACTAATCCAGGATACCGCCTATATGGCTGGTTGATAATTAAATTTTCTTACCGCCTATATGGCAGGTTCATGGACAAATCATACCGCCTTTATGGCTGGTCGGACTTAATTTGAATTAATCAGGTTACCGCCTATATGGCTGGTTGGTAATATTATCACAAGTTTATATATTATTTTATGGGAGATATCTAAAATAGTAAATAGTAAAAGTAATTCCTTTTACCTTAGTATTTTATTTTATTGTTATTTACTTTTCAGTATTTACTTTACCGCATTTACTATTTCGCATTTTTACTTTATGTCTTTTACTTTTAAGTTTTTACTAGCCCTAGCCATGTGTCATAACTAAGTTAGTTATCTAGGGTTGTGATGAATTTCAATATCACTGGTTTATAAGGGTTAGATTATAGTTTGGGTAATATAAAGATTTATTTATTGAGTCTTAATCTTAATGCTTTTTATTAACTGGCCATTAATAAAATTGATTAGGTAAACTTAAAATGAACTAGACATAAGGATTTTAAGTTTAAGACCTTAAACTCAATAGCCCACGATCTTCCTTGAGGATAGATAACCCTTTAATAGATTTCCTTACAGGATAGACATATACCTGTCGGGCGGGGGTAGCCATAATTGGAACTTAAACTTAATGAATCCAGATAATTTGGTTGACATAGACATATGATTCAATTGGGTTAAACTGGGTATTTATGTCTGACCATCGACAGAGGCTCACACATAATTTAGTGTTCCAGGTTAATAAATCAATATATTACCCAACTTTAAGATAACCACTTCATCTTTAAAATGATATTGGAAGAAATCACAACCCTAGATAGTTTTTAATACTGAATTTTCTTAAAATTTACTTTCGAACAATTTAATTTACTTGTCTTTAAATTTAGAATCATCGCCATTTCAAATCAATCAAACAACCTGTTAGATACTAGTAATCATTTGACCTCATAAAATTAATAGCTTAGGTATTAAGTCCTCGTGGGATCGATATTTTTTTATACTACTTGAACGATACGTACGCTTGCGTTATACGTGTGTGTTTACGCCGGTCATTTCCCCAATAGGTCAACAACACATCATTTAGCCTTTATAAAATCTTAATGATCGATTTTGTAATACCCCACCAGAGGCAGGATGATACCGGCATGAGACAGAATTAATCCATCTCCATAAACCTCCAAATTTACAGAAAATCGGGCATTATGTATCCTAAAACTGGACAACCTGGATCACAGTCCAACATCAAAACAAAATCTAAGAAAAACATCAAATAAACAAAATGACCTCAAGTCCAAATAAAACACATCAAAATCAACACTTAAGGGCTCTCTGCCCACAACATCATTTGCAATCATAAATTTTATTTAATAAATACATAACAACATGCTCAATACGACAAATAACATTTTAAATATAGACCCTAACTTCTAAAATTTTTCTCCAGGACACTTGCGAGGGTGACTGTAACTTGGACGATCCGCGCCTCGAGCATGACTCCCAAAGCTGAAGTGGTTGACCAGTGTGGAAGCTAACCTGCGAAACTAGCAAACTGGTTTGGTGTGAGATATAAAACCCAGTAAGTAACCATGCTAGTACTACAAACAGAACATACAAGTCAAGCGTATCATTAAATTTTCGGAATAACCAAATTGTTACAAGTTCATAGTTATTAACTTTTTATTATTCTTTATTCTTTATGCATGTCAAATCTTCATATTTACATATTTATATATATATATATATATATGCCGCAAACATCCAAAACACATAAGGCTACAATTCGAATATCATAGAGTACATCGTTAAACATCAAATCCACTTCAATCACATGAAACATAAAGTCATATATCAATACTTTTATCACGAATAACCATATTTGAAATTTATCAAATCGACAAGTCCAACAAACTTTCTTCATTTTGAAACAAACACTTTTAATTGATGCAAACTTTCTTCAATTTCGATAGCCTCACAATGACTTAACATACGTGATTCATATGCATTCATACATATCATAACTCACTTCTCTTATATTCATGCCAATACAATTTTAGAATTCTTACATATATACGTACATACGATAACAACTTAGTAAACAAACTTTACATCATCTTATACTAATACTGGTTTTCAAATTATTCATTTATTCCACGTGAATATACACAGTTCATACATAACATGAAATCTATCATACACATACATACACTCAAACATACATACAATCATCGAGCAACCGACAATGAAGCATACATAACTGTTAATACACAAGAGAACACGTAACTCAAACAATACATATATATGCGATGGCTTATACAAACAATGCTCATACGAGACTCATTACTTATTTTAAATAGGTATGAAATGAATGTCGTCTGTACGGATCCCTAACTAGCTCGACTACTACACCATGAGAACATCAACCAATTAAACATACACACATGCACACATATCACGTAACACAAACTCATCGCACGATTTCTCATACACTAGCACATACATGACAAACACATCTAAATCTTCATGCAAATACTCATTTATATACATATATTTTAAACATATGAATATACATTACTATGAACTCAAATGCTAAATCCTTAACTATCCTCATATCTTTCATCATCGCTGAAACACCCTTAGTTTCAGATTTTCCATATAGTAAGCTCTGATACAAAAGCTTATCAATTATACATATCCATTCAGGAAGAACTTAGTTTATACTTATTTCTTATCATAATTATCCAATCCAACCTTTATACCGACAATCACATGTTTGAGTCAATAACAAACTTATCCACAAAATCGCACACATACATGTGCTAATACAAACTCATAAGTCATAACTTACTCCCTTTACCGATCTTTTATACCCAAATCATACATATCATATCATCTCATACATATACAAATACCCATACATAACAATTTTGTGAAATTATAAATAGGTCTCTATCTTTTGGTTCTTTTAGAAATTCATATTTTTGAGGCCTTTCTAATATAATTTTTTAAAAGCATTCAACAAGAAAGTTATTACTTTTTAAAAGACCTTTCCAACGAATTAAAAATCAGCTCAATCAAAGTTCGTTTGCTATTTTTATGGCCTAAAGAATGAAACTTCTTCATATCTAAAAATCCCTGTAACCAAATCTTTCGAATTTCATGATTTCCATATACCATTTTAAGACACTCCAACACATTTTTTTAATGCTTAAATTATTTTTCTCCAACATCGTCTCATCTGAGACCAAAACTATAATTCGAAAACCTTCCAGAACTGTTCTGAAATTTCGAGAGATTACATTTTCATTATTAAGAATACATTTACACACTCCCGCTAGCACTCTTGTAAACTATGTTTATCTTCATAATTGACAAAGTCAAATTTATTGACTACCTTGTCAATTTGAAGATTCTAAATTCAATGATTCACTACAAGAAAAAAGGCCTTTACTGACACTAAGGTTAGTGACACTAGGCTAAAAGTGTCAGAAACGACGTGTAAATGGGCCTATTTCCGTGTTTTTCACTTAAATATCAATAATTACTGACACTATGGTATCAACGATTTTAGTGTCAGTAATTACTATTACAATAGTATCAGTAAGAAATAAAAAAAAAAAAAAAAACGCGTAGTCGTCTGGAGTCGAACCAACACCTCGCGGAAGTGACGTTTTCGCATATATTACTGACACTAGAGTATCAGTAAATTTAGTGTCAGTAATTAATGATACCTTAGTATCAGTAAAAAAATTAAAAAAAAAATTATTTCCTTAAGTCTGCTGGGACTCGAAATTGTAAACCATTGATATAAATTTTTTTTTATTGTAAGGCTTTACCACTGGGCCAAATCGTGACTTTTGTTCCTTAAACCGCGGTTTATAAAAATATATATGTATTTGTCGGGTCAAAACCTGAACCGTAGTTACCAAATCAATCTTAGTAATTTAGGGTTCCTCTCATTCCCACCTTTTTTTTCATCGCGCAGCCTTTGTTTCCCCCTTCTTTACTCTCAAATATGAATCTCTCATTACAAGAAATTCTATGTTTTGTGGCAAAAATTTAATGGGGAAATAAATTTCGTCATTAAAAATAATATTTAAATCCATTTTATTTACAGACCCATTTTTTGACATTTTTGAGCACAATACTCTTACAAACAAAACCCTAACCCTCCATGTTTTTCCTCCTCCACCAAAACGAAACACAGACCCAATTTCAAACCCCCCCCCCCCATTTTCGACTTCCTCTTCACTAACCATTTCTTCTTCATAAAAAATCCTCCTGACTACCTGTTCGTTTCCTACCCCCAAGCATCGACATCAAAAATTCACACTTCTTCAAAATTCCCAAACATCTCCACGACCGGCTAGGCATACGTCTGCGATTCCCGATGGCAACAAGACTTCTAGGCAAGCCATGGTTCAACTCCCCTCTCCAACAGAACCCCTGCTTCACTCCAAAGGTATATTTTTTTGCATTTTGCATTTTTATTTTCGAGTCTCATTTGTCAGGTAATTTTTAGATCTAATGTAAATCCAACTGATGTGTGTTGATTTTGTGTTTCAATGCATCATTTACTCTTGTTAATTAATTTTTGAATTGGGTTTTTAATTATCCATTAGTGCTTTTCTGGGCAAGTTTGCTGTTAGTTTTTAGGTTTAAAAAATTAGATTAATCGGCAGTTTCTTATTGGAATTTTCAGTTGTGGACCCTCCATGTTATTTATATGCCTTGTTTAAAGTGATAAAGAAGCCCCAAGATTATCTGAGAGTGGTTTTCAATTTTTGGTATGCATTTTAATCACAAGATTTTGGATTCCATCTGGTTTGAGCGTAAGTGGCTGTAAGTTTGTTCACGTGGTTGCCTTCTCTGTGTGAGAAGTTTGCCAAAAAAACAACTCTTTTTACTCTTTTTGGAGTAGTTTGACTAATTTTCTAAGCTTGACTCATTTCAATTTGTACAGTGATTTGCTTATAAGAGTTGAGTGAGTTTCTAATATGTTTATTTACTTCGCAAAATAATATGTTCTGCTAACTCTTTTTGATTCATTTTTGATATTCTTATTCATACTTTTCTTGTCATCGATAAAATCTAGCTTATCATCTAGTTTTAGAAATTTTCACCGTGTTATGACTGCTTCTTGATTTCATGGAAACATGGTGACTGAATTATCCTAACAATTATGTACTGGGATCTTAAGTTATATTGGGACAATTTTAGCTGCTTGTATTCACGAGAGTCTTATTTTTATATTAATCTTTTTGCAAATTTATTAGCTTGGATGAATAATTTTTTCATTTTTTATTTTTAATTTAACTGCTGTTCAGGCTTGGAAGCTCCTCGAAATAGCTTGGAACTGCAATTAGAAACTTCTAAGAGCTATAGTGTTGTAGGAGATGCGCCGGTAATTTTTTTAATACATTATCTTGGTTCTAACATATAAAGTGGTTCTAATTTTCTTGAAATGAGGGTCATCTGTGAAAGTGTGGCTTTTGTGATATGCATAACATGGTGCATTTGAGACTGGACTGTTGGTTGAAAAGGACTACTTTTAGACTTCATATCTTTTGAGTATCAGGGGTAACACTCTCTCTTGGTTTGGCTTTTCTTTATTGCATATTTGTGGAGCTTTTTGACAGAATATTTGATCATCTTTAAGAATGTCATGCCATTCTTGTGGGTGAAAGAATGACTTATGACCTACTTTAGAGGCTTAGACTCCCATATTTGTATTATCTTTCCATGTAGTAGTTGCTTAATCTAAACCTGTATCTCCTTCTGAAAATTGCCAAGACCTTCCACAAAGTCAACGTTTCAGATGTCATGACTATAGTGATGTAGTTGATATGGTTCAAGATGCGTATGAGCAATGTGATAAAGATCATAGCTCAATTTCAAGTTATGTAATCCAGATTTTTATTACCCTTTCTTTCTTATTTAGCTTTCACTGGGTGCTTCTTGCAATTGACATAGTACGACGCACGATATATTATCTGGATCCTAAGGGGAATAATCCTACTGATGAGTTGATGCAAATTGTTAATCAGTTAAGTTATAGTTGTTTTCTCTTTATTTTAACATTGGGTTTATTGTTGCATTATTTATATGATATCCAATTATAATTTTTTGTAGGGGAATTAGAGTGTATCAATCTTTACATTCTAATAATAAGAGCGGTAGTGTGACTTGGGTATCTGTGAAGGTACAAAGTTATGATATATATATAATTTTTGTGATATGCAACAATGAGAATATTTAGAATATGTCTAAATGAACTAATATGATATGATAATTCTTTTTTATAGTGTCCAATGCAGCCTGGAAGTTTTGAATGCGGTTATTATGTGATGAAATACATGCAGCAATTGTGCTGATGGGTTTAATTTGGGGGTTAATTTGTTTTATTTGTGAGTTTTGCTAGTGGGTAAGATTGCTTTGAGACTTGAAAGTTAAAACAATCATGATGTAAAATATTCTATTAACAGTGTCTCGATGTTCTCTATGTCAGACATGAACTTGGAGATAGTTTTTTACCTGATGAAGTTTTGCCATGTTCTGATTGATACTTGTTGAAACCTTTGGGGGATATGGCACCTGTCATCTGATGTGCTTTGAGGTGCAGCATGAATGCTATGGAAGCAGTATTTGATATATTGAGATCTAACATGTTTATCTCATCTATTTTTATGGCAATTACCTGGAATGTTACATTCTAGTACATTTTGAGCTTTGAACTTTTAGTTTCCAGGAATTCCATAATGAACAACTATCTTGTCATCTTGATTTGCTTCCTGCATTTGGAAACAGTATTAGATCATGTCATCTGATAAACTTGTTATTATGGATGCCATTTGGTTTTTTATATGCATGCTCTTAGGTTGTTGGTATGATTATTGTCAATAAGTGCTTTATGTGACAAAAATTAGATTAGGGTTATATTTTGTATTTTTATTTGGATGTATTTAATGTTTTTATTTATGAAGATATCGATTTTTTTTGGAAGTCTATCTAATTCTTAACATTTGGTTATAATTTCAGATTTTGTGCCAGATATCATATTGTTGGGGGATTGTTGCAGGCTTCTCAACAAGTATCATGAATTTTGGTGGGGGCATGACATTTTGATGGGACTTTAAGAGTAGTTTTTGAAATATATATATGTTAATTTAAAGATTGTCTATGGAGTTTTTGTATTCATCATGTGATACTGTTGAATTGATTAATACGATTAATCTATTATATTGCGAATTTTATATAAATGTAATTTTTTAGTTTTTTATTTCATTGAGTTGGTATATATATATATATATATATATATATATTTTATGATTAATTTAATTACAAAAAATAAGAAATATATTGTGAAATAATACGATTTTTAAATTTTAAAAGATATTGACGGATATTGATACTATAGTAACAATAATTACTGACACTAAAAATCAAATATATGCGATATATTGATACTGCAGTAACAAAATTTACTGACACTATAGTATCACTAAATACTGATGATATAGTGTCAATAATTTACTGACACTAAAATAGTGTGAGAGATTACTGATACCATAGTGTCAATAATTTTCTGATACTACAGTATTAACGTTTACTGACACTAAGAATCACTGACACTAGAAACTAGTGTCAGTGATTTCTGGCTGCGGCAACACTGACACATTTATATAGTGTCAGTAAAACCCTTTACTGACACTAATTTAGTATCAGTAAAAGCCTTTTTTCTTGTAGTGATTGTTCCTTATCCATGAATGGATCATTATAGTTTGCAAACTTTATTTATGACATTTTAGGCTACAAAGCTATTTTGACAGCAATTTTTCAAGCTTCATGATTCCAATAAGTAACTATAACAAGCATATATCCTAATGGATTTTTTTCTAACAACATGAAATAAGTTTTTATTTTATTTTATTTTATTTTATTTTTTTTTTAATTTTAATTTTTAGATAATCCATTGGATTGATATTAACCCTTTTTCTACTAAACTAACCTTATATGTTCAGATATTGTTATTTAGTACCACATCCCAATAAATCCAAGATGTAACTGGCAGGAGACAGGAATCCCATCTCATTAAGTCTCTATCATGCGCATACTAGACATAACTTAGCCTGGACAACTTGAATATACAATGACATATAATCTTGCAAACGTGATATTTCTTATAACATACATTACTTGGACATAATATGCATAACTTATACATTTGAGTTTCGCATATACATTGCATGTCATGACATTTATTCTTAATAATATTAACTTTATAACCATATAATACAAGATGTGAATGGACCCATGACACAGTGGCCCTAATGATTATAACTGGTATTCATCTTCTCCAAAACTTGTCTTCGAAGTCCATGGAATCCTCACCAAGAGGTTACTAACTATGAGCTCCTACAACACAAAAACTAGAGAGTGGGGGTTAAGTCGTGTGAACGACGTAGTGAGTGAATATTGTTCAATCGTAAAACATGTATTTAGAAATATCCTTAAGGCATAATCATCATTTACAAAAAGTAAATACGGTCAAACAATTTCTTTTCAGCAAAAATCCATAAATCAAAATCCATTCATGTTTTACATCAAATTCTCATAAAAAAACATCATGTAATAAAGTATCATGATTCATAACATAGGAAAAACACATCAGTTCCGTAATCTGGGGGTAACAGTGCTCATACTCCACGAGACCTAGCACCGTAAGAATAGAGAGAGGGAATAGTACACAGTGCTAGTGATGAGCGGAAAATATATCAATATTTACCGCCCCTTTTACTTAATATTTTGTTTAGTTTCTCGAGTTTGATGAATGTTTTGATGTGTTTTAGTTTATTTTGCCGATAAAATAATATCGGGACACAATGAAATCATTTAGGACGAAATTTGGGTCAAATAAGGGTTAAAATTGGACTTGACATATTAATTTTGGAGATTGGAAACTTGAAAGGACGTTTTAACGAAGTGTAGTTTTGGAAATTCTAGTTTTGCGTATCTGTTATATTTTGGGCATAACATTTTACTCCGATATCGGATTGAGCTGATTCAAGTTCCAGATTAAAGAAGACTCAAAGATCTAAAACTTTGAAAGACAAAATAATTTCGAATTCGGAATATTTCATGCCCAAAATTGATGAACCATACAGAAGTGTGTTGTGTGTAATTATTAAAGTCATTTTCAAAACAAAAAATAAATTAATAAATAAATAATAAAAATTATCAAATCACCACCAAACATGATAAGCAATTAGTGGAACAATTAATAATGTATTTGGTGGAGCAATTTGTGGAGCAATTAGTGGAACAATTAATAATGGATTTGGTAGATGATTTGATGGAGGTAAAATTTTGCCTATAAATACCAAGCCATTTCATTTGTAAATTCATACTCTCTTCTAAGGAATTCCTTAAGAATACTAAGAAGATTGTATCTTGTTTGTTTATTTACAGCTTTCAGTAATTAATTTCTGCTTTCGCACTTTCTTTTCTTTACTTTTCAGTTTTTACTTTCCGCATTTTAGTTTTACGCACAATACTTTTCTTTCTTTAATTTTCAGTTTTTACTTTTTAGTAATGAGAAGGTAACTCCCATTTGCTGGGGTAAAAGGTAAAACTTTTATTACTAATATTTTGATTAATCTCCCTTAATTATAATATATAAACTAGTTAAAACCTGACTTAACGAGCATACCGCCATATTGGTCGGTTGGTAATTATTTGAATTGGTTTTAACCTGACTAAACTGGATACCGGCTGATTGGTCGGTTGGTAATTAATTATTAATTTGACTTAATCTGGATACCGTCAATAAGGCTGGTTGGTAATTATCATGCAAATTTAATATATTATATTAAGAGAGATATCTTAAATAGAAGTAATAAAAGTGGATCATTTTACCTCATCATTTTCTTTTATTGTACTTTTACTTTATTTACTTTTCAGCAATTTACTTTCAGCATTTACTTTTAAGCAATTTACTTTCAGCATTGACTTTTCAGTAATTTACTTTCAGCAATTTACTTTCAGCATTTACTTTTCAGTAATTTACTTTCAGCATTTACTTTTCAGCATTTAATTTTCAGTATTTTACTTTATGTCTTTTATTTTATTTAAGTTTTTACTACCCGTAAATATGTGTCGTAACTAAGCCAGTTATCTGGGGTTGTGATGAAATCCAATATCACCGGTTTATAAGGGGTTAAATTACAGTTTGGGTAATATAAAGGTTTATTTATTGAGCCTTAATCCTAATGCTTTTTATTAACTGGCCATTAATAAAATTGAACTGGTAAACTTAAAATGAACTTGGAAAAGAGATTTTAGGTTTAAGACCTTAGACTTAATAGCCCACGATCTTCCTTGAGGATATATAACCCTTTAATAGATTTCCTTACAGGATAGGAATATACCTGTCGGGCGGGGGTATCCATAATTGGAACTTAATCTTAATAAATTCAGATAACTTGGTTAACATAGGAATATGATTAATTGGGTTATATTGGGTATTTGTATTTGACCATCAGAAGAGGCTTTTACATAATTTTGTGTTGCAGGTTAATAAACCAATATATTACACAAATGTAAAATAACCACTTCGTCTTTTAAAAAGATATTGGAAGGATTCACAACCCTGGATAGTTTTATAAATTTGAATTTTCTTCAATCTACTTTCAAGCAATTTTATTTATTTGTTTTAATTTTAAAGTCACCACCCAATCAAACAATCAATCCATTAGATACTTGTAAACATTTAACTTCATAAATTGATAACAAAAGGTTTTAAGTCCTCGTGGGATCGATACTTTTTATACTACTTGAACGATACGTGCGCTTGCGTTATACGCGTGTGATTACGCACCGGTCAAGTTTTTGGCACCGTTGCCAGTGACTTATTTATCTTTCACTATTAATTTTAAGGTTAGATACCTTTACTTGTATCTAATTTCTTTTTACTTATTGTTGTTGTTTTCTTGTGTTTCAAGTTCTCAGAAACTACATGAGACGAACAAGAAGCTTTGGACTCCGACCGCTTGACCCAGAAATTGAAAGAACCATCAGACAGTTGAGAAAGGGAAAGGCGAGAAGGCCAATAAGCTTTAGTCAACATGGAACCTGAACCTTTGGAAGTTGCACCACCAATACCCATTCGAGACAGAACCATTCTGGTGGTCGACGGCTTCATTTCCTGTATTGTACTTCCTCCTTTACCAGTAAATGCGTGTGACATCAAATCATACATTCAGATGATTCAACAGTCAGTGCAGTTTGGGGGGAAAGCAACTGAAGATCCTAATACCCACATCAGCAACTTCCTGGAAGTTTGCGACACTTTCAATTACAACCGAGAAGCTGAAGAAGCAATGAGACTGCGGGTTTTTCCATACTCCTTGAATGACAGAGCTAAAGCTTGGCTACATTCACTACCAGCAGGTTTCATCACAACTTGGAATACTTTAGCCACCAAATTTATTACAAAGTACTTTCCACCAGCCTGAATTGGAAAGCTGAGGAATGACATCACATCCTTTGTACAATAAGACTCGGAAACTCTATACGAAGCTTGGCAAAAGGTACAAAGATTTGCTCCGGAAATGTCCTCACTATGAGATTCCAAAATGGCTTCAAGTCCAAACTTTCTATAATGGACTTTCTAGACTGATGAGAACCACAATCGATGCTGCTGTTGGAGGATCTTTAATGGCAAAAGGAGAAGATCAAGCCTGGGACCTAATCGAAGAAATGTCCAACAATAATTCCTTGTGGCCAACAAAAATGAGCATGATCCAAAGAATTGCAGGAATTTATGAAGTTGGAGCCAATACAGCAGTCAACGCCAAGCTCGATCAGATATGCAAATTCATGGAGACTCTTACCACTAGATCCACAAGTTCACCATATGAAGGAGCACCAAAACCAAACCAACTTGAAGAAATGGTGAATTATGTCAATAATTTCAACAGACAGTGGAACAATCCATATTCCACACCTACAACCCAGGGTGGAAGAATCATCCCAATTTTTCATGGGGCAACAATTCAAGGCAAAAGAGCAATCCACCACCTGGATTCCAACAGTAGAACTATCCACCACCTGGATTTCAATAACAGAACAAAAGCCAGGAGCAAGGAAATGAACCAGGAATAGCAGAAGTGCTGGCTCAGTTAAAAAAGTACGATGCTATGTTTCAGAACCAATCTGCTTCTATCAAAGCACTGGAGAATCAAATTGGACAACTGGCCAATGCTCAGAGTTACAGACCGCCAGGTAATCTTCCCAGCAACAGAGAACCAAATCCAAGGAACATAGGGAAGGAGCAGTGTCATGCCATCATGTTAAAAAGCGGTACTGAAATCAACAAAGATGTTGGAGCCAAAACAACTGCTGAGGAAGTTCCAAAAGAAACAAAGCAACAGATGGAGGAAAAAGAAGCAAAGGAAAAAGAACAGATTACTCCACCTCCATATTTTCCTCAACGTCTTCATAAAAACAAACTGGACAAGTAGTTTGCTCGTTTCCTGGAGGTGTTCAAAAAGCTGCACATCAACATTCCATTTGCAGAAGCCTTGGAAGAAATGCCCAACTATGTAAAATTCATGAAAGACATTCTTTCACGAAAACAAAGATAGAGAGATTACGAGACAGTAGCATTGATAGAAGAATGCATCGCCATCATTCAGAGGAAGATTCCCCCAAAGTTGAAAGATCCTGGCAGTTTCACCATTCCTTGCATCATAGGAGAACATAACTTTGGTAGGGCTTTATGTGATTTAGGTGCGAGTGTTAACTTGATGCCTTTCTCTATTTTCAGGAAACTGCATATTGGAGAAACAATGCCCACTTCAGTCTCTCTGGAACTTGCTGATAGAACACTCGTATTTCCGAGAGGTGTAATTGAAGACGTGCTGGTCAAAGTTGACAAATTCATTTTCCCAGCAGATTTTATTGTCCTCGATATGGAGGAAGATGAAGACGTGCCGATAATCCTCGGGAGACCATTCTTGGCTACAGGTCGAAACATTATTGATGTACAGAAATGAGAACTAACCATGAAGGTACATGACCAAGAAGTAACATTCAATGTTTTCAAGGCCATGAATTTCCCAAATGATGAAAAGAAGGATGAATGTTTCAGACTTGATTTGATACATAGTACCATTCAAAACTCCAATGCAATGCAAAGTTCTACTGATAAACTTAAAACATGTCAATTGTCTGTGGAGCCTAAAGATAAAGCGTCTTTTGCACTGAAAAAGCCAATTCTTGCACTACAAGCAACAGAAGAGAAAAATTTCCACCAGCTCAACAAATTGGAGGAATTTCACAATCAGCCTTTTGAGAATGCTAAATTATACAAAGAAAAGGAAAAAAAAAGACATGATGAGAAGTTAGTGCGCATACAATTGGAACCAGGGCAGAATGTACTGGTAAACAAATCAAGGTTGAAACTCTTCCCATGGAAGTTGAAATCAAGCTGGTCAGGGCCATTTGTGATCACCAAAGTTTTACCAGACAAAGCCTTTAAGATACATGATCCCGAATCCAACAAAACATTCAAGGTTAAAAACAAGCGTGACAAGCACTACTGGGGAGAATCATTTGAGCGACAAATAAGAAAGTGTCACACTATCAGATCCAGCCTAACGTTTGAGAAGTCACGTCTAGCTGATGACGTTAAACTTAGTGCTAGTAGGGAGGCAACCCATGCAATTTGTGTATATATTATGATTTTGTGTGTTTAGTTTTCGCAGGTTAATTCATTTCAGGATGGAAGAAGTTCTCGCAAATCTTCACAAGCAATTTCCTTATTTCCCTCAAAAATCTCTGATGAAAGTTTACAAAGCTCGCTTGGAACGGATGAGATTACTAACTATCCATGGTGTTCCTAATGACATTCATTGGGTAATTGAAGCACGGGTCCGATTGGCAGGTGAGTCTTTCGAATCTTTTATTTCACATCTGCCTGGTTTTGGAAGAAGCACCTATGCAAAGAAACGTATAGCTAATCAAATGGGTGTTTGTTACAAATGTGCACGTTGGAATTGCAATACTCGTTGTCGTTCTTTAGGAATGGTGTCTGATAATCCCGAAGACAAAATAAATTCATTAGGGATGGCTTGAGTAAGGAGTCTTTAGATGATATATCTTCGAATCTTGAGACGCATCCTAGTGGATATGTTCACATAGCCTTTCGCAAATTATATACACAATTTCAAAAAGAAAGACAACAGTTAAGTCTCGGGAATCTGACTAAAAAAGACCATGTTTGCCCATTTATAAGAAAATTGGATGGGAAGCTTGTCCCTGACGCATAGAAGTCAATTAAGCGTAAATATTTGTAGATATTATATCTCTTTGTCTTTTCCTAATAATTGTAATTTGTTTTGTTGTTTTCTTTTATTTTCTCCGACAGGATCCAGACCTTTTTGACTATCACGATTTATTTTACTGTTTAACTAATAATTGTCATTTGGCAGGTACCGGTGCTATTATTTTACTCACCTTTTTCAGGTATTATAAATTCAACTCATCATTGCACTTTTGAAGACATCCAGAGTAAAACATGGAAGCCACTTCAAGAAGACGAGTTGAAAACATCTGTGTGTTTTGCAGTACTAGTGTTGGTGTTAAGCCACAATACGCAGAGGCAGCACAAGAATTGGGTCGAGTCTTAGCTGCAAGGAATATGCACTTAGTATATGGCGGAGGCAATCTTGGACTTATGGGGATCGTTTCAAAAGCTGTACAGGAGGGAGGCAGTCCCGTTTTGGGAATCATCCCAAAACCCTTGGCGGAGGTAAATCTTATTAGACCATCAAACAGAGAAGAGCTAATTGTGCCAAGTATGTCTGAACGACTGGTAGAAATGATTAACCGTGCTGATGCTTTTATTGCTTTGCCAGGTGGCTTGAGTACATTGGAGGAAATTTTTACAGTATTATCTTGGGAAAACTTGAACATACACCAGAAACCGCTTGGACTGTACAACATTGAAGAATTTTATGATTTTCTTTGTGTGTTTCTTGATGATGCCCGGAGAAATGGGTTCGTGACAAAATCTTTGAAAGAACTCCTCTTTACTGCCAGAACTGCTTCGAATCTAATTGACCAAATATTAGCCTATGAACCACAAATTGACCCTATCATTTCAAAGATAAATTGGTCCGAGGACGATCGTGGTAAGAGACGTCGGATTAATCTGGATATTAACCTTTAACTTTTCGTGTAGAATTTCAGCTAACCAGGTACTATCTTCTAAACTCTTCTTCTACTGTTTAAGACATTGGGGACAATGTCTCATTTAGGTTTGGGGGAGGGAATTAGTTGATCAGTATCTTGTTTTTAGTGGTGTGTTGTTTTTATTTGTAGTCCAAAATTTTTCGAAAAATACAAAAAAAAATTGAAATTTTTTCAAAAATTACAAAAATATTTTGCGTTTTTGTGTTTTTATTTTGACTAAAAAGGTGAAATTGGTAAGAGATATCTGAGTAAAGGTGTAGACAACAGAACCTGGGCGACGCCGTTTCTAGGCTCGCGGCCTAGTTGGGAAGTATGAAATAACATGGAGTCGCCACCCGGTGCGAACCGGGACAAAGATTTAAGGCCGCACTCACCCCTCGCAAGGGAAGACCTCAAATCGTTGGGTTCGGAATGGTCCCTTACTTATGTCACTTGTGATGATATAATTTGTGCCATTAATCAACCGAGTCTACTCAATAATCATGCTCTCGGGTACTTAGGTCTAACATGCTTTCATCCAAATAACTCCACGCAATATAACACAACAAGCATATTGAACCATTAAACCAAAGTAAACAAATAACTAATTAAACATAAACATAAACTAAATGAAACATCATGCATAATGAATGAAGAAACAACATGCCTAAATAACACAATCATGCTTTGGAATTAAATAACAAGACTAAATTAAATCATGTTTAAAATAATAAATAAACGACCTAGAACTATGACATGCTCAAATAAAAATTTGGATGAGACGAGATATGTATATCTTAAGTGGTACGTGGCATTGTATCCCGAGTGCAGACCGCACTACCGTCCATTCGGAATCGGCTACGGAATTTACGTCCGAGTTTCCATCCGATATACCACAAATGGGAACACATATCCCGCTCATCCAACAATCACATCATGCTTCAAACGACTCTCATGCAATAATATTTTCAAAATAAATAAAAGAAACGAAAGATAATAAATAAAGAAGGTGCCCTCAGGTCTAACCTCTTTTGTCGTTCTTCGAAAGCGCGTTACACGGCCGTCGGAAGGATTATTGTTCCGCAACTTTTCTGGTTTTCTAATCCAAGATTTTTCCTCGCTGTTTTAATGTCCGGGTTGCTATTTTAACTCCGTTTCGCGGTGTTTCTGGTTGCGGTATTAGGCTTACTGGTTTGCGGTATTTGGGCAGATTTTGCGGTGCAGTTCGCGGGCTTAAGGGGCTGCTTTGTGGTTTTTTTCTACTGTAGTTTTGCGGTGCAGTTTTTGCGGGTTTAGGGGACTGTTTTGAGGGTTAGATTTGCGAAAATTACTGGCAGTACGGTGGGCTATTTGGAGGCAGTGAGAGGGGCTATGTGCGTGCGATTGAACTGAGCAGTGAGCTGCGCTTATGGCAAGGTTTTAGGCAGTGAATAGAGGTGCTGGACTCGGCATTAAGGGTGCGTGAAGTGTGTGGAATTTGTGTGTGTAGGTGGCAGTTTTTAGGCTGAACAGGGAGCAATTTGGGCGTGAGTGATGAGGCTTATTTCAGTTGCTAATTTGGCGTGAAATGAGGCTTATTTTAGTGGGGCTGTGTTGATTAGGCGAGAGGCAATGGTGTGAGGCAAATGGACGTGTGGGGGCTGTGTTGATTAGGCGGGGGCTGGTGATGTTTGTGAGCGTGAAGCTTTAAGGTAAGGGCAGGTGGCGTTGATTTGTGGAGGCAAGCACGAGGGCTATGTGGCAGATTAAGAGCTGTTGAAGGTGGCTAAAGGTGCTGCAGGTTAGTTTGTTATTGGGGGCTGATGGCCAGAGTGGGTGAGGACGTTCAGGGGCTTGCTACGTGTTTTTTTTGGTCAGTTTGGCTAGCGATCTGCTCGTGGAGTTGCTACGTGCGTTGAGAGTCAGTGAGGGTTGCGTTGTTATTTTGTTTCAGGGGCCGATGTTAGTGGCTGGAAGGCTACGTTATTGTGGCAGTTGAGGGTAGGGCTTCGTTGCTGAAAGTTTATGTCTGTGTTTGAAGGTGGCGTGAATCAGTTTATTGCTTAGTGATGGGCTGTACGTGTGTGTTGGACGTGAGTGGCTTTTTGTGTGATGAGTGACAGTGTCGTGGTTTTAGAGAAAGTTAGGGTTTGAGGGGCTGATGGAGGTGAGGCAGTGTAGTGCGTGGGCTGATGAACGTGGGTTCTGTGCCGAGGGAGCAAAATGTCGAGGCAGTGGAGGGTTTCTGTGCCGATTTGGGAGAGGGTTGCCGAGAGAGGGAGAGGAGTGAATGAGATTAGGGTTCCATTCTCTTTTATTTTTTGTGTGTGCCGTGAGAGAAATAGGCCAGCCAGCTTTAGGGTTTAGTTTGTGTTATTTTTATAGTGAGAGGGTAGGGGAATTAGGGTTATGCATGGCTTTAATAGGAAACAAAATCAATTAATTGGGGAATTTATTTAAATTTGGTGAGTGATTTATTAAAGTATGAATTAAATTGGTTTTAGTTTAATTGGATTTTAATTAGCTATTTAATTTAATTTCAATTTAGTTATTTAATTTAATTTTAATTAATTTTAATTCAATTTAATTTGTGAGATGTGTTTTAAATGTTTTAATTATTTAATTTGTGAGATGTGATTTAATGGGTTTGGTGTGTTTTAAAAATAGAAGTCCAACAAGCGAACCCGAAGCGAAACAAGCGAGTTAAATCTGACAAAAATGCTAATTTCCAACTTTACCCATCCAACGTCTGTTTCCCGCGGCTTTCACAACTAAAGAGGTAGTGTCTCCATATGAGACTCATCATCGGGCTTATATGCAAAAATGCAGTGCCTACAGTCGCCCCCACTTTGATGGGACTTGTGCAGTGTGTGACAGTGACAATCCTATCAAAGTACATGCAATGCATTTTCACTTTCCTGGCTCGCCAGCTGCCACCTGACTTGCCTGTTGCTCCGCCGAGCTGATGATGCAGTGGACCTCGATCCTGGGACGCATCCCAATAACTGTAACCGACAACGGGGGCCTCGACCTTGGGACGCATCCCAATACCGCTGACAAAATGGACCTCGGCCCGGGGACGCATCCCCAAAAATGATGCAGTGGGTCCACGACCCTGGAACGCATTCCAATAACTGCAACCGACAACGGGGGCACCTCGACCCTGGGCACCTCGACCCAACACCGCTGACAATAGGGACCTCGCCCTCAATATGATAATGATGTAGTGGGCACCTCGACCCTGGGCACCTCGACCCGGAACTACAACCGACAACGGGGGCACCTCGACCCTGGGCACCTCGACCCAATACCGCTGACAATAGGGACCTCGCCCTCGAACTGATAATGATGTAGTGGGCACCTCGACCCGGAACTACAACCGACAACGGGGGCACCTCGACCCTGGGCACCTCGACCCAATACCGCTGACAATAGGGACCTCGCCCTCGAACTGATAATGATGTAGTGGGCACCTCGACCCTGGGCACCTCGACCCGAAACTACAACCGACAACGGGGGCACCTCGACCCAACACCGCTGACAATAGGGACCTCGCCCTCAAACTGATAATGATGTAGTGGGCACCTCGACCCTGGGCACCTCGACCCGGAACTACAACCGACAACGGGGGCACCTCGACCCTGGGCACCTCGACCCAACACCGCTGACAATAGGGACCTCGCCCTCAAACTGATAATGATGTAGTGGGCACCTCGACCCTGGGCACCTCGACCCGGAACTACAACCGACAACGGGGGCACCTCGACCCTGGGCACCTCGACCCAACACCGCTGACAATAGGGACCTCGCCCTCGAACTGATATATGGGCCTCGCCCCCAGACGGATAGTGATATGGGCCTCGCCCCAAACTGATACTGATATGGGCCTCGCCCAAACTGATACTGATATGGGCCTCGCCCCAAACTGATTCTGATATGGGCCTTGCCCCAACTGATACTGATATGGGCCTCGCCCCAAACTGATTCTGATATGGGCCTTGCCCCAACTGAAACTGATATGGGCTTCGCCCCAAACTGATTCTAATATGGGCCCGCCCAAACTGATACTGATATGGGCCTCGCCCCAAACTGATACTGATATGGGCCTCGCCCCAAATTGATACTGATATGATGGTGGTCCATTCTCGAACCGTGTTCCATTCTCGGAGTACCATTCCTGGCTTGTTCATTCTCGAACTCTGATTGACATTCTCAGCTGAACTGATGCTGATGTCGGTGCGATGAGGTCCATTCCCGAACCATCACCGTGCTGTGGTGTGGTGAAGTCCATTCCCGAACTGCCACCGTGGGCATTCCCGAACCGATCTCCATTCTCGGAGTGTTGCTGTGATATGATGTGATGAAGTCCATTCCCGAACTGTCACCGCTGTGGTCCATTCCTGAACCGATCTCCATTCCTGGAGTGCCATTCCCGATGTGCCATTCTCGGCGTGCTCATTCCCGAGCTGTCCATTCTTGGACTGTCCATTCTCGGACCAAAATCTCCATTCTCGGAGTGTCATTCCCGGCTGAAACTGATACTGCAATATTGTGGGCCTCGCCCCGGACTGAAATTGATGTGGGCCTCGTCCCAAACTGATATAGATATGGACCTCGTCCAAACTGATATTGGTATGGGCATCGCCCCCGACTGATACTAATATGGGCCTCGCCCCAAATTGAAACTAATATGGGCCTCGCACCCATATTGATGCTGATGCGGGCCTCGCCCCCAGACTGAAACTGATGTGGGCCTCGCCCCCAGAGTACCATACCCGGTAAAGACTGATAGTGATGTGGGCCTCAACCCGCAGAGTGTCATACCCGTCAAGGACTGATAATGAAGTGGGCCTCGCCCTAGAGTGCCATACCCGGCGGATACTGATCATGAACTGATGTGGGCCTCGCCCTCGGAATACCATACCCGGCTGATACTGATCATGAACTGATGGTGGTCCATCCCCGAACTGTTACTGTGAGGTGGTCCATCCTCGGACCATTACTGAGATGTGGTCCATTCTCGAACCGTGTTCCATTCTTGGAGTGCCATTCTTGGATTGCCCATTCTTCGTTCATTCTTGAACTTTGTTCCATTCTCGGACTTGTCATTCTCGACTTGTGCATTCTCGAACTGTGCTCCATTCTCGGATTACCATTCTTTGTTCATTCTTGAACTTTGTTCCATTCTCGGACTTGTCATTCTCGACTTGTGCATTCTCGAACTGTGCTCCATTCTCAAATTACCATTCTTGGCTCTGATCCATTCTCGGATTACCATTCTCGCTTGTTCATTCTGGATTGTTCTCCATTCTCGGAGTGCCATTCTCCGCTTCTTCATTCTCAAACTGCTGATATGGGCCTCAACCCTGGGATTCATCCCCAAAACTGAAACTGATATGGGCTTCAACCTTGGGACTCATCCCCAAAACTGAAACTGATATGGGCTTCAACCCTGGGACTCATCCCCAAAACTACTACTCATATGTCGCTGATTCTGGTTGGCTTGTCTTTGCCGCTTTTTCTTTTCCTTCTTTGAAACCTGTGAATTCAAAACAAAACAAAACACACCACAAAAAAAAGAATGCAAAATTTGTTACGTGTATGCATGCATGCATGAATGAATTTCCTATTCCGCTGGGTAGGTCTTCCCCCAGTTCTCCAGTGATTGCTCAGTCTTCTCTCTGGTCTCATGGATCAATTTCTCGTCATTCTTCTTATTCACGGGGTGGTAGACTGGTTTCTCACAGTCTTAATTTGGCTTTCTGTTCTCCGCTGTTTGCACTTGGTCAAGATAAACCACGTGTGGTGGGGCCTTCCATATCATCATACTATATCATGCTACGAAATAGTCTCAATAGTTATACATATTATCGTCCTCAAGGAATGCCCAGTAATGAAACCAGAGAACCTTCAAAACGTTCAATGCAACTCAATCCAAGTCTTTGAATAAATGATCTATGCCAGACTCAAAGTGTGTGTGTGCAAAGATTCTTTCACAGCTTAATCCTTAAGTAAGCTAACTCGATGATTTTGTTTCAAAAATCGGGATCGGTGGGTCAAACCAACCTAGATATCTCAATTATGCCTGCAGTTGCTTTTCCATGCTCAACGTAGTATGGTTTATCTTTCTTTTCCTTTGTCTCTCATTTTTCTTTTCATTTTGAACTTCATTTTTTTCTCTCTTTTTTTTTTCTCTCTTTTTTTTTTCAACACCTACCCTTTAAGGTAGCATTTCTCCTCATGGTGGTACTAATACTCGCCCATGGGTAGCTTCACGCTTATCGGTTATAGGTGGTTCATTTTTTTCTTTAGAGACTTTTCTTTTATTTTCAACCATACCACACATCATAACATAAGCAAATCAAGATAGACATCTAAGCAAACGGTCATTCACCGACCTACAATTTCATCAACTAGTCACTTTGCTAACTGCTCAGGTTTTCACTGCTAAGAACCATAGTCAAGTGCTTACGAGTCTAACATAGATCAATTACTCAAATTATCAGATAAAAGCACGTCAAAAGTTTATCGTTTCTAAGGTTTCACCCTAAAGCAAACAATTCCCTCATCGGACTTATGTCTAACTATCAATGACTAAAACAAACAATTTTTTTCTCTCTTTTTTTCCTTTTCTCTTTTTTTCCTTTTCCTTTTTCTTTTTTTTTTTTTCTCTTTTTTTTTTCCTTTTTTTTTTTTTTTCTTTTTTTTCTTTTCCCTCTTTTTTTCTCTTTTTTTTTTCTTTTTTTTTTTTCTTCTTTTTTTTTCGAAGGCCCCCCAATGGTCTTTCTATCATTTCCGTAAGCTTTTCTATTTCTCGATTTCCTTTTCCCCGCTATCCATGTTTGCTAAACTCCTCTTGAATAACCCTTTTTTTTTTCTCTAACCCAACGAATATCTATGATGGCTTTTAAGACACAAAGGGTTAAACTGATGCATGTATGCATGAGATGCGTGCGACAAACGAGATATAATATGCATATGGTTATCAAAAGCATAAAGAGGCAACTTCTATAGGATATACAACTATGGTTCTCATGCGGGTTTATGACAATGCCTTTGATTGAACTCCCTCAACCCACTATAGAAACGGTCAACTAATGCACAAATTATACACATCACAAGACATGATTTCGAGGCCAATTCTTATCCCCAGTGGAGTCGCCAGACTGTAGACAACAGAACCTGGGCGACGCCGTTTCTAGGCTCGCGGCCTAGTTGGGAAGTATGAAATAACATGGAGTCGCCACCCGGTGCGAACGGGACAAAGATTTAAGGCCGCACTCACCCCTCGCAAGGGAAGACCTCAAATCGTTGGGTTCGGAATGGTCCCTTACTTATGTCACTTGTGATGATATAATTTGTGCCATTAATCAACCGAGTCTACTCAATAATCATGCTCTCGGGTACTTAGGTCTAACATGCTTTCATCCAAATAACTCCACGCAATATAACACAACAAGCATATTGAACCATTAAACCAAAGTAAACAAATAACTAATTAAACATAAACATAAACTAAATGAAACATCATGCATAATGAATGAAGAAACAACATGCCTAAATAACACAATCATGCTTTGGAAATTAAATAACAAGACTAAATTAAATCATGTTTAAAATAATAAATAAACGACCTAGAACTATGACATGCTCAAATAAAAATTTGGATGAGACGAGATATGTATATCTTAAGTGGTACGTGGCATTGTATCCCGAGTGCAGACCGCACTACCGTCCATTCGGAATCGGCTACGGAATTTACGTCCGAGTTTCCATCCGATATACCACAAATGGGAACACATATCCCGCTCATCCAACAATCACACATGCTTCAAACGACTCTCATGCAATAATATTTTCAAAATAAATAAAAGAAACGAAAGATAATAAATAAAGAAGGTGCCCTCAGGTCTAACCTCTTTTGTCGTTCTTCGAAAGCGCGTTACACGGCCGTCGGAAGGATTATTGTTCCGCAACTTTTCTGGTTTTCTAATCCAAGATTTTTCCTCGCTGTTTTAATGTCCGGGTTGCTATTTTAACTCCGTTTCGCGGTGTTTCTGGTTGCGGTATTAGGCTTACTGGTTTGCGGTATTTGGGCAGATTTTGCGGTGCAGTTCGCGGGCTTAAGGGGCTGCTTTGTGGTTTTTTTCTACTGTAGTTTTGCGGTGCAGTTTTTGCGGGTTTAGGGGACTGTTTTGAGGGTTAGATTTGCGAAAATTACTGGCAGTACGGTGGGCTATTTGGAGGCAGTGAGAGGGGCTATGTGCGTGCGATTGAACTGAGCAGTGAGCTGCGCTTATGGCAAGGTTTTAGGTAGTGAATAGAGGTGCTGGACTCGGCATTAAGGGTGCGTGAAGTGTGTGGAATTTGTGTGTGTAGGTGGCAGTTTTTAGGCTGAACAGGGAGCAATTTGGGCGTGAGTGATGAGGCTTATTTCAGTGGCTAATTTGGCGTGAAATGGGGCTTATTTTAGTGGGGCTGTGTTGATTAGGCGAGAGGCAATGGTGTGAGGCAAATGGACGTGTGGGGGCTGTGTTGATTAGGCGGGGGCTGGTGATGTTTGTGAGCGTGAAGCTTTAAGGTAAGGGGCAGGTGGCGTTGATTTGTGGAGGCAAGCACGAGGGCTATGTGGCAGATTAAGAGCTGTTGAAGGTGGCTAAAGGCGCTGCAGGTTAGTTTGTTATTGGGGGCTGATGGCCAGAGTGGGTGAGGACGTTCAGGGGCTTGCTACGTGTTTTTTTGGTCAGTTTGGCTAGCGATCTGCTCGTGGAGTTGCTACGTGCGTTGAGAGTCAGTGAGGGTTGCGTTGTTATTTTGTTTCAGGGGCCGATGTTAGTGGCTGGAAGGCTACGTTATTGTGGCAGTTGAGGGTAGGGCTTCGTTGCTGAAAGTTTATGTCTGTGTTTGAAGGTGGCGTGAATCAGTTTATTGCTTAGTGATGGGCTGTACGTGTGTGTTGGACGTGAGTGGCTTTTTTGTGATGAGTGACAGTGTCGTGGTTTTAGAGAAAGTTAGGGTTGAGGGGCTGATGGAGGTGAGGCAGTGTAGTGCGTGGCTGATGAACGTGGGTTCTGTGCCGAGGGAGCAAAATGTCGAGGCAGTGGAGGGTTTCTGTGCCGATTGGGAGAGGGTTGCCGAGAGAGGGAGAGGAGTGAATGAGATTAGGGTTCCATTCTCTTTTATTTTTTGTGTGTGCCGTGAGAGAATAGGCCAGCCAGCTTTAGGGTTTAGTTTGTGTTATTTTTATAGTGTGGAGGGTAGGGGAATTAGGGTTATGCATGGCTTTAATAGGAAACAAAATCAATTAATTGGGGAATTTATTTAAATTTGGTGAGTGATTTATTAAAGTATGAATTAAATTGGTTTTAGTTTAATTGGATTTTAATTAGCTATTTAATTTAATTTCAATTTAGTTATTTAATTTAATTTTAATTAATTTTAATTTTCATTTAATTTGTGAGATGTGTTTTAAATGTTTTAATTCTTTAATTTGTGAGATGTGATTTAATGGGTTTGGTGTGTTTTAAAAATAGAAGTCCAACAAGCGAACCCGAAGCGAAACAAGCGAGTTAAATCTGACAAAAATGCTAATTTCCAACTTTACCCATCCAACGTCTGTTTCCCGCGGCTTTCACAACTAAAGAGGTAGTGTCTCCATATGAGACTCATCATCGGGCTTATATGCAAAAATGCAGTGCCTACAAAAGGGTTTCCACTTCTGAGACGTGTCTAAAACCTATTTCGGAACAAGTTAATATTTGTTTATTTCCTTTTAAATTATTTAATTTGTGAATTCTCCATAATACTGACTAAAATGGATCTTCATATGCTCAGTTGACAGGTATTATCAACATACATGGTAACATACGGAAATGAGTGTAATTGAAAAGTTTGTAATATTAGTGCTCTATTTTAATTGGAGAAAGCATCTCAAAAGTGATGGAGTAAAAAAAAAAAAACGTCTGAGGTCCGAGTTATTAAGTTGTAAGGGTGTTTTAACACCTAGTGCCCTAAAGCCAACTGGTTTGGGAGTCACTGGCCCAAAGCTCGCTACATGGATCAAGGATGTTGCAAAAATATATATATCTGAAGTCTGAGTAATTAAGTCCGTAGGGGTGTTTTAACACCTGGTGCCCTAAAGCCAACTGGTTTGGGAGCCACTGACCCAACACTCGCTACATAGATGGAAGATATTGTATATAAATAAAAAAAAAAATCAAAAATCAAATAAAAAAATCAGAAAAATCAGAAAAATTATTCCTTTGCTGCAAAAAGGTGTGAATTCTGATAAAACTTTAGGACAAAAATACTACTCTCTTATCAACTGCACTTGTGACTGTTGTGGGCAAAAATGAGCTGATTAATATTTTTTCGGCTTTGCATATGGAGAATGGTAAATATAATCGGAGAATTTACTTATTCAATAATTTAGAAAGAAAGAAAACAACTAGTAACTTGGAGTAGAAGTTTCACCTGATTAGTCACTAACTTCTTTATTCTATTTTTCTTATTTCTTTTTGCTTTTGTGTGCATTAGTTTTATTATCTTATTACTTTTGTAAAACGTTTGTGGGTATCGTTGCTGTAAGTCCTCACGAGACTATAACCCGTCCACTAGGGACACCTAGGGGTTTAAAGGCTTGTTGCATATGCTAAATGCAACCGTGATCCCTACGAAAATGGCTTAGTTTAATTTTAATTATTTCTTGTATTTTATTTTGTTGTTTTGCTCGAGGACTAGCAAAATGTTAGGTTTGGGGGTGTGATGAGCGGAAAATATATCAATATTTACCGCCCCTTTTACTTAATATTTCGTTTAGTTTCTCGGGTTTGATGAACGTTTTGATGTGTTTTAGTTTATTTTGCAGATAAAATAATATTGGGACACAATGAAATCATTTAGGACAAAATGTGGGTCAAATAAGGGCAAAAATTGGACTTGACATATTAATTTTGGAGATTGGAAACTTGAAAGGACGTTTTAACGAAGTGCAGTTTTGGAAATTCCAATTTTGCGCATCTGTCGTATTTTAGGCATAACGTTTTACTCCGATATCCGATTGAGTGGATTCAAGTTCCAGATTAAACAAGACCCAAAGATCTACAACTTTGAAAGACAAAATAATTTCGAATTCTGAATATTTCATGCCCGAAATGGATGAACCATACAGAAGTGTGTTGTGTGTAATTATTAAAGTCATTTTCAATCATTTTCAAAGCAAAAAATAACTAATAAAAATTATCAAATCACCACCAAACATGATAAGCAATTATTGGAGCAATTAATAATGGATTTGGTGGATGATTTGATGGAGGCAAAATTTTGCCTATAAATACCAAGTCATTTCATTTTTAAATTCATACTTTCTTCTAATGAATTCCTTAAGAATATTAAGAAGATTGTATCTTGTTTGTTTATTTACAGCTTTCAGTAATTAATTTCCGCTTTCGCACTTTCTTTTCTTACTTTTTCAGTTTTTACTTTCCGTAATTTACTTTTACGCGCATTACTTTTCTTTCTTTAATTTTCAGTTTTTACTTTTCATTAATGATGAGGTAACTCCCATTTGATGGGGTAAAAAGGTAATACTTTTACTACTAATATTTATATTAATCTCCATTAATTATAATATATAAACTAGTTAAAACCTGACTTAACGAGGATACCGCAATATTGGTCGGTTGGTAATTATTTAAATTGGTTTTAACCTGACTAAACTGGATACCGCCTGATTGGTCGGTTGATAATTAATTATTAATTTGACTTAATCTGGATACCACCTATATGGCTGGTTGGTAATTATCATGCAAAATTAATATATTATATTAAGGGAGATATCTAAAATAGAAGTAATAAAAGTGGATCCGTTTACCTCATCATTTTCTTTTATTGTACTTTTACTTTATTTACTTTTCAGCAATTTACTTTTCAGCATTTTACTTTCAGCATTGACTTTTCAGTAATTAATTTCAGCAATTTACTTTCAGCATTTACTTTTCAGTAATTTACTTTCAGCTTTTACTTTTCAGCATTTAATTTTCAGTATTTTACTTTATGTCTTTTATTTTATTTAAGTTTTTACTACCTGTAAATATGTGTCGTAACTAAGCCAGTTATCTGGGGTTGTGATGAAATCCAATATCACCAGTTTATAAGGGGTTAAATTACAGTTTGGGTAATATAAAAGTTTATTTATTGTGCCTTAATCCTAATACTTTGTATTAACTGGCCATTAATAAAATTGAACTGGTAAACTTAAAATGAACTTGGAAAAGGGATTTTAGGTTTAAGACCTTAGACTTAATAGCCCACGATCTTCCTTGAGGATAGATAACCCTTTAATAAATTTCCTTACATGATAGGAATATACCTGTCGGGCGGGGGTGGCCATAATTGGAACTTAATCTTAATAAATTCAGATAACTTGGTTAACATTGGAATATGATTAATTGGGTTATACTGGGTATTTGTATTTGACCATCGGAAGAGGCTTTTACATAATTTTGTGTTCCAGGTTAATAAACCAATATATTACACAAATGTAAAATAACCACTTCATCTTTTAAAATGATATTGGAAGGATTCACAACCCTGGATAGTTTTATAAATTTGAATTTTCTTCAATCTACTTTCAAATAATTTTATTTACTTGTTTTAATTTTAAAGTCACCACCCAATCAAACAATCAATCCATTAGATACTTGTAAACATTTAACTTCATAAATTGATAACAAAAGGTTTTAAGTCCTAGTGGGATCGATACTTTTTATACTACTTGAACGATACGTGCGCTTGCGTTATATGCGTGTGATTACGCACCGGTCAGCTAGTACCATAGAATGTGATCAAGCCCCATATGACAAAGAAAATAGTGAATAATGCTCTTACCATTGAGGGTGGTCAGACACTATATGGCAGAGAAATATTGTCATACTCGCTAGCAGAACAACATAACATAATCGGGGATGATACTTCACTAGTAGTTTGGAAATCATTAATATGATAAAATAATCATAATTTACTTAAGTAATAATAATAATCGTAAACCATAAACCGTTATTCAAAAATCGTAAACATAAATCGTAAATCATAATGCATAAATCATAAATCATAAACCATAAATTATAAATTGTAAAACGTAAATGTAACGACCGTAAAATCCTGACTACTGTTACACTATGGGACAAGTGTTATATAATATAAAATTATGTTTGGACACATATACTTTCATAAAATGATTTTGGGAATGATCGGAAAATTCTTTGAGATTCCGATACTAGTCGATACAATGTTTCACTCTGGACAACATATGGTATTTAGGTCATAAATTTCTCATACAAACTCCGATTTTTATGAATTTTATATCGCTGGAAATCTGAGATCAAGACCTACAACTTTCGCATTGAACACTTTTCCAAATTCGCAACAGTAATAGGTCGAAAATGTAACTAAAAAATATTGGTGAATAGTACCCGAGGATGAGTCTAGATAATTCTTAAAACTTCTCAATTTTTACAATTTTCTTTCATTAAATTATACACAAAAATATCAAACAAGCCCTACTATAAATAAGGAGAACTATTCATCTATACCAAAAATTTTGAGAGGAAGAGTGAGAGACGTGAGAAGGAAAAAAGAAGAAGAAGAAGAAGACGAAGAAGAAGAAGGAATAAGGAAAGAAGAGGAAAGCAAACCCAAAATTTTCCATTACAAGAATGAGGATAACAACTTACAAGTTTGGAAGATTGAAAGAAAATCAAGCAAGTTAAGGTAAATAATCTTGACCTAAATTTTAAGTTATGGAATTTCGATAGAATAATGCTATGGAAATTTTATTGGCATAATAGTAATTACATTGAGGTAGATATCAAACTAAGAAATTGATTTTGTTGAAAGATTTTCAAAAAATTAAGAAATCATATGTAGTGAAATTAAGTTGAGATTTTGACATAAAGGATGTTAAGATAATGGTATTTGGAGTATGAAGGATGAATGTGATAGTTTAAGGAGTTATTTGTGAAAAAGTATTAGTGTGGGAATGTGGGAAGTATGTTTGGAACAAGTTAGACATGGAAGAGTTAGTATTAGGCCCTGAAACTGGCCTTTCGTCGCGATGTCACATACCTTGGGTCGCGATGCGTTCTGGAAAATGAGCCCCAAATCGATTATGTGTTGTGTCGCGACGCGAACCAAAATAGCTCTCTGTCTCGACCATCTCCAGGTCGCGTCGTGGCGCACAAGTCTTTACGTCGCGACGCGTGATCATTTTCCAGGATATTTTTTTTACCAATTTTGTCTCGACTCAGGATATTAGAGACCACCCGAAGGACTTTTTATCATCTTATATACACGTAAATTACCATGAAATAGTTGAAAGACCCCTTATAGCGATAATCGTTTCGAAGCGTATTCTATGATATGTGTTCTAACTAAGTTTCCCATTAAAGGTTATCGCAGGAAACATAAATCATTTCGGCGCAATGAAGTTACGCCAGCAAATTCCAAATATGTGAGTGGACACACTTTTTCTTAAGTTGATTTTACTTTATGATTATATATATATATATCAGACTTACATTTTCTGAGTTTAGGGCGTTAGCCAAATGTATTTTGTATTTTATGATAATTAAGCATGTTCCAAGAAATGTTTTGGAATGAGATATTTTCAAAGTTTGGTTTTTATGTTTTCAAGGCATGGGGGAAAAACTCACCTCAGTATGTAACTTGTTACAGAATTGGAATTGACGGATGACATGTGCACATGTAGAGGACTGGGGGACGGCGATACGTAACACCCCCAGATCCTAGTTCAGCACTAGGGATGACAGATGCCCATAGATCCTAGTTTCAGAGCTTGGAGGGTAGCATAGATCCGCACCCCCAGTTCTAGTTCAGTGGCTTGGGGGACGACGATATGTAACTCCCCAAGACCACTAGTTTCAGGGACATGAGTGGCATGATTTGGGGGACGGCGATTCGTAACGCCCCAAAGTCATGGATTTTCATTCCTGGCTCTAGTTAGACGTATGGACGGACGTCGATACGTAACACACTCATACGACAGGATTTCAGAGACAAATACCATATTTTTTTAGAAATAGTTTTCAGATATAGTTTTCAGAAAACGTTCCAGAGAAAGGCTTTCTAGAAATAAAGTTTTCCAGAAAAAGCAGTTTATAAGAGGTTTCCAGCAAAACAGGTTTTAGCAAAGTTTTCCAGAAAGAAAAAAGTTATTTTCAATTCATAAAAGAGACTTTCAGAAAAGATAAGTTTTACAAAAGATATTTCAGACAAGATTTTCAGAAAAGAGTTCAGAGTTTTCAGACCAGAAAAGAATTTTTCATATTAAGCTATTTCCGAACCTTGGTTTTAAAACCAAATATTTTCATAACAGTATTTCAGTTTTCATTTTAAATCATCCACTCACTTAGATCGTTCAAACGATCTAACCCCCACTCCCAGTTTCTTTGTTTTGCAGGTGTTCTCGGAGGACGAGCTTGGGAGGATGGATACTGATGGCAGTCACTAGGGTATGGAGTCTACCAGGTCAAATCAAAAGAGAGAGTCCAGTCAAAGTAAAAAACAATCACGTATTAGTCAATGGTATTGTGTCAGACGTTGTATAAAGTTAAAATATTTATCAATGAAGTTGTAAAAACAAATGTTACTTAGTGTACCATTGTTAAGGTTAAGTTTGCATAAGATTTTGATTGAGAAAGAGTATTAGTGTTGATCATAGTTAGAAAGTTAGAGGCTCAGGGGATGGTATGGTCTATTCCATGCCGGTAGCATTTCCCAGATTGGGGATGTTACAGTAAATCGTAAATCGTAATTCGTAAATCATAAATCATAAAACATAAATCATAAATCATAAATCATAATTCGTAAATCATAAACAGTGGTAAATGATGAACATTAAAAAGTGCACATTTATTTAAAAATATCAATTATTTTACACTTGTAGTTTCATTAATCCCTTTAATTTAGCATATTAATTAAATTTATCTTTTATATATTTTTATTGTGATTTTAATCTTTTATGTAGGTAAAATAATATTTTGGAAGCATATATAGAAAAATTGAATTGACATGTGGATTTTGGAGATTATAAATTTAATAGGGCGTTCTAACAGTGTACAAATTCGGAAATTCCAGCCCTCCATAATTTTTGTATTTTGGCAATATATTTTTACTCCGATATCGGATTGAAGTGATTCCAGTTCCAGATTAAACAAGACTCAAATATTTACAACGTTGAAGTTCACAAGATTTTCTAATTCTATGATTTGCAAGACTGAAATTGATGAAGAAACCAAAGTATATTATATGTAAAAGTCATTGTCAAATCAAAAATTTTAAAAAAATTAAATAAGTTTGATGGAAATCCACCGAAATAGATTTCCACCAAACATGCCACCAAACATGGAGGTGCTCTGCACCTCATTTTCTTCAGCCCGGATTCCATAATTTTCTCAGAAAAATTATGGAGTTCTAGCTCTTGTGTGTTTTATTTTTTTTAAAAGCTTTCTTGTAATTTCTTTTTCTTTTAGTAATAAAATTTTGTGTGTTGTTTTTATTCAAATCATGAGCAGCTAATTTCGTCCTACTGGGGTAAAGGGTAAAACCTTTAATATGAAAATTTAGATTAATCTCACTTATATTATAATATATAAATTATAATCTAATGATTAAGATTTAATTTAATAACATCATAATTATTGACAAATTTTGTTACCGTCTATATGGCTAGTTTTATTTATTTGATATAATTGAGTACCTAACTGGACTTATTATAGACAAAAATTATCACCGTCTTTATGGCTGGTTTTATTTGTGTTGGTATAATTAATTCCTGAAATAAATTAATTAAGTAATAATGACAATTTATATATTATAAAAAGTGAGATTTCTAAATTTGAAATATTAAAAGTGGATTCCCTAACCCCATCAATTTATTTTATTATTGTAGTTTAATTTAAAATTTCCAATCACTAAAACAATTCAATCTTTTTCTTTTCTCTGAAATTATTATTTTATTTTACTAAATCTATTTCATGTGGATCAACTCCGGTCTTACCGGGTTATTTTATTACTTTGACACTCTTATACTTGGGATTAAAGAACCACTTTTTGAACGTATCAAGTTTTTGGCGCCGTTACCGGTGAATATAATTTAGTAGATAGAATAATAATTTAACATCATATTGTGTGTATGTCTATATATATATATATATATATATATTATATATATATATATATATATATATTCTCTTCTCTTCTTTTTTATTTTATTTGTATTTTATGTATCTCATTAGATCTAATCACCACATTTATATTTCTTTTCTTTTGTCATTTTATTTTATTATTTTTTTGTTCCACTTGTTATTATTATTATTAAATTTTTTTATAAGTATTGCATTTTTAAATTTTAGCATATATTCTGCATTTAGGTTGCATGAGACAATGGTCTCGATCATCTAGCGGTAGATTAAATAGAGTCTCCATCACCTTCATCGTTAGTCAAAATGGCCGAGAACCAAATTGAAAATCTACCTACCCGAGTTGAAAACCTAGTTGATCAGGAAGAAAATGTGTCTCAGCATAGCAATCTTGATACTCCTAGGACACTCAGACAATTCATGAATCCCACTAGGACATGATCACCATCTTGCACTGTTTTTCCCCCAGATAATCCACGTTTTAATTTTAAGCCAGGTGTCATCAAACCTTTACCCATATTCCACGATCTAGAATAAGAAAATCCTTATAAGCACTTAAGGGAATTTGAAGAGGTATGTAACACATACATAGATCAAAATTACAGCATGAACATAATTCGATTAAAGTTTTTTCCCTTTTCTTTAAAGGATAAATCTGAAATTGGAATACATAACCTTAGGTCATGATTCATCAGAACATGAGATGATTTACAGGAACATTTCCTAAAAAAATTCTTTCCCTCTCATAGGACAAACTCCTTTAAAAGGAGAATCACAACTTTCACACAAGAGTCGGGGGAAACACTTTACCAATGTTGGGAGAGATTTAAAGAGATGTTGAATGTTTGTCCACATCAGGGTTTGACCAAGCATAACCATCGCAACAATCTCTCCAGGTACACCAGAATTTATGAAATTCTCAGAATTAGGCACCATATGTCCCACCACCTAGGAAAACCCTTGAGGATACATTGCATGCATTCATTGAGAAACAGGAAGCCATCAATAACCAAAATGTGCAAACATTAATTGATCTGAAAGATACTTTCTCCAAAATCACATATGCTTTAACCATTAATGAGAAATGAAAGTTTTCCAACCATGGCCAAATCCCAAGAGTCATCAAAACCCTCACGAGGGTAGTTCTGGAAGTCAACATATAGATCATGTCAAATATGTTATTACTCTTCGCAGTGGTAATGTCATCCACATACCTATTCTTGAACCTTGCGAAGCTGAAAATAAATCAGATTCAGAGGGTAAGGAAGGAGTTGATGAACAATTATCCGTTCGTTGATGATAACAATTTCTCTCATGCACCACCATTTTTACATGCATTAAAAATAAAGAAATTGAACCATTCCCAGAGATATATGAAATATTCAAACAGGTAAAGGTCAATATTCCTTTGTTATATGCCATCCAACAGATACCATCTTATGCTAAATTTTTGAAAGCCTTGTGCACTATTAAAAGGAAACATCATGTAAAAAAGAAAGCTTTTCTAGTTGAACAGGTAAGTTATATTCTATCAACCAATAATGCACTAAAATACAAGGACCATGGCTGTCCAACTATTTCTTATATTATTGGAAATAAAAAAATTGAATATGTTTTACTTGATGTTGGAGCCAGTGTCAATTTGCTTCCATTTTTGGTTTACCAACAACTTAATATTGGTGAGTTAAAACCAACCTCAACTACTCTTTTACATACCGATAGATCAGTTAAGATACCGAAAGGAATTGTGGAAGACGTGTTAATACAAGTCGATAAATTCATATATCCTCTGTATTTTATTGTCTTGGAAATACAACATGTAGCTGACAGTTATAAGCCATTCCCGTAATACTTGGTCTTTTATTTTTAGCAACAGCTAAGGCATTAATTAATTGAAGGAATGGAATCATGAATTTATCTTTTGGCAATATGACATTGAAGCTTAATATTTTTAACATGTGCAAACAATCATACGATGAAGACAGTGAAGAAGAGAGCATGGAACTAATTGAACCAATTGTGGAAGAATATATTCAGGGGAGTTTTTCTGATCTAATGAATATTTGTACAACTAATTTTCTTGAATCAAATACACAATTAGATTCAGATATTCCTAATGATTTTTTACTTGATTCTACACAGGTACTTGAAGATGATAGAGAGAAGAAAATTTTTGAGGAACTAGGAACAACGGAAGAAGAAAAACATGAGGAAGCACCCAATCTTGAATTGAAGACTTTGCCAGAAGGATAGAAGGATGTGTTAGGGATATGCCCTATACCCAACTTGTGGATGGGCTATATGTACATGTATTTGTAATTTTCATTAATTAATAAAATGGCAATCTTTATTATACGTGTCTTACATAACTTATATGAATCATCAACAATGTAATAAAGCCCTTGGAGTAACAAGACGATGGCTCTCACGCCTTATGAGAATCATTACTCTTAAATGTTCCTAATCATAGTTTTTATGAATAATCTGGGCGTTCACAAAGCAGAGAGACTAGCATGATGATATGATCTGCCCTTAAGTGGGGTAGCCGATCTCATAGGCTACTAGCGGAGATCCGTCCGCTTGGTGTATCACATGGATGCATGAGTTGCTCGTGTCCATCAAACTGACCACCGAAAGTTTTCATATGGAGTGTTTATCCCATGTGTCTGTGAGAACTTTCATGTATCGATTATATGACCAGTCCTTAGAGTTGAGGTCTTTACAATCTTATATGTGGATCAAATAACTTTGACATTCTCCTTCCCCAGTTCAAAAGATCCGGTCATAAGGGTATGATTGGGTCATTTGATGAACACATGAAGTTTGTAAGGATACAACAGAGAATCGCCACTCTCTTGGATAATATTTTCTATAAGAGTGGTATTCCAGTTCGCAGGTTGATATGTGTGATCGGTGCTTGAGACTGTGGCCACAGCGGAAGAATCATGTGAGATTCTTGGGTTAGCACGATTCATGACACTATCCACATCATACCTTTGACCATATGGGTAGACACTTTCCGTACCCTAGGTCAATAGGTGGGGATACAGTGAGGCGAGAGACCATATCATATATAAATCGCATACAGAATGGGTATATATATCTTTACTTCTCATTTGGGGGCCTTGTCATGTTGCTATATGTCAACCTTGGTCATTGAAATCGAACGACTATCTGATCGGAGGATAATTTATGTTCGATTAAATTATCACGATTCATTTCATGTCCAGCTTGAGGGGAACCCAAAAGGTCACACACAACAAAGTCGAAATCAATGGTGAACAATGCACATTACAAATATAACAGCATATATGATTGCTGTAGGAATTGTTCATAAATTGTTCAATGTGTTTAATTATTGAACAGATCATTTATGAGGTTCCATAGTGGCTTAAATATTGGTGAATGACGATAGGGGCACTTTGGGAATTGGAATAAAAAAAAATACTATTCACATGAATAGTAATTTTTTTTTTGTTATTTTTTTTGAATTCCAATTCGGCCCAAAACTCTTATTAGGGTTTTATAATCTCATTAAACCACTAATTAAGATCCAATGACTAAGATTAAATTAGCTTTTATCCCACATCAGATTCGTAATTAATTTTATTGTCTTTGGAGCACTATATAAACCCAAAGAATTCTTCACAAATTGCTACACCAAAACCTTTCATATATTGGGTTTATATAAGTGAGCAACTCTAAAATTTAAGAGTAAGTCACTGATTTTGAGGATCCTTAAGTCTAATTGACTAGAGGAACCTCGAGTTAAAAGTTTTGAGGTATTTACCTAGGCTAGCACCAAGGGCAAAATACCCGTGCACTCAAGGCGTAGTCTTGCCGTTGAGTTTTGGCTTTGGTGTGTGCATCTTTGGAGCCACACACTTGGGTGGCTCTTTGGAACGTGGAAGAGCTTTTTAATTCGAGAAAATCTTGTAGATTGGAGGGAGGACTGGAGGAGTTTTCGGTTCAAGTAAGTCTTTTTATTTCTTTATTTTAATTAGAGTTCTTATGATAGTTAGCATGTTTAGGTTATGTTCTTTGTATGTTTTATGAGTTTATGCTTGAATATATAGTAACATGCCTAGGCTTGTAGAATAATCAAAACAAATGGGTCTTGGGCAAATGGAAAGCGGCATAATAAACACTTGCCTCTCCATTAAGCTTATGAGGGTCCATCAACATGGACTCCAAAGAGTTGAGTATCATATACAGCTTGGTTTTGCAGGACATTCCTCTTTCAGGAAAAATTTAAGGTCTTCAAAAGATAAGACAACTTTCATGTTACTTTTCTTTTAACGTAACTTTCTCTCGTATACTTATGGTTAGTAAGTATAGAAATATCGGGAAAAAAAAGATGATAAATTTTAAAATAAACATGCATTCAAAAAATTTCATTGATCTCATATTAAAATCACAAGCATTTTGGCATAAAATTAAACATGATGCATGGACCATGTAAAATGAATCAGAAACAAAAAAATTAATTACTATGCAACATAAATCTATCATCCCAAAAATAAGTGTCGCCGTAGGGTAGGTCAAGTATTTGCATGATAGATCGAGACAATCTCAATTGATTAATATTTGCGGGAATAAGTCTTATTTCTATATTAACCAAGCACCATTTGATTTAATCAAGGAATTTCGATTAGTATTTAATCATTCCTTTGTGAGTGTAACCCTTGTTGGTTTCTAATTAGGTCCCAAGAATGAAATCAAGCACAAAAACGCATGTGAATACACAAAGGAGAATGGCGGAAACATACTCACAATGATCGGTTTGGATGCTACGAAGAACACAAGCCTTTTCAGCCCTCCTTGAAGCTCGGCAGTGGCTTCTCCTTGCAGTGGACTTTTGCAATGATCGGTTGTGGCTCCTTTTGCTCCTCCAAGATTCGGCCATTGATGACCTCCATTGAAGCTCCAAGCTTCAAAAACGACTCCATGCTCACGAAAACGCTGCCCTATCACCTTAGGATAACCCATTTGTGTGCTAGCACCTTGTCTTCTTCCTTACTTCTCACGGCCAAGCCAAGATCTTGAAGAAGAAGAAGAAACGGCTTAAAGCCGAGAGAGAAGAGGAGGGAAAAATGGGTTTCCTAGAAACCGTAAGTGTGGAGAGAGAGAAGGAAATAAAAAAAAATGTTTTATATATTTGATTTTCCAAAATCAAATACCAAAAACTCTTTTTCCATTTACCAAAAAGTCAAAAAGCAAAATAACAATTAATGCTTTCGACTACCACATCAATCACTCAATCAATCAATCAAATTGTCACATCACTCAAAGTGACATGTGATTTGACACTTGATGTGACTAATGATTTGACGCTTGATTTGACTTGCGTGCCGCACTCGAATTCGAAATGCGAATGCACTCGTAAATAATCCCGGGCTCGGGTTCGCTAATTCCAAATTAACGAATTTTCTGTTGCGACGTAATTAAATGATTATGCCTAGCGAAATCACTATTCACGTCGCTAACGAATTAATTCTAAAGTAACTCGTTCGCCCGAATTAAAATATAATTTTAATTCTGCGTCGAAATCTAATTTCGCATAATATATCGAATATATTATTTTATCAATTAATTCCAAATTAATTGTTCTCTCTCTTTAATTGATATTTTATCCCAGATAAAATATCTCCGTAATTAATCCCAGATTAATTTTCTCTCTCATCTAATTAATCCCAGATTAATAAAGTGCGAGTCATACATCATCGGTGAATCTTTGGGAAGCGACCCATGAGATCCCCGGATATGTTGGCAGTAAATACGGTCGTCGGACTATCCGAACACGTAAGTACCTAATACTACGTTTGTACCGATTTACAAGACAAGGTTGGCTTCTAGCAAAGCGCCATGCCTATCCAATTCTCCAGAAACATGCTTACAAGAATAAGCGATCTATATCAAGCGTAGTATACCGTAGTATTGTGTATGTAGATCCAGTATCGGATGTCCACGTGCTAGGCCTGAGGCTGGAATTGTGTCTGCCCCGTAAGAAGCACATATCGGATGTCTGGCAACTAGTCTCTATAATCGGATATACATGACCTAGTCATAATATCCCGATAGCTCGAGCATTTAAGAGAACGAGTTCCGTATCATATGTGACCATCATCTCCATATGACTGGAGTGATACTTCCGTCTTAACATCACACCCAATACAATACGATTCTCAATATACCCAGCATGGGGTACACAGAACCTTTTAAGCCCTGGACGAGCGCAACCAAAGCATATTGATTTTCGCAAGTATTAGTGATGCAAGTCTCAGGTTAAGACCAAATACACCTACCCTGATTTCGGACTTCCATAGACACATAGTCATACTACCAATGGAATTCCGAGGGGGTCTATCCAGAGCTAAGCTGTTTCCCGTACCATCGGTAAAACACAACCTCCTATTACACTTGCGTGAGTTCCTATACCCAAATATATGAGAACTATGTCGTCGTGCCCTCACAACGCGCACAAGTGTAATCCTAGTCTTTTACGTATTTATCGATCTCAAATGTCGATAATACTCTGACTAGGGATATTTAATGATTTATCCTTCGTGGACTGATATTGTCTCATATCATTCTCAGTCCAGGAACAAATCACAGGGACCTCCTATCATTTATATATCTTGGTGATCTAATCACAAATGATAAGAGTGCAATCTCCTTTGTCACATAGTTAATTTGTACAACAACACCGTGATCTGTATAAATAGTGACGCTATGGGTCATAATTGTCCAACAACCCTTTGTTTCGGAACCCCTAGACTTAACTATTGAAATACCGCCGTAGGGTAGGTTAGTTCACCAGATACATCTAGAGTTCATATCCTCTCAGAATCCAAACTTGATATTGACCCAAAATGGACACCATCTGCGGGGGACGAAAATAAAGCCGTCTCGAAGCGCCTTTTGAATCTCACATTTTCAGACTAACAATGGAGATCGCGAGATATATTATCATATATCCCTCTCTCACTCACTATTTTATAGTTTAAGGTTTCTATTACACTAGTATTTATTTTTTTAGATTTTGCGCGGCTAAAAATAACCTAATTAATATTAGTTGATGGTTAGCGATATCTCCAAATTTTAACACTTAAAATTTTGTTCACTAATATTATTAGTCCAAACTAATATATAACTTAATTAAACAATTAATTAAGTGTTCTTTTTAGTGAGCTATTTAGGTCACTATTTTAAGTTTAAATATAAATTCGGATTTAGGAAAATATTTAATTAAACTATTTAATTAGATATAAGTGCTGATGTTATTTTTATTTGGTACGTGGAGTTGTATCCCAAGTGTATACCATACTATCGTCCATTCATAATCGGCTATGAAATTTATATCTGAGTTTCCATCATATATACCAAAATAAATAAATAGTCTCCTATCAATTGTCTTTTTCCGAATTACCAAATTTTTAAACTTAATTAAATTTAACTATTTAATTTATTCACATGTATTAATCTAAATTTTAACTATTTAAAAATTACATAACTTTTATGCTTAGATTAAATCAAGATGCATTTAATGTCATGGCATGTTATAATGCATGAGTGGGCTTTCTATGCTATATGATATGTTATTCAAATAATTTGAATTGTAAACATACATACAACAAAAATTAATACATTGACAAGACTATTTGACTTTCTATATTAATCTAATTAATACACAAAATACCCAAGGCCATCCTTGGTCTTCAACTTTTGACTCCATGGATTGTCATGTAGAAATTTTGCTAATCGAGTAGTAACATTCGTAATATATTGATATAATACTTCAAGTAGTCGAGTGCTCATTACAGACCACATTAGCACTTTGGCTCGTAAGACATGCTTTCGTGTGATAATAACCTCCACATGTCATCGAACACACCACGCCTTTGCTTACCATAACTTCCTATAACCACGATCCACATTTACCAAACATTGCTTAATTACTACCTTAGTGTCCTCCTTGAAAATGTGCTCCATAAGTTACATAGTAAAATTAAATACAACATTTGTAATTAATTCCTAAAATGGCCTTATGGTCTTACATTCCCAAAAACACTAATAAAACCAAAAATCCGGAATAATTTACGACAATGCATTTAAAATAAAAAAACATCATCACAATGAATTATTTTATCACATAAATTTATTTGTTTTTATGCCCACTCTTATGACAAAAATAATTTTATTTTTCATGCATCTCATAAATTAAAAATAAACCAACAATAATTATCACATAATTAAAATAAAAGAGAAGAGTTGAAATACTTTTCAACATCGCTCTTGATGCCAATTGTACGAAATATTTTCTCACGCGCAGCAGAAACCCCATAGGACACCGGAGATCGATCTTGAAAAATTTTCCAGCTCTCTCCCGCTTTGGCTGAAACGAACCAGCACCTTTACCTTATTATTTTGCACTTCATTTGCTGTATTTTTCCGTAAAATAATCAGCCCGAACAACAGCGAATTTGAGTAGTTCGTAATATCGAAAACGCTCACTGCACTGTCTAAGTATGCTCACCGTTTTGCAGATTTTTCACAGCAGTTTTTGGGTAATATTATCACTCCGAAATAGTCTAAAAACAACCCCGAATCATAATTCAATTTGCGTCCTTTTCAAAATCATATTTTGCATGTGACTGTTGGACTTCCAGCCAACGTGCGTCAGCTTCTTCAAATTGGTCAGCAAAGTATATGCGCATGAGTTGAACATATTGTGATGGTGTTTTCAGGCACTATAGCATTTAAGACAGCACGACGAGGACAGAAGGGTAATTACCTGACTGGTTGAGATCATATAGCCGACCCGACCATAACATGTGAAGACCGACCACTTTGGTTCGGATGACCGAGCACTATAAGGTCGGCAAAAACATTCTCAGCATAAAAGATTGTCATGACCGACCTCATGAAGACCGACCAGACAGCGAGTCGTGTTCAAGATGACGACACCCTATTCTTGCGGATAAGGTAAAAGATTATCCTACTCTCACAAGGAAATGAATTCAGAATCCGAGAAGGAATAAGAAAAGAGAAGGGAGAATCAGACTAGGAATCCTTACAAGGAAAGAAGACTAAAGATCAACTAGGATTTCTTGTGCAAATAGGAGTCTGATTTCTGTGTTATTATAAATAGGAGGGCATAGTATGTGTAAAAGGCATCATCAAAAATAAGGGATCTGAATCTTCAAGCTCTGACTTGTAGAAAACAAAAAGAGACCCGAAAAGAGTGTTGAAGTAATAAAAGTATCATCCTGTTTGTGTCCGTGGACGTAGGTCGGATCCAAATCCACCGAACCACGTTAAATCTCTTTGTTGATTGGTGTGTTTATCTGTTTTTTGCTAAATTTGCCTTTGGTCCCCCATAACCAAACAAATTCACTATTGAGGGAGGATTAGTCTCGGGAGTGCTATTCCCATATTGCCCCTGAGACCAAAATCCGCCGTCAACAGTTGGCGCCGTCTGTGGGGACTCAACAAAAAGCAACTCGCGTAGTGAGACAATGGCGGAAGACGGAAACCACCAACCATCAGGGAGCTCGGCTGAAGACTGGATGGAAAAGATTGAGGAGAACCTTAGGAAAGAAAGGGAGGAAAGCCAAACTCTGCTAAAAACCATAGTAGACCGGTTGGAAAGGATAGAAGGGGCACACAATGGAAAATTCGAGGCCGGGACTAGCCGACGAAGGAACGACATAGCAGAAGGAAAAAGAATTGTCGATACAAGTGAGGACGACAGACCCCTAAGGAGGGATCCTTACAGAGTAATATCTGTAGTGGTTCAGGAAGATTCCCAGACCGAGGACACATGGGAGGGAGAAGATGACAAATCGTCACCAGACTCCTCCTACGATAGCCCTCACAACACCCGGAGAAGAGGAAAAGAAAATAATGAAAAAGTACGAGAAGATACCGACCCCGAGAAGCACCATTCCCGAGATAACAGAAAGAAACCACAGGGGGCGGCATGGAACCAAAGACAGCAGCATGAAATCTTGGTTACGGGAGGAGTTGGTCAAATGGGGAGTATACCCCAATGCAGACAGAGGGATGCCCAGGACGACAAAGATGAGTCCCCCCTCACAGAAGAAATAAAGTCAGAGAAATTCCCAAAAAGATTCAGCATGCCGACCATGACACCATACAAGGGCCATACCGATCCCAAAACCCACATTGAAGGTTTCGTCCTACTAATGGAGGTGCAAGGGGTAACAGGGGACGCCATCTGCAAAGTGTTCCCCCTAACTCTGGCTGGACCGGCCATTCTATAGTATAGAAGCCTAGCCCCAAGGAGCATCAGCAGCTTCGCACAACTGAGAAATCATTCATACGACATTTCAAGAAGGCTTGTGTCCCCAGAAAGACGATTGGAGAACTAAGGCTTATGAAACAAGGAGACGATGAACCTCTGAAGATATTTATTGAAAGATACCATAACATGGTACTCGAAGTCGGAGGGTATGAATCCCCCGAGGCCCTGGAAAACTTGAAGGGAGCCTTGAGGGTCGGAAGGCTATGGACCCATCTAAGGATCCAAGACACCCCGGACTACGCCACCGCTCTGGAGGTGGCCCGAAAATTCGTTTTGTTAGAGAACGAAGAGAAAGTATCCCGAAAAGGGAACACCATCAGAGAAAGAACCGCAAGGGAGGGTGAACAGAAAGAGAATCCAGAAGACCACATCCGAAGCACAAAGAATTCAAACCACTGCACCGGGACAATCAAGAGAGAAGGGCGCGGACCCAAGTAAACAATGTGGTCGGGGAAGATGCATACATTCCCCTAAAGAAACCATTGGGACAAATTGTCATGGAGATCAGGGGAAAGGCCTCTTAGTAGAACCCGACCAAAGAAGATTCCCCCCGGACAAAAGGAACCAAAAGGCTTATTGCGTGCACCACAACTCCAAAGGACATGCAACAGACGGATGTAAAGATCTGCGAGAACAAATGGAAGATCTAGCACACGAAACGGGTATCTAACAAATACATTGACCACGAGGTCATGACAGCCAGACAAAGAGCACGTGGCCGCCAAATCAACTGAAAAAGGACAGTTTTGTCCCCGAAACATGAATAAAAAACCTTCTCTTCTCAAAAAAGGTTCTCGTCCACTTTCTTAAAACATAAATAGAAAGACTTACTCAAAAAAAAAAAAAACCCGAGGACAAACTCAGCGCCTAATACAAAAAGAAACGACCAAGCACTAAGACCTGATCGGCTCGGGGATGGACTTTGTTCCACCAAGACCACTCAGTTATTCAGCTCGGGGTCGGGTTACGTCCCACTGAGTCATGCTCATTGGTCTGGGGACGGAACACTCCCCCAGAGCCAAGTACCTCTTTCAGCTCGGGGTCGGGTTACGTCCCACCGAGTCATGCTCATCGGTCTGGGGACGGGATATTCCCCCAGAACCAAGTATCTTTCTTAGCTCGAGGTCCTCGGAAATATTCAGGGACATACTCGATGCGTAGGATCCATGAGAAGCATAGCACGGGGAGGGATGATACCCCTGTGGCGATTGCCTACTCTAGTGTTACCGAACATGAGGATGAACATGCCCTTAATGTGTCGAACACTCCTATTTGATCCTTACGTACCCGATGTAATGGATCCGTGGGAAAGCATAGCACGGGGGGTAATGACACCCCGTGACGATTGCTAGCTCCAGTGATGCCGAAACTAAGGAGGAATATACCCTTAGTAGTCCGGACACTCTTTGATCCATTCATCATCCGGATCTGTGAGAGACACACACGGGATGCGTTATGCCCCTGTGGCGTGTGCCTGCTCCAGCGTGGTAAGGAGGAGCCCTCATACAATACACAGGCTCCCCAGTGAACCAACGTGTAGAGGATGTGCCCTTACCATTCAAACGCTCTTCTGATCCGAATCCTGGTTCGCCGGGACACTGAATTGAAAGATTCAGAATTGTGTTTTGGAGACCTCGGGCAAGACGCTGCTTTGAGACATCCATGTTGTTATTTTTTTGCAAAAGACGTTTTTTATTTTGGGATAGGTGCTAAGTCACCCCCGCCTTTTATTTTCCAGAAACTTGTTTTCGTTTTCCGCCGGTCTGGTAGGGGGACGCCCGTGCCAGATTCGGTAAGGCTTCGAAGGTTGATTCATTTCCCTTCTGTGGAAATCCTAGGGGTTAGTCGGCTCGGGGCCGGATTTTGTTCCGCCGAGGCCATTTGATTAGTCGGCTCGGGGCTGGATTTCGTTCCGCCGAGGCCACTTGGTTATTCAGCTCGGGGTCGGGTTATGTCCCACCGAGTCAAGCTCCTTTAGGTTTGGGGAGGTAAACATTCCCCCAGAACCCAAGTCTTTCATTCAGCTCGGGGTCGGGTTACGTCCCATCGAGTCAAGCTCCTTTAGGTTTGGGGAGGTAACATTCCCCCAGAACCCAAGTCTTTCACTCAGCTCGGGGTCGGGTTACGTCCCACCAAGTCAAGCTCCTTTAGGTTTGGGGAGGTAACATTCCCCCAGAACCCAAGTCTTTCATTCAGCTCGGGGTCGGGTTACGTCCCACCGAGTCAAGCTCCTTTAGGTTTGGGAGGTAACATTCCCCCAGAACCCAAGTCTTTCACTCAGCTCGGGGTCGGGTTACGTCCCCCCGAGTCAAGCTCCTTTAGTTTGGGGAGGTAACATTCCCCCAGACCGAACCCAATTCTTTCACTCAGCTCGGGGTCAGGTTACGTCCCACCGAGTCAGCTCTTTGGACTGGGGACGTAACATTTTCCCGGGTCCAAGTGCCTCACTCAGCTCGGGGTCAGGATATGCCCCTCCGGCTCATATTGACCCCTGAAGGGTCTCAAAGAATTCGAAAAAACAGGAAGCATGGAGAAAAAAGGAGAAAGAGATAAGGACACATAAAAATATATATATATATATAGATGTGCATATACATCTTAATGTTATTACAAGAGTAAAGTGTACACAGGGCCCCGGTCGGGTTACCCTTTCTCATTCAGCCCTCGCAGGGGCAGGAATTTCTTCCTCAACTGGCTCAGATGGCGGGAGGACTGGCTCGATCTCAGGAGGAGGAACAGCTGCTTCATCCTCGGCAGCATGGGAGACCTCTACTTCAGGGACGGGAGGAGGGATCTCAAGACAGATCTCGCCGGGGGCTGGAACATCAGGTCGTTCTTCTTGGGAAGCCCGGAATCCGGGACCACCGAGATCGGGTCAGGATCCATCAACACTCCTCGGAAGGAGGAGGGAGCCACTTCCGAAACTCCTCCTCCGAAATATCCCCCTTGCAGAAACTGATGGCCGCATAAATAGGATCCATATTCAGACTTGGCAGCACTATCGGTATCAGTTCAGCACAAGCACAGTCACCACCCCCCTCAAGGCGAATGGCCTCCTTCTCGGCCTCAAGATCGCCTCTCTCTCCTCAAGCTCGGGCCTCTTTTCTCTCAAGATCATCCCGGGCCCGCGCCATTTGTTCATCATTGGCCTTCAATTTGGTTTCAACACTGGCCACCTTCGCCTTCAAAACGCCAATCTCAGATTGGGCAGCTTTCAAATCCTCCCGGGCAAGTGTGTCGGCAAGCTTTCGCTCCAGCGCAGCAGCAGCCTTAAGAGCCTTATTGATTTTGAAGTTCTCAATGGCAGTCGACTCAAGGTTCTGTATCACCTCCTCCCGATCAGCCAATTTAGCCTCCACTTCTGTAAGGCGATTCTGAAGTCTCTGGGCCTGACCACCCTCAGACAACAGGCTCAAAATGAGGTTCCTTATTTTTCGCCATGAGGTGAAGGTAAGTAGCCTGCACAAAAAAAAACAAAAGAAAGTCACGATATTGAGATGAGAGACCGGGAACCGAAATCAGAACAAAAAAGAGAAAGGAAATAGAAACTACCTTTGCCATTTGAGAGCTCATTCTCGGTCACCACCGCTTCGGGCGAGATATCCTCATATCTCGAAACCTCCCCCGGGGGAATCACCTCGGCCAATTCATTGGAAAGCCGGCATAAATGGGAAGTAGCCTCCGGATGCCTTCCCCCAAATCATCCACCCCGAGGATTACAGAACCCTTTTGCTTCTTGGAGGAGCCCACAGATGATTTTTCCCCCGCGGACCATCTTTCTTCTTGCCCGGGACAGGCTCATCCTCCTCCAACTCAGCCTCCTCGGCCCCAAATTGACGCCTCCTTTTCCGCAAAGGCTTCGGCGGACTGATGAGACGAGCAGACCCCGATGACTGCACACCAGGAAGAAGATAGACCCCGAGCAGCCGGCTGAACTTTCCCTTGAGACGCCCCCTCAGCCCCAGCAGGGTCAGGTTGTGCCCGGGAAGTTCCAGTTTCCGCATGACCGGCCTTCTTCATAGTACCGGCCAACTTCTCAAAAGAAACTTTGGCCTCTTCGACATACCTACAAAAAGGAGGAAAATGAAATCAGAACCCAAGCATATAACAAAGATGTCAAGCACATGATAAACAAAAACAGCCGGCGGACATCTACCTATCCGACCCGAGACCTCGGAGGGAGGGACGGTCCGAGTAAGGCCCGACTCAACAAAGGCCGCATCATTGACCAACTTCCTCCAGTGGGCAGCATACCCCCGAGCCCAATGTACCCGCCTCCGAACCTGACGAGAAACCTTGGGAGCATCTCGCCAACAAGCTGGGAGGAACCAGAGAAGTTAGAAACCTAAGAGACCAAGAACGGGAATATATAAAAAAAAAGGGGTATTAAACTCCTAACCTCCCGCCCTGAAGATGTCCGGAACCGAGACGTCCTCCTCAAACGATCTCAGAACCCGACCCCAATCCCCAGTAGCCCAGAACCAAAGATCCTTGAAATTCTTGTTAGAATCGGGGAGTTTCTGGACAAGGTTGGACGAGCTATCATAAGCAGAGAGGTAATACCAACCGTAGTGAGTCTTTGGGTTAGACTTCAAACGATATAACCTCTTCACCTCTTCCAAACAAGGTACACCTAAACCTGCCCGGTGCCAAACCACATATATGCCGGCCAGAATCCTCCAACTATTTAAACTCAATTGACAAGGGGCAATCTCCATCTCGGCCAGCATCCAAGCAAAATAACGTTGCATCGGCAGCCGTAGCCCACACTCAAAAAAAGCAGGAAGAAGTGCCACCGAGCCCTCATCAGGTTGACTAGCACGATCCATCGGGCCAGGAACTTCAAGGGCAATATCTATTGGGATGTCATATCGTTGCCGCAACAGCGCCATATCACTCTCAGTTATTTTAGAGGGGCGGTTCATATCCAGAGCCGACGATCCAAGTTCACCGGGCTCTGGGTCCTTCCGAGGAACCCTCTGATGGTAGGAGTCTTGTTCGATCTCAGAGGGAGTAGGGGTAGTATCAAGGTCTTCTACACTAGGTGCCCCCGAGCCCGAGGAGAGCTCCTCAGCAGGGGGAGTTGAGATCTTAACAGGCTTTTCAGGGGAGGAACCGCTGTCAGACATCCCTAACACCGAAACAAAAAACAAATGAAAAGAGGGAAGTCAGTCTATGGCTAAAAGAAACTACTCACGGTCTCCATGTTAGCTAAACAGGTGGTCTCTAAGGTGCCCTAAAGTTAGAACCCAGCAAACCATAAATCTTTTCCTAGCAAACACAGATTCGTAAAACACAAAAAAAAGAGAAGAGGCCGTTCAGAGGACTTACTTGTTCTTCTCGGAAAGAGCAGGAGGTTGTGCAGTACGGTTATACCCGTTCCTTATGTTCACAGCAAAGAAAAAGAAAAAGCACACGGTTGAACTTCGAGAGCTCGGAGTTGGACGAATCACGGAGATGTTTTCAGAAAAGAAGAAGAAATTGCCGAAAAAGATGGAACAGTGAAAGCCTAGCCTTCTTATAGTCATGACAAAGACGCTCGTGGCCGTTGGATCTGAAGGAAGAACCCGGATGAACGCCAGGTGTCAAATGCAAAAGAGGTCTCCCAAGTTTGAAACAGACGGCTGAGACCAGCCCACTGTGAAGACGCCTCTACACGGTCGATTCACCCCCTTTTTGGCGGGAACCCGGCGGATGTTTGACAAATGTCGAACTTAGAAAAAACCCTAAAATTGATTTGACAGGCATTAAGCGGACATGACTGTTGCGTGTCTCAAGACAAAGCGCTTGAAAAGAGGCAACAAAGCATTTCTCGACCCCGGACCGACCTCCAACGGAGCAAAACAGAACCACCATCTTTATGTAGTTCCCGGCACCAACTTGCACACTTGTTGGAACCGAGAACTAGGGGACAGATGTTGATGGTGTTTTCAGGCACTATAGCATTTAAGACAGCACGACGAGGACATAAGGGTAATTCCCTGACTGGTTGAGATCATATAGCCGACCCGACCATAACATGTGAAGACCGAACCACTTTGGTTCGGATGACCGAGCACTATAAGGTCGGCAAAAACACTCTCAGCATAAAAGATTGTCATGACCGACCTCATGAAGACCGACCAGACAGCGAGTCGTGTTCAAGATGACGACACCATATTCTTGCGGATAAGGTAAAACGGATTATCCTACTCTCACAAGGAAATGAAGTCAGAATCCGAGAAGGAATAAGAAAAGAGAAGGGAGAATCGGACTAGGAATCCTTACAAGGAAAGAAGACTAAAGATCAACTAGGATTTCTTGTGCAAATAGGAGTATGATTTCTGTGTTATTATAAATAGGAGGGCATAGTATGTGTAAAAGGCATCATCAAAAATAAGGGATCTGAATCTTCAAACTTTGACTTGTAGAAAACAAAAAGAGACCCGAAAAGAGTGTTGAAGTAATAAAAGTATCATCCCGTTTGTTTCCGTGGACGTAGGTCGGATCCATCCACCGAACCACGTTAAATCTCTTTGTTGATTGGTGTGTTTATCTGTTTTTTGCTAAATTTGCCTTTGGTCCCCCATAACCAAACAAATTCACTATTGAGGGAGGATTAGTCTCGGGAGTGATATTCCCATATTACCCCTGAGACCAAAATCCGCCGTCAACACAATATAATAAACAACATAACTTATATATAAATAACATATGAATAAGCCATGCATCATGCATATTTCTTCAGTTTGATGACTTACGCCCTTTTATAAATTTGCCATTATCCAGCATGGGTGGCTTGCTTTGATCTATGAGTGAACTGCTTTGATCATATGTGTGTGCTAAGTCTTTGATGATATGCATGAACAGTTTCTTTTAGGATCGGGTCACCACTTAATCTTCCGTATTATGACTCATCATCAGAAATCCGTGAGTGTGGACTCAAAAGTGGACTCGTGCAATGTATGACCCTAAAACCACAGATGGTGCCCATAGTCTCCAAGCTGACTGATCAAACAAAAAGGTGTCTCACCAAGGAAGAGCTTTCAAGGAGTCATGCAACTAAAACTAAGATGTTGGGGTAAGTCATTGATGCGACTTAGTGAGTGAACACTAAAACAAGGAAATAAGAACCAAAATTAAGTTTAAAATCACATTTACATATGAGACAAAATACTGATTTCAAATCAACGTAATGGAAGCTTAAAATCCATACAAAAACATATCATGAAAGATAAGCTGATAAGATAAAATACCACCCGTGTCGTAACCAAGGGCATGTGACCTATTTAGCGAGACCTATCACTGCATAAGTAAGGGAAAGCTGAGCTGGAATTAAATTAGCCTAAGAGGGTTGCTGATAAACCATTAGGCTCACTGTACTAAGCATACCCAGGTCACTATGTTGAGGGGACGACACTAATTGGCATTTAAAAAACAACCATTTTAAAATACTAGTGAAAATCTTGATAAGATATTTAACAAATACATAATCATACTTGAAACATATACATACGCTGTCATAGAATGAAAACATCATTTAGTAATAAACTGTTACTAAGAAATTCATACAACATATGCTCAATGCTTAAACGAGGAATGACATGATTATATCAAGCCTAAGAAACATATTTCCAAGGATGATTTACCCCTAAGTTCTCATGCATATATCAACAAGTTCATCTAAATTTACTTGTAACACATATCCGAATTTGCATACAGCCTATTTGCATGTAATCTATGTCTCAATTTGCATACAGATAAATTGACATACGGAAAGCATACAATTTCACATTGGTAGACACAGAAGCGCAAACAAATAACATTCATACAAGCATGCATATTAAGGAAAGACAATTAAGCGCATGACGGAAATAGATACCTAAAGCGGTACTACAAATGCATAAGGTAAAAAAGAGACAACTATATGCTAAAATAGACATGTCGTGATGCGATGAAAAGGACTCAGTGCAGTGGGTGCACGTTCGTGCAGCGTTCGAGAACGCGTTCGAACGGTAAACAGAAGGTTCGCGTTCGTATAGCGTTCGAGAACGCGTTCGAACAGAACCAGACCTGATGCATGATGAAACCAAGAAAATGCGTGCCCATTCGCGTAGCGTTCGAGAACGCGTTCGAACGGTAAGCAGAAGGTTCACGTTCGTATAACGTTCGAGAATGTATTCGAACGGAACCTGACCTGATGCATGATTAAACTAAGAAACTACGTGCGCGTTCACGTAGCGTTCGAGAACGCGTTCGAACGGTTAACAGAAGGTTCGCGTTCATCTGGTGTTCGAGAATGCGTTCAACGGAACCAGACCTGATGCATACAACACATACATAAACAAACAAATCCACAATGTAGGACCTCACATATCCGATTGAACTCATCTCGCATCCAATCGAACTTACACTATCCACGCGCGGCAAAGTATCGTGGTAAATGATTTTAACCTCTCAAAATAGATGACCTTTAATCGCACTTACTAAGCCCATGCGCAAACAACACAATATATATATAAAGAAGTAAAGACAACGATATCGGACTTCGTGTATCCGATTGAACATATCTCACATCCAATCGAATATACATTATCCGGCGCGGCAAAGCATCGTGGTAAAGGATTTTAACCTCTCAAAATAGATGACCTTTAATCACACTTACTAAGCCCATGCGCTTTATCACCAATGCATATAAGAAATAAAAAAAAACAATATCTAACTTCATATACCGATTGAACACACATCTTACATTCAACCGAATATACATCAACCGGCGCGGCAAAGCATCATGGTAAAGGGTTTTAACCCCTCAAAATAGGGGACCTTTAATCCGACTTACTAAGCCCATGCGCTCGATCACATCATTACGCGAACGAATAACATTCAGAAATTAAATAACAATTAATAAACACATCAAAACAATAGAAAACGAAATATGCGCCGTTTACTCAAGTGGTACGTGGAGTTGTATCCCGAATACAGATCATACTTATGTCCATTCAGAATCGGCTATGAAATTTATGTCAGGGTTTCCATCCTATATACCACAAGAGGCGACACATTTTCCATTTTATTCACAGCCACAACATGCATTCACAAATGACACTCATGCGAATAGAATTCAATGAACAATTAAAAGACGAATATAAACTAATGAGAAAGGTGCCTTCAGGTCTAATCTTTTATGTCGACTCTCGGAAGTACGGTGCACGGTCATCGAAAAATGGGGATGCTCCGCAACTCCTCCGGTTCACAGGTTCCGCCTTCCTTGCTGTTCCACTGCTCGAGCTACTGTTTTGACTTTGATTCGCTGCTATTGCTACTGTATCTGGTCACAATATTGGCTTACTGGTTTTCGGTAAATAAGAGACTATTTTTTAGGTGTTTGGGCTGCTGTTTGGGGGTGTATTTTGGTGGTGATGTTATGCGTGTATGGCTACTGCTTTATTGTTGTTGTGGTGGCTGTTGTTTATGCGGTTTCTGCTCACTGTTTTTAAGGTGTATTTTCGGTGATATGAGGTGTTTGGTGGCTGTAATTTTCGGTCCTAAGAGGGAGAAGAAAAAAGTTCTTTTTACTTGTTTTGTTTGTGTATGAGAGAGCTTTCTTTCTTGCTTGTCAAATGTGTGTCAGTTGGAGAGAGGGATGGCTTTGGTTTTGGCTTGCTTTTATAGACAAAGGGAAAGGTGAGTCCTTGCTTGACATGGAAGAGATCTTCTCATAAAAGGGAGATATGATTTGGTTTCGTGTAAGGTAAATACAAGATATAGGGGGACAAATTTAAGCTTGATTAGGAAGTTAGTATATTTAATTTGTGTTGATTAGGCATACAATATTTTTAATTAGGAATAATATTGGTTGATTGATTTTAATTAGGCATGATTTTATTTAATGTTTTATTTAATTTGGTATATGATTTAATTAATATTTTATTTAATTTGGTATATGATTTAATTAGTGTTTTATTGGCTTTGGTGGGCTAAATGGGCTTGGGTGTGAGGCTAGCAGCAAAACCAGAAATACCGACACCGTTCGAACGCCTATTCAAACGCTACACGAACGCCAGCAATCTGTTTGACGTTCGAACGTGGTAACGAACGCAGCACGAACGAAAATAGTGAACTTGTGAAATGAATCTGATGACATGTCTATTCTGAATTTCCCCTTCCGACGTCCGTTTCCCATGACTTCCATTACTTAAAAGGTAGTGCCTCCAAATAAGACTCATCATAGGGACTTATATGCAAAAATGCAGTGCCTATAGTCGCCCCCACTTTGATGGGACTTGTGTAATGTGTAACAGTGACAATCCTATCAAAGTTATGCAATGCATTTTCACTTACCTGGCTCACCAGCTGCCATCTGACTTGCCTGCTGCCTCGACCTGAGTTGATGCCGCAATGTACCTCGATAATGGGACGCATCCCAATAGCTGCAACCGACAACGGGGGCCTCGACCCTGGGACGCATCCCAATACCGCTGACAAAATGTGGGCCTCGACCCTGGGATGCATCCCAATACTAATGATGCAGAGGGCCAACGACCCTGGGACACATCCCGATAACTGCAACTGACAACGGGGGCCTCAACCCTGGGACGTATCCCAATACCGCTGACAAAATATGGGCCTCAACCCTGGGATGCATCCCGAAACTGATGATGATGCACGGACCTCGATCCTGGGACACATCCCAATAACTGCAACCGACAACGGGGGCCTCGACCCTGGGACGCATCCCAATACCGCTGACAAAAATGTGGGCCTCGACCCTGGGACGCATCCCGAAACTGATGATGTGATGGACCTCGATCTTGGGACGCATCCCAATAACTGCAACTGGTACATGTGTTGACGTAGGCCTCAACCCCGGGACGCATCCCCAAGACTGCTGCTAGTATTGATTTGGGCCTCGCCTCCTTGGGACGCATCCCGAAACTGCTGCTGGTATGTTAATGCTTCTAATCGGCTTTTCTTTGCCGCTTTCTCTTTTCCTCTTCAAAACCTGTGAATACAAAACAAACACAAAACGAATGCCAAAATGTGTTACGTGTATGCATGCACTCATGAGTTACCTTATCCCGTCGGGTTAGGCCTTCTGCCAAGTCTTCTATTTCTCAGGGAAAATATTGCTTCAATCTGTCCACGTTGATCGGCTCAGTGAACTCGTTACCTTCCAAGTCTGACAGTTTCACTGCCCCATTTCCCATTACTTTCTGCACTATCTAGGGTCATTCCAGTTAGGTCTGAACTTTCCTCTCGGATCTGTCGTCGATGGCCTCGACTGCTTAAGTACCAAATCACCCTTTCTGATCTTGGTGGGACGTACTTTCTTGTTGAATGCTCGGGCTAGTCTCTTCTGATACAACTGCATATGATACATGCCTTTGTTCTCTTCTCATCCAACAATGCTAACTGATCAAACCTCTGTGCGGCCCTATTCTTGTTCCGGTAACTCTGCCTCTGCTAATACCCTCATAGACTGTATTTCCACTTCCACTGGCAATATGCTGTCCATTTCTTTTCTTATGATGTTCTGTACCCCCCAAAAGCTATTTTCCTTTTGTTCGGCCCCCACAAATCTCTGCAGTTTTTTTCTATCATCTTGGCTAAAATCGTCTTTATAGTCTTGTTGGCCGCCTCAACTGCCCCATTTTCCTGCGGCCTATACGGTGATGACTTGTGATGGCCTATCCCATATTTCTGTAGCATTGCCTTTGTCTTTCATTGAAACTGAACTCCATTGTCTGTCACTACATGGTGCAGCATACCATACCGACAAATAAGATTCCGAGCTATAAACTTTGCCATCTGTTTCACTGTAACATTGCGGAATGACTCGGCTTCCACCCATTTCGAGAAGTAGTCTACTGCCACTACTATGAAGCGATGCCCATTCGATGCATTCGGTCGAATCTCTCCAATCATATCAATTCCCCATGCTGAGAAAGGCCACGGCTCTGACAGCCCATGCAACTCTGTGTGCGGCAAATGATTCAAATTACCGTGTGCTTGACAATCATGACAGTGCTTTACCATCTTCGCACAATCCGTCTCCATGGTCGACCAGTAGAAACCTTGTCTCACTATCTTATACGGGACAGATTCAACCCATTCATGTGCGGACCACATACTCCGCGTGTACTTCTCCCATTACCTGCTGAGCCTCTTCACTTCTCACACATTTCAACTGAATACCGTTTGCTTGCCTCTTGTACAGTTCCCCTTTCAAAATCACATACTGGGAAGCTAACCTCTGAATGGATTCTTCTGTTCTTTTCTGCATGCTCCCTCTGGGAGTTCCCCATGTTCCAGATACCTCTGAATGTCATGATACCATGGTTTACCGTCATCGACCTCTATTTCCAGAATTCTCTCTATCTCATAAATAGGTCTTCTGGATGTTGTCAGTATCAACGGTCTCATCACTAACTTTTCTGGATTTTCCCAAGTCGCTGCAAGTGTAGCTAATGCATCTGCCATCTGATTCTCTTCTCTCGGCAAGTGCTGAAACTTACAATCAGGGATAACCTGTGCCAATTTTCTGAGGTGAAAAAGGTAAGGTTTCAACTGTTCTTCTTTCAATTCCCATTCTCCACGTATTTGATGGACTACCAACATAGAATCTCCGTAGACTTCCACACTCTCGGCCTTCAAGGCTATCAATGCGGTCAAACTAAAATCACATGCTTCATACTTGGCCATGTTGTTTGTTACTCTGAATGTCAACCTTTTGGCCAAAGGCAAGGTTTCTCCTTCGGGGGTCACTATCACAATCCCAATTCCGGCTCCCTTGTAATTCACGGCTCCGTCAAAATACATTTTCCATCTCTGAACTGTTATTGCTTGGATCTCTTCATCTGGAAATTCAAACTTATATTGATCCCCTTCAATAGGTTGCAACGCCAGAAACTCTGCTACTGCTCACCCCTTGATCACTTTGGTGGTGAGATACTCATGTCGAACTCTGTCAGCAATACTAACCATCTGCCCAATTTCCCCACTAGCGAAGGCATTGAATGTAGATATTTCAGAGGATTCTCATTTGCCACTACCTGGATCTTGTAAGACTGGAAATAATGCCACAATTTTCTGGAAGCCCATACCACTGCAAGACAAATCTTCTCTACTTCTTGATAACGACCTCATACGAGAGCATCTTTTTACTCAGATAGTAAACTGCATGTTCTATCCCTGTCTCATCTGCCTGTACCATCATTGCCCCCAGTGCTTCTGATTCTATGGCCAAATACAATATCAAAGGTCTGCCCAACTCAGAGGTTTCAACACATGAGGCTTTACCAAGTATTCTCTGATCTTGTCGAAAGCTGACTGACACTGCTCATTCCACTTTACCCCGGCTGATCTTTTCTCAACAGTTTGAAGATAGGCTCACACACTGACGTCAACTTGGCGATGAACCGACTGATGTACTGAATCTTCCCCAGGATTGCTCTGACTTCCTTCTCAGTCTTCGGTGCTGGAATCTCTGTGATTTCTTTGTTCTTTTCAGAGTCTACCTCAATTCCTCCCATTCCCACTGTATGCCCCAACAGCTTTCCTGATGTTACCCCAAACACACATTTCTTGGGGTTCAGCCGCAGGTTGTACTTGTCAACTCTCTGAGGAACCTCTCTCACAGTGCTTCTATATGCCCAATTCTTGTCTCTGATTTCACCATCATGTCATCCACATACACTTCAATCTCTTTGTGCATCAGATCGTGGAACAATGTAGTGGCCATTCCGCTGATACGTAGCTCCTGCATTCTTGAGCCCAAACGATTACCCCTGTGTAACAATAAGTACCCACCCCACTAACAAAAAGGTCTTCTTGTGCTTTCTCTTATCTTCCTCAGCCATGAGCACCTGATTGTAACCTGAAAACCCGTCTGCAAATGAATACATAGCAGATAGAGCCGCACTATCAACCAGAACATCTATGTGCGGTAGAGGAAAATCATCTTTCGGGAAAGCCTTGTTGAGATCTCTGTAATCCACACACTTTTCTGACTTTCCGTTTATTACTGGTACTGGCACAATATTGGCTAACCACTCAGGATACTCACTACTTCAAGAACCCCACATCTATCTGTTTCTTAACCTCTCTCTGACTTTCTCAGCCCATTCTGGTCTCATCCGTCGGAGTTTCTATTTCACCGGCCTCATATTCAGATAAGTTAGTATTGTGTGCTGGGCAATGTTTCTATCTACCCCAGGCATGTCCTCATAGGACCAAGCAAATACTTTGGCATATCTGACCAATACTTCTTCTAATTTCTCCCTCTCCTCGGAGGTAACTTCACTTGCAATCAGAATTTCCTTGGGGTTCTCAGATGTACCCAAGTTAAATGCAGTAATCTGGCTGAACTGATATCAAATATGCTTGATTCATGTAGAGCAAATGGAAATGACTCGGGCAAGTAAGCAAAAGAAATGTCTTTATTACTGGATAATGCGGAAGTACATTCAAACAAATCAGGAAGGTAAATGTCTTCATCATCTATAGACACTTCTTCCTCTGCAACTAGGTCTTCTTCGAGCTTTTTATCCTCTCACAGAGTCAGGCTCTCCAACTTCATCAATTCTTCTTCCCAATTCTCTGCTTCTTCCACATCTTCTTCGGTCAGCAGTTTCTTGCCCAGCATCTCTTGGAAGATCTCAAAACCAGGTACCACAATCCCGTTAACTTCTATTAGTTCAGGCTCACCCTGATACCCTGAAGCCTTCACAAAACAATCTGCCAGTTTCAACCTTTTCTTCTTAATTTTCGGCTTTTCTTCATCAGATGTGTATCCCAAACCCTTCCGAGTAGTCTGTCCTCTGAAGTCTGGCAGTTTTGAACCCTCACCCGGCTCGAACTTCATTTTTCCCATGATCCTAGCTACCTTAGGATCCACCCATTCCTCAAAAGTTGCTGACACCTGAAACCTCGTGAAAGGCTGTATCTCCAAGGCAGCCACAACATTATCTACCTCAGCTCGGATGGTGACAATCTCTCCCCCATATGGGAACTTAATCATCTGATGCAGAGTGGAGGGCACGCCCCCAAGCTTATGAAACCAAGGCCTTCCCAACAACAAGGCAAAAGTGGCTGGGATATCCAGCACTGTGAACTCAACTTCGTCCTCAATAGGACCAACCTTGACCGCTGCTACAAATGTACCCTCAACTCCTCGCTTACTGTCATCATAAGCCTTGATAGTCATACTAGAGGGATCCAAATCCGTTACTTTCATACCCAGCTTTGCCAAAATCTTCAATAGGCACACATTAATGGATGAGCCGTCATCCACCATCACACAAGAGGTCCTTTTACTTTTACCCCTCTCAGCTCTGATAAACAAAGGTCTATTATGGTTTCTCCCCTCAGCTGGGAGTTCTTCCTCAGAAAAAGTGATTGCCTGCAAAGTCTCCTTTTGCACTGACCCAACAAACATTGCGGGGTTGGCATCCTCCGTCACTACTATCTTGCTCAAGGCCTCAACCATGGCCCGCCTGTGCTCCTGAGATGCACACAACAAATCCCAGATACTCACTTGTGCTCGGGTTTTCCTCAACTGCTGCAGCACTACATCTCCCTCGGCACCTTCTGTGTTCTCAGCCACTTCTCTACCCTCTGATCACTCATTTATACCCTTATCAGTCATATCATTGTAGAAACGCCCGCTGCGTGTCATACCCCTCACTTCTTCTTCTTCATCACTACTAGAGAAGTCTGCCCAGAAACTCTTCCCATGTTCGGTTTCATCTTCGCTGTTACTATCCCAAATCCCAAGGCAAACGACTTGGAGGTCAAAGGATTTGAGGACAAGGTTCTCGGGTAGGCCAGAGTTTATCATATAGTGGTGGCGGGACAGAGTGGTAATTTGGTAAAGGGTTCTGGTGTGTGTTGGGGTGTTCTGTTTCAGGGTCGGGTATCTTTTTGGAGTCTATAAGGTCTTGGATTTCATGGCGGAGTCGGGCACAGTTGTCGGTATCATGGCCTTTCTGTTGGTGGAATTGGCAATATTGGTTTAGGTTGAGATGTGGTGGTGGAGGATTTGGGAGTGGTTTGGTTTCTAAAGGTTTCAGGAGTCCTTGTCTCTTCAATTTCTCCAATACCTTGGACAAAGGTCTACCAAAGTTGGAGAATCTCCGATTTCGGATAGCAGCAATCTCAGTAGAAACGGGCTTTGTTCCCGATGTCCCCCCAATGGGCCTCCTGTTCAGACCATATAATTTTCTATTCTCGGCCTCTTCTTCCTCAATATCCATGACAGTTTCCCTCAACTGTCGAAAATCAGTAATCATGGAGGTCATCCTCCTCAGTTTCCCATAGATGGAGGGCTTGGTGCCCTTGATAATCATTTTTATTTGGTCATTCTCTGAGGGCCTGGTCTGCATCTTTAAGAGCTGGCTTCTTCAGCGGTCCACATACTCCTTGAAACTCTCTTCCGATTTCTGCCTGGTGTTCTCCAAATCTCGGAGTGACAGATCTATCTCCAAGTCCGTGACATACTGTTTCAGAAATGCATCAGCCAATTCCCTCCAATCTTCCCTTACTTTCTTCTCAAGGCTGTGATACCATACCACCGGTGCCCCCTCGAGTGACATTCCAAACATCTTCTCCACCTGTCGCTTTGTCAAACCCACGGAACTCATAACTGATACATACTGACGGAGATGAACCCTGGATCCCCATTCCCGTTGAACTTAGCCATATCCGGCATCTTGAACTGAGCAGGCAACTGTTCTTCGAAGGTCATTGCCTCATAATCTAACAACTCTTCATGCTTACCCTTCATTTTGCGGGTAACTGTTTCAACCTGATCCCGAAGCTTCTAAATTATGCCTGAGACCCCATCACTTTGCATGTTGCATATTCTGCCATGTCATCGTCAAAAGTGGGGATATCATCCCCCAACCCATTCGGAGGCTCCTCGCGCCTCACATTCTCAGAACCCCCCCCAGCGCGGGGTATAGCCATACCAGCCATAGCAGTAGTCAATGCCTGCAACTGTTCAATAATTTTGGCGAGACCGTTTTCCAACTGATCTATCCTGGATACCTCGCTATCGGATGTACTCATATCTTTTACCAGTCTTTTAGTCTTCCAGTCTTCCCTTCCTAACTCAACGGGACTCTATGATATCTTTTTGACATAGAGGGTGTTAACAGGATATATGTATGCATGAGATGAAGGAGATGCATGCGATACAAGGAATATATCAACTCATTAAAATTTTCACACAAATCGGCCCATCATTATTATAGAAGCTTTTGGGCTAACTGTCATAGGAGTGAACTCGCCCCAGTTTAAATGGCCCAACAAGTTCACATCTCTTGGCAAGAAGTCCAACCGTATCAAAATGATAATGTTCCTAAACACAAACATATAATGGCCCATTGGCGTTTTAGGAGCTTTTGGCCCAATCGTCATAAGATACGTTCTTGTCCCAGTTTAAATGGCCCAACAAGCCCATATCTCATGACAAAAGGTCCGAATAGATCCAAACGACAATGTTCCTAAACACAAACATACAAAAATAATTTCTACAGAGTGGCCCATCAACATTTCAGAAGCTTCTGGCCCAATGGTCATAGGATACGAACTCGTCCCAGTTTAAATGGCCCAACAAGTTCGCATTTCTGACAAGAAGCCCAACTGCATCCAAATGAGGATGGTCCACAAGCATAAGGAAATAGTTACTATAGGCCATATGACTCCGGTCTACGCATGGTTTTGCGAGAGTGTAGACAAAGACTCTCGCTGGCGAAGGATTGCCCACAACTAGGTCTCCCCACTCAAGGGTTCGAGCGACCAAGTGAGCGCACCTTTTTTATACCTTACAGTACGTGCCAACGAGTTATGGTGTGTGACTGACTGTCAAATGGATTTCCCGTTGTAGATTCCCCAGAGGGAGGGTGGAGCGAGGCTCTCTTAAGTACCCTAGCCTCTTAGGCTCTTATCGCTTGGTGACAGGAATAAACAACGAGTCCAAATTAGTCCATCACAATAGGCCAAAAGTAAGTGATTATCTAGGTGCCTTCACAGCTTTTCCTTATAGAAAGGTAGTGAATGAGGGAAGACACCAAACCATTACCTAGCCTTAAAAGTGCCTTTGATTAAACCCTTTTTAACCCACAGTAGACACGGTTAATTAAAGCACAAATCATAATATTAGAAGACAATATTTCAGGGGCCGATTCTCTATCCCCAGTGGAGTCGCCAGACTGTGGGACACAGGAACTGGACGGCGCATGCTGTTCTAGGCTCGCGGCCTAGTTGGGAGTACGGAGTAGCCCGCGTGGGGACTAAACCGGAGAATGATGGAGTCGCCACCCGGTGTGAACCGGGAAAATGAGATTTAAGGCCGCACTCACCCCTCGCAAGGGAAGACCTCAAATCGTTGGGTTTGGAATGGTCCCTTATTTATGCCACTTGTAATAACATGATTTGTGCAATAATCTAACCAAGCCTAAGCAACATATTTCCAAGGATGATTTACCTCTAAGTTCGCATGCATATATCAACAAGTTCATCTAAATTTACATGTAACACATATCCGAAATTGCATACAGCCTATTTGCATGTAATCTATGTCTCAATTTGCATACAGATAAATTGACATACAGAAAGCATACAATTTCACATTGGTAGACACAGAAGCGTAAACAAATAACATTCATACAAGCATGCATATTAAGGAAAGACAATTAAGTGCATGACGGAAATAGATACCTAAAGCGGTACTACAAATGCATAAGGTAAAAAAGAGACAACTATATGCTAAAATAGACATGTCGTGATGCGATGAAAATGACTCAGTGCAGTGGGTGCATGTTCGTGCAGCGTTAGAGAACGCGTTCGAACGGTAAACAGAAGGTTCGCGTTCATATAGCGTTCGAGAACGCGTTTGAACGGAACCATACATGATGCATGATGAAACCAAGAAAATGCGTGCACATTCACGTAGCGTTCGAGAACGCGTTCGAATGGTAAACAGAAGGTTCACGTTCGTATAGCGTTCTAGAACGTGTTCGAACGGAACCATACATGATGCATGATTAAACTAAGAAACTACGTGCGCGTTCGCGTAGCGTTCGAGAACGCATTTGAACGGTAAACAGAAGGTTCGAGTTCGTGTGGCATTCGAGAACGCGTTCGAACCGAACCAGACCTGATGCATACAACACATACATAAACAAAAAAATCCACAATGTAGGACCTCACGTATCCGATTGAACTCATCTCGCATCCAATCAAACATACACTATCCAGCACGGCAAAGTATCGTGGTAAAGGATTTTAACCTCTCAAAATAGAGGACCTTTAATCGCACTTACTAAGCCCATGCGCAAACAACACAATACATATGTAAAGAAGTAAAGACAACGATATCGGACTTCGTGTATCCGATTGAACATATCTCACATCCAATCGAATATACATTATCCGGCGCGGCAAAGCATCGTGGTAACTGATTTTAACCTCTCAAAATAGAGGACCTTTAATCGCACTTACTAAGCCCATTCGCTTTATCACCAATGCATATAAGAAATAAAAGAAACAATATCTAACTTCGTATACCCGATTGAACACATCTTACATTCAACCGAATATACATCAACCGGCGTGGAAAAACATCGTGGTAAAGGGTTTTAACCCCTCAAAATATGGGACTTTTAATCCGACTTACTAAGCCCATGCTCTCGATCACATCATTACGCGAACGAATAACATGCATAAATTAAATATAGAATAATAAACACATCAAAACAACAAAAAACGAAATATGTGCCATTTACTCAAGTGGTACGTGGAGTTGTATCCCGAGTACAGATCATACTACTGTCCATTCAGAATCGGCTATGAAATTTATGTCCGGGTTTCCATCCTATATACCACAAAAGGTGACACATTTTCCATTTTAGTTGGCCTAATGAAACCAGCCTTAGTAGTTTCTCAATCTCTTTCTTTACTTTGAATTCCAACTTCTTTGACATTGTTATTGGAGCTGGTGGTGTGGAAAGAAGTCTGGCTTGATTGGGAAATGGTGTTCAACAAGGCTCATACTAAGGCCTGGTATCTCCTCAAAACTCCAAGTGAAACAGTCTTTATATTCCTGCAAACTTCAACAATTTCATTTTTAATGTTGTCATGGCGGAGTCCACTAACATAAATGACCCTTGGATTTCTGGTGTGCCAATGTAGATTTCTTCCAGAGGATCTAACACTTCAGTTTTACTCTCCTCCATCATTGAATAAGCTGGATCCAACTCATGTTCCTCCTCAATGATTACTTCTACTCCATAAGCTTCTTAAACTTCCTCTATTATTATCTTGTCCAGAACCTGTTACACACGTTGTTTTGATACTACGGCTGCAGCTACCGCATATTTCTATTCAGTCAAGTTACTCATCAACGTTTGTGATGATAGACTCCTGGTTCGGCCTAAATGGGACAATAATAGATGACTTCATGAGGGTTTTGTGTTGATTCCTGCTAGCGTTTCACTTACTGACTATCATGCCTGTTGGTCCATAAAACTTATTCTTCTTGATAAATTGAAGAGGACCCAAATCCTATTCATAATACAAGTCATCTGTTCAGTCAGTATGTGTTTGAAAAGGCTTCTCATATGCCAATAGTACCTTCACATCATCTTTTTTCTACAGTATGAGGAATTAGAGCAATAAGGATGACACGCCAGTTGGCATGAATCCAATCTATTCCAAGAAAATCTTGATAACTGGCAGAGGAATTCACTATAAAACACACAGACAGAGAATTTTTACTTCCAATAGTAAGTTCTACTGACAACACCCGAGTGTTTTGTTTACCTAACCTGTACAAACTACAACATAAACCTCTGTTGAAATTAGGTCATCCTCTGAATTTCCCAACGTCAACAACATTATGGAAGGCATGACATTCAGTGATGACCCATTGTCCATGAATACTTGGGATATTGGTCTTCCATTTACATAGGCTTTAAAGTACAAAGGATTGATATGCATTGTCATCTCCTCTGAAGGCTTTTCAAATAACACCCTATTGGGACCTCAAAATTCGACAGCTTGAATCGTTATTCCATAGTGTGGATTTCTATTCTTCTCATCCATAGATGAAGGGGGCTTGAAAATCCTACTGACTCCACCATTCTTTAATTTTCCTTTCACTTTCTTTCAAGAAGTTTAATGGCAGTGTCATGCTTGCATAGCACAAGCAAAATAAATAGGTATCCCTCGTACCATGAAATTACTTCCTGCAAGCTTTTCCTCTAACAAATCATCTGAGCTCCCTATTGACTTCTGGTCCTCAATAGACTTCCTACAGAATTTTGACTTTGCCTTCAAAAGCTCACGCGCTAACTCCACCTTTCTTTTTGAAGCAACCTTTTGGCGTATGAGTCTTCTCATTTGGGTTCGGGAAAGTTTCTCAAGAAAATTTTTGTGCTCCACCTTATGCCGTTTATTGCTATGCTAGACCCTTAAAAGAGCCACAAATGTCAGTTGTCTCTTCTGGAAATGAGAGGCAGGAGATGACTTGGTTCTTTGAGGATTCCAAGTTTTGGTTGTGTGCTCCTTCTGAAGGCTCAATCCTGTATGATCTTCTTGCACCAAGTACTTTTTAGAAACCCAAAACTTACAGATTCCCTTTCCTATATAGATTTCTGTGTTTTTCCTTATTTTTTACTATTAAAATTGAACATCTCCCGCAAGTCAAAAGCAGATGTATTTATATTTTCCACAGGAGGAAATGAGTCTTCACCAACCAATTTGGTTTCCTTCTTTTTAGGAACTTTTAGAACTCCTTTGTTGATTATGTCATACACCACACTTTTAAAACTTCATCATGAGTTAGTTGAATGATTACAAGATTTATGATACATATAATATTCTTTTCATTTGAGTTCCTCAATGGAAGAGATTTTGAGATAAGAATGTAAGGTTAGAAATTGTTCTTTCAAGAGTAAATAAAAAATTTCCTCAGTTTTTGCAACATCGAAGGAAAACTCCGAGGTATTGGAATTGGTTGTCTTCTTTCTTGCTTCTGGTATTTTCTTAATCAGGAAAGGACAAATATAGGATCCTGAACTATTAAAATATGCAACTGCTATTTCCTGAGTATCCACTTCCTAACAGTAAGTTCACATGGCTTCTTTCCTGTAGGACACAGAAATCGGCGACGCTGTCCCGGGCTCGCGGCCTGGTTGGGAGTACGGAGTAGCCCGCAAGGGACCAAATCGGAGAACTAAAAAATGGATTCACCACCCGGTGTGAACTGGGAAAATAATTTAAGGCTGCACTCACCCCTCGCTAGGGAAGACCTCAAACCGTTGGGTTCAGAATGGTCCCTTACTTATGCCACTTGTAATGAAAGGATTTATGCAATAGTATAACCAAATCTCATGCAACACATACCAGATAATTTAAGCAACATGCAAGTGTGGACACCCATAATCGTAAATGAAAAAATGAAGGCAAAATACATAATTCATGAACGTATTAAATAATAAAGTGAAATAATGTAACTAATAACAACTATAAAGGCATTAATAATAAAAGCGAACACACAATCTCATGAGCATATCGAATAAATGCGAAAATATAAATGGATGATAATTTCCCAAGCGTAAATAATGAAATGATGTGACTAATCATATGGTGCAAAAGAAACGATCAAAGAATCAAGCATGCATGAAATGTGACGAAAAGAAGTCTGTGCACTGTATGTGCATTCGTGTAGCGTTTGAAAATGCGTTCGAACGGTAAACAGATGGTTCGCGTTCGTATAGCGTTCGGAAACGCGTTCGAACGAGGTAAGACCTGATGCATGATAAAACAAAATAGATGCGCGTTCGAGTAGCGTTCGTAAACACGTTCGAACGGAATGAGGCATAATGCATACGTTCGTGTAGCGTTCATAAACCCGTTCGAATGGAATGAGGCAGAATGCATACGTTCGTGTAGCGTTTGGAAACGCGTTCGAACAAGATTACCAAAATGGCATCTGAAATGACACAAACACATACATGGATAAACAAATACACAATGTAGGACCTCGTGTGCCCGATGGAACACATTTCACATTCAATTGAGTGCACTTCGTCGGGCGTGGAAAAACATCGTGGTAAAGGTAGCCTTCAGGCATTTCCCTCGAATATAGGACCTTTAATCCACCCTAGCTAGCCTATGCGCATTAAATTATCAATACATGAATAAACAAATAAATAATATGGGACCTTGTATGCCCGATTGAACACATTTCACGTTCAATCGAGTGTACCTCATCCGGCGCGGCAAAACATCGTGTTAAAGGTAGCCTTTCGGCATTTCCCTTGAATAGAGGACCTTTAATCCACCCTAGTTAGCCCATGCGCACTAGAATGCAATGCATGCGTAAATAAAGCAATGGGGCAGTGAGTGGTTTTGACGTGAGTGGAGGAAGGAGGCAGGTGGCGTGATAGGGTTTTTGCGTTGTTTGGTGAGTGGGGGGCAGTTTGTTTACTGTTTTTTTTTTAGTTTGAGTGGATGATGATGTCGTGGTCTTGTTAGGTTTGTGGAGAGAGACGAAGAGAGGTTATAGAGATGCTAGGGTTTTCGTGAGTGTATTCGTGAATGAGCCAGGGTGAAGGAGCGAGAGCAGGGTTTGGTTTTGTCCTCTTTTTATAAGAGTGGGCTAGGGTTTCCCCCTCATGAGAAGGAAACAAGGATCATGCAATAATGGAGGATATCTAATTTAATTATTAAAGGAAATGATATTTGTATTTTTGGTGAGGAATATATTTAATTTGGAATGTGATTTATTTAATTTTGGAAGGGGTTTATTTTAATTTTGGAAAGAGATTTCTTTTGATTCAATTTAATTGATTTTAATTTATTTTGTGACATGTTTTTTTTAAATATTTTAATTATTATTGGATGTGATTTAATGGGCTTGGGCTAGGTGAGCTTGGTGTGGATTGCGGGGTTTTGGGCTAAAGATGAATTTTAATACAGAGGTCCAACAAGCGAACCCGAAGCTAAACAAGCTAATTAAATCCAACAAAATGTTTATTTCCAACTTTTCCCTTCCGACGTCCGTTTCCCGCGACTTCCATAATTTAAAGAGGTAGTGTCTCCATCTGAGACTCATCATAGGGACTTATATGCAAAAATGCAGTGCCTTCAGTCGCTCCCACTTTGATGGGACTTGTGCAGTGTGTGACAATGACAATCCTATCAAAGTTATGCAATGCATTTTTACTTACCTGGCTCATCAGCTACCACCTGACTTGCCTGCTACTCCGAACGAAGTTGATGATGTAGCGGGCCTCGACCCTGGGACGCATCCCATTAATTGCAACCAACGATGTAGTGGGTGCTCGACCTTGGGACGCATCCCGGAACTACAACTGCTGATACAGTGGGTCCTCGACCCTGGGACGCATCCCAATAAATGTAACGGACAACGGGGGCCTCGACCCTGGGACGCATCCCAATACCGTTGACAATGTGGGTCACGAACCTGGGACGCATCCCCAAAACTGATGATGTAGGGGGCCTCAACCCTGGGACGCATCCCGAACTACAACCGAAAACGGAGGCCTCGACCCTGGGACGCATCCCAATACCGTTGACAATGTGGGTCACAATCCTGGGACGCATCCCCAAAACTGATGATGTAAGGGGCCTCGACCCTGGGACGCATCCCGGAACTACAACAGACAACGGGGGCTTTAACCCTGGGACGCATCCCAATACCACTGACAATGTGGGTCACGACCCTCGGACGCATCCCAAAACTGATGATGATGTGGGCCTCGACCCTGGGACGCATCCCAACTGATACTGATGTGGGCCTCGGCCCACAGACTGATACTGATGTGGGCCTCACCCCCAAACTGATACTGATGGGGGCTCGTCCCCAAACCGATACTGATATGGGCCTCGCCCCCAAAATGATGCGGATGTGGGCCTCACCCCTAAACTGATGCTAATGTGGGCTTCGCCCCCAATCTGATACTAATGTGGGCCTCGACCCTGGGACTCATCCCCAAAATTGCTGATGTAGGGGGCCTCGACCCTGGGACGCATCCCGGAACTGCTACTGATTGTGGGCCTTGACCCTGGGACGCATCCCAAAACTGCTACTGATGTGGGTCACGACCTTGGGACTCATCCCAAAAACTGGTACTAATGATGTGATGGTTGATTCCAACATACTGTACTGCCTCTCACGAGATAATCCTGATTGCTAAACATATTTTCATCCTCAACGGATGATTCACGTCGGAACCAGAGAACCTTCAAAGTACTTAATACACTTAGATCCACTCGTCTGAATGAGTGATCTGAACTAGACTCCTAGTGTGTGTGCGCGAAGGCTCTTTCGCAGCTTAATCTTTAAGTAAGCCAAATCGATGATTTTTCTCAGAGAATCGGATCAGTGGGTCTAACCAACCTAGATGTCTTGATCTCGCTCTGTGATTACTTCCTCGTACTCAACATGATATGGTTTTCTTATTTTTTTTCTCTTGTCTTTTTCCCTTCATTTTGAACTTTCTTTTTTTCTTTTTTTTTTTTCTTTTTTTCTCTGACACGCTTACCCTTTAAGGTAGCATTTCTCCACATGGTGGTCCTAATACTCGCCCGTGGGTAGCTTCACGCTTATCGGTTATAGGTGGTCTATTTTTTTTTCTTTTCATTGCATAGACTTTTTTTTGTTTCCAACCATATCATATATCGTAGCATAAGTAAACCAGGATGGACATTCAGGCAAACGGTCATTCACTGATACACCACTTCTTTAACTAGTCATCTTGCCAACTACTCAGGCTTCTACTGTTGAGATCCCGTAATCAAGTGCTCGCGAGTCTAGCCGAGATCAACTACTCAGAATACCGGATGAGAGTACATCTCGTACTTATCTTTTCTAAGGTTTCTCCCTACAGCAAACAATGTCATCACCGGACATATGCTTAATCATCAAAGATTTTTTTTTTGTTTTCAATCACTCGCTCCACGTAAATCTTCATTTTCAACCGTTGATAATGTGGGCTTCACCGCCTGGGATCCATTCCCGAAACTCATGCTGATATGGGCCTCAACCCTGGGATTCCTTTCCGAAACTAACATCGATATGGGCCTCAACCCTGGGATTCATACCCAAAACTGATATTGTACTGTTGCTACTTCTGATTGGCTCGCCTTTGCCGCTTTCTCTGTCTCTCCTATGAATACAAAACAAAACAACCACAAAAAGAGAATGCAAATATGTTACGTATATGCATGCATGCATGAATGAGTTTCATATCCCGTCGGGTTAGGTCTTCCACCAATTCCCTTGGTGACTGCTCGGTCTTCTCTTCCTTGCCATACAGTTTTCTGTTCCTCAGTTTCCTTTTCCCGATATCCATGTTTGCTAAACTCTTTTTGACAAACTTTTTATTTTTAATCTCTAACCCAATGAATATCTATGATGGCTTTTAAGACACATGGGTTAACATGATGCATGTATGCATGAGATGCATGAGATACGTGCGATGTATGGAATATATAAGTCTGTCCATTATCATTTTAAAGCATTCAATCATACTATTGCGCGGTGCAAACTTGTCCCAGTTGAAAAGGCCCAATAGGTTTACACCTTTGCGATAACATGGCTAAACAACTTCAAATAATAAGGGGCCTAAACATAAAGTGGCCCATCAGTATTTTAGAAGCTTTTGGCCCAATTGCCATAAAGCACGGACTCGTTCCAGTTTAAATGGCCCAACAAGCCCATACCATATGACAAAAGGTCCAACTGAATCCGAATAACGATGGTCCTAAACACAAGCATAAAGAAACAATTTCTACAGAGTGGCCCATCGGAATTTTAGAAAATTTTAGCCCAATTGTCATGAGATACGAACTCATCCCAGTTTAAATGGCCCAACAAGTTCGCATTTCTGACAAGAAGTCCAATTGAATCCAAACAATGATAGTCCCTAAACACAAACATAAAGAGATAATTTTTATTGGCCATACAACTATGGTTCACATGTAGGTTTAAAGGAATGTAAACAAAGGCTCCCGCTGACGAAGGATTTCCCACAACTATGACTCCCCACTCAAGGGTTCAAGCGACCAAGTGAGCGCACCCTTTTTATACCTTACGGTAAGTGTCAACGAGTTACGGTATGTGACTAACTGTAAAATAGATTTCTTATTGTAGATTCCCCAGAGGGAGGGTGGAGCAAGCTCTCTTAAATACCCAAGTCTCTTAGGCTCTTATAGCCTTGGTGACAGGAATAAACAACAAGTCCTCCAAATTAGTCTGTCATTATGAGCTACAGGTAATGATTATCTAGATGCCTTCGCAGCTTTTCCTTATAGAAAGGTAGTGAATGAAGGAAGACATTAAACCATCACATAGCTTTAATAACACCTTTGATTAAACTCCCTAAACCCACAGTAGGCATGGTTAATTTAAAGCACAAATCACAAACATTACAAGACATTATTTCGAGGCTGATTCTCTATCCCCAGTGGAGTCGCGAGACTGTAGGACAAAGAAAAAGGTGACGCTGTCCCAGGCTCGCGGCCCGGTTAGGAGTACGGAGTAGCCCGCGGGGGACCAAACCGGAGAACTAAAAAATAGAGTCGCCACCCGGTGTGAACCGGGAAAATGATTTAAGGCCGTACTCACCCCTCGCAAGGGAAGACCTCAAACCGTTGGGTTCGAAATGGTCCCTTACTTATGCCACCTGTAATGAAAGGATTTATGCAATAGTACAACCAAATCTCATGCAAAACATACCAGATAATTTAAGCAACATGCAAGTGTGCACACCCATAATCGTAAATGAAAAAATGAAGGCAAAATACATAATTCATGAACGCATTAAACAATAAAGTGCAATAATGTAACTAATAACAACTATAAAGACATTAATAATAAAAGCGAGCACACAATCTCTTGAGCATATCGAATAAATGCGAAAATATAAATAGATGATAATTTCCTAAGCGTAAATAATGAAATGATGTGACTAATCATATGGTGCAAAAGAAACAATCAAAGAAGCAAGCATGCATGAAATGTGACGAAAAGAAGTCTGTGCACTGTATGTGCGTTCGTGTAGCGTTTGAAAACACGTTCGAATGGTAAACAGAAGGTTTGCGTTCGTATAGCGTTCAAAAACGTGTTCGAACGGGGTAAGACCTGATGTATGATAAAATAAAATAGATGCGCGTTTAAGTAGCGTTCGTAAACGCGTTCGAACGAAATGAGGCAGAATGCATACGTCCATGTAGCGTTCGTAAACGCGTTCGAACGGAATGAGGCAGAATGCATACGTTCGTGTAGCGTTTGGAAACGCGTTCGAACGAGATTGCCAAAATGGCTTCTGAAATGACACAAACACATGCATGGATAAACAAATACACAATATAGGACCTCGTGTGCCCGATGGAACACATTTCACATTCAATCGAGTGCACTTCGTCCGGCATGGCAAAACATCGTGGTAAAGGTAGCCTTCAGGCATTTCCCTCGAATAAAGGACTTTTAATCCACCCTAGCTAGCCCATGCGCATTAAATTATCAATACATGAATAAACAAATAAATAATATGGGACCTTGTATGCCCGATTGAACACATTTCACGTTCAATCGAGTGTACCTCGTTCGGTGCGGTAAAACATCATGGTAAAGGTAGCCTTTAAGTATTTCCCTAGAATAGAGGACCTTTAATCCACCCTAGTTAGCCCATTCGCACTAGGATGCAATGCATGCATAAATAAAGCAATGATATGCAAAAGGGTAAATGACATAATAAAAGGCGCGGCAAAACATCATGGTAAAGGTAGCCTTCAAGCATTTCCCTCGAATAGAGGACCTTTAATCCACCCTAGTTAGCCCATGCACATTATATTACAATGCATACAAATGAATGAGACAATAATATGGAACTTCGTATATCCGATTAAACATATCTCACATTCAATCAAACATACTTCGTCCGGCGCGGCAAAACATCGTGGTAAAGGTAGCCTTTAGGCATTTCCCTCAAAACGGAGGACCTTTAATCCAACTTGATTTGCCAATGTGCACTATATCATCAATACACAAACAAATAACGTACGGAAAGTAAATGGCGGAATGTAAAATTTGAATAATAAACGAACAAGATAAAATAAAGTGAAATATGTGCCATTTGCTCAAGTGGTACGTGGAGTTGTTTCCCAAGTACAGATCGCACTACCGTCCATTCGGATTCGGTTACGGAATTTACGTCTGGGTTTCCATCCGATATATCATAAGAGACGACACATTTTCCATTCATCCAATAGCCATAGCATTCATTAATTAATGATACTCATGCAAAGAAATATTAACAAAATAAAAGAAATAAACGGAAATAAATGAAGCAGGGTGCCCTCAGGTCTAACCTCTTTAGTCGTCTATCGGAAGTGCGGTATGCGGTTGTCGGAAGGGTTGATGCTCCTCAATTCCTCCGGTTCACTGGTTCAACGTTTCCTTTCACTGTTTCACTGTTTGGGCTGCTGTTTTTACTCCGTTTTGTTGCTGTTTTCACTGAATTTTCTGGTCACTGTTTTACTGTAAAAAGGAATGTTTTTGTGTTTTTAAGGGGTATTGTGGCTGCTGTTTTATGCGGTAATTGGGGCAGTTTCTGGGCTGTTTCAGTGCAGTTTGTGGAGGGTATATGCGGTAATTTTGGGGCTAGACAGTAGATGATTTTCGTGCAGTGCAGTGAGTGTTTTGCGAGGGGATTCTGTGCGTGTGGCGAGGGGTGGTATGCGGCTGGACAGTGGGCAGTTTGCGGGGGCTGTATGCGTGCAGTGAAGGGGCTGGTTGTGAACGTGGCTGTGTGCGAGAATTTGAGTGGTCAATGGACGTTGTTTTTGTATGACTCGTGAGTGAAGGTTGTTTGAAGGGGGGTTTACGTGAGTGGAGTGTGAATACTTACTGTGAGGGACTGACGCGTGAAGGGTTTTGGCGTGAATAGCTATGGGGCAGTGAGTGGTTTTGACGTGAGTGGAGGAAGGAGGCAGGTGGCGTGATAGGGTTTTTGCGTTGTTTGGTGAGTGGGGGCAGTTTGTTTACTGTTTTTTTTTAGTTTGAGTGGATGATGATGCCGTGGTATTATTAGGTATGTGGAGAGAGATGAAGAGAGGTTAGAGAGATGCTAGGGTTTTCGTGAGTGTATGCGTGAATGAGCTAGGGTGAAGGAGCGAGAGCAGGGTTTGGTTTTGTCCTATTTTTGTAAGAGTGGGCTAGGGTTTCCCTCTCATGAGAAGGAAACAAGGATCATGCAATAATGGGGGATATCTAATTTAATTATTAAAGGAAATGATATTTGTATTTTTGGTGGGGAATATATTTAATTTGGAATGTGATTTATTTAATTTAGGAAGGGGGATTATTTTAATTTTGGAATGAGATTTGTTTTGATTCAATTTATTTGATTTTACTTTAATTTGTGACATGTTTTTTAAATGTTTTAATTATTATTGGATGTGATTTAATGGGTTTGGGCTAGGTGAGCTTGGTGTGGATTGCGGGGTTTTGGGTTAAAGATGAATTTTAAAACAGAGGTCCAACAAGCGAACCCAAAGCTAAACAAGCGAATTAAATCCAACAAAATGTTGATTTTCAACTTTTCATTTCCGACGTCCGTTTCCCTCGACTTCTACAATTTAAAGAGGTAGTGTCTCCATGTGAGACTCATCATAGGAAATTATATGCAAAAATGTAGTGCCTACATTTCCTCTAATGGCTCTATTCCCTTAGAAACTCCTCGTACTCAGCCACTTTAGTAGCTAACTCATAGAAATCCCTAAATTCCATCCCATGGAATTTCTTCCTCAATTCTATATCCAGGCCTTTTTTACGCCATCTTTATGAACTCTGTCTTTGGAAAATAAATCTTACATCAATTCCTTTGTTTCTCGATACACGCAATAAAATGATATGCTATTTCCCCACTTCTCTATGTCAATCGAGATAATTCTGCTATGCACACCTCTTGTTTAGCTTTGCAGAATTTGGTATGGAACTATCTCTCCATTTCTTGTCGGTAACAAGGAGTTCCTAGACAGAGCGGCATATCATGTAAAAGTTGTTTCTGTCAAAGAATTAGGAAACAATCTTAGCTTAAAATTTGAAAAATTATCATAATTATCTAATTCTCCACACTAGATGGTGAATCTATCTATGTGCACCAATGAGGATTGGCCATGCCCTCCAGAGAATGGTGAAAAGTCGAGATTCCTAAATCTTTTGGGATATGGGTTTTCTTTGTCAACCGCATCACGATACAGCTTGTGAAATTCAGGACATCCAATTTGCCTCAATCCTAGTCTATAGAGTTCCGGCATTACTACCCTGACTGTTTCCACATCCATGTGTTTAGGAATGTGCACTGGAATACCTCTATTGAACAATGGATGATTTCCCCAAGGCTCATTCCCGCATGTTGTCTCTCTTCATAAACTGTAGGATAGTTATTCAGATTCATGGTTTCAAAGAACAGTTGATGAGCCATATGAGCTACAGGTCTGCCATTGTTAAAATAATGGCCATTAATCATTGAAATTCTATTGAAACCTCCAACTTCTTCTCTCTTATGAGGTGTTTGGTATCAATCTTCCACTAAAAGAGGCGGAGAGGGTTGAGGATTTAGGACATAAGGACAGAGAAAACCATTCGTCACATGAGATCCTCCATAGAATTTTACCTTGAGTTCTTTGTGCCTAACTGCCCTGAAAATTGCTTCATGTCCTTCATTCCTCTCTTTTCTGCAGTTGGAAGTTTTCCCAGACATATGTTGTTTCATCCTCTATAAGGTCTGCAATATTTTCTCTTAATTTTTTTGATATTATATCATGGTTTGACTCCATTCTTCTGGATATTATATATACAAAAGCAGCCATATCAGTTCTGAAATTATTGGGGGAACTTATATCACCTGAGGCTCCAAGAACAGGTCCTATCGGAGTTTGATTTTCTCGACTTTGAATTTCAAGAGGAGTTAGGTTCCTCTCAATTTGCTCCACCAGATGTGGAATGATTCCTTCTTGTCATTCCCTTACTATTGTAAGGGCAACCTCCACATCAAATACGGTGATATCTTTTCTAACTTTACTTCTCGTCTTTGGGGTCATCCTACTAGTGGGTCTCACTAGGCGTGCCAAAATCACTGTTAGCTCCAAAAGTGGTGTTGCTGGGCGTGTTAGAGGAATGAATCCTCAATGTTAGAAATTAACTTCTAATCGAATGATTGTAAAAACTAATAGGTTCTCTAATGCCTTCAAGTGACATGCAATTAGATTTTAGGAGGATGCTAATAAAAGATAAAGAATTACAAGTTATTGGAAATAAAATCTTTACAAGAATTGAAAATCTAATTACAGAGAAAGGAATTACAAACTACTGACTATGAGCTTTACTGGAGTTAAAATAAGTCCTAATTACAAAAAGTGAGTTTGACAAATATTTAGCTACAGGAAAATAACTTAAGAAAACATGTTAAGTTTTATTTTATTTTATTTTATTTTATTTTATTTTATCGAAGTGTTGGAGAAGGTCCTCTCTTTTGGCTCCTATTTGGTCTTTTATAGCTCATGAAAATAACTTCCTCTAATTGTTTCTCAACTAATTCCCACATGTTCTGTTAACTTCGTCCTTCAACTCCCCATATTCTCTTTCACCAACTTCTCATATTACTCCACTCCTAAAACGTGTTTGTGTTTGTGATGAGTAGTTTTAGAACCTGATATTTTCCTCCTTAAATTATTATTTTTCTGTATGAAAATAATTATTTTCTACTTGATTTAAAGATAGACTCCTAAAATAAATTGCTCACTAAATTACTCCTGAGCTTATTCTAATTAGGCTAAAATTATTTTTGGTGCAAATAGCTACTTTTGAGGATTTGATAAGGATGTTTTTAAGATGCCTTCTAAAAGGTTTGTTAGTGTTGTAGCTTATGCTTTTATTTTCATCCCGCCATTTCTTTCTAGTTTTGTTTACTTTCTTTTCTTTTTAATTTAAGCTCTGGTTTGTCGAGGTTTATTAAAATATATTTATATAGATGGACAAACATCGGCACAAATTATTCAACTCCGTAATGCGACCAAGATAAACGAAAAAAACAAAGAGATCAAGGCTTGGATTAAGCTACTGCATATCCAAGTCCTCAACAATAGAAAAACGTTACCTATATATCCCCCAATTAATTATAACACCACAACACACAACAGTTAAAAATTCACCGAGTACTAGACCCCAAAAGTCCACATTATTAATAATTACAGTTTATAATGAGGTTAAAATTGTTTTAGTTTAAAAGAAATAAGTTGAGGATGAACTTAAATCAACCCATCCGTTACAGAAGATGAAGAAACCGTTGGGCATTCCCCCCAAATATTTGGGTTTGCTATGCTGCTGCGGCATAATTCTCCACTCAAAGATGAACAATCAAAACCGTTTTGATCATTCCAATTCCCAAGACCGATATTAAACAGATAGTCCTATTATCATCCCGCAGAAGGCTCATAATAACAGGAACTTGATGTAATATCAGGTGGCAATGGTGGTAGCTCACAGTCATTAATAAATTGTTGAGATTGAGGATTGTTGGAAATTAATTGTAGTAATAATTTCATTTGGAAATTATTAAGTTAATTATTTGGTGTTGTTAAATAACAACAATTAGTAATGATTTCATCTTGGAAATTATTAAGCTAATTATGTGGTGTTGTTAAATAACAACAATTAGTAATGATTTCATTACTAAGTAAACAACAAGAGTTGTTAATCAAATAATTAAGTAACAACAAGAGTTGTTAAGTAACAACAATTAGTAAAATGTTAAATGGGGAACAAATGGTACACCCATGATGGTAACATTTTTGGAAGGGTAGAAAAGGTCATTATGCATCCTAATTATTTGATTAATAGTAATCAATGAATAGTGACTTGATTTCCTCCTATAAATAAGACCATTTGCTTATTGAGTTAAGCAATCAATTAAGTTTGATTAAGAGGTCTCTACAAGTTTAAGGTATGCAATTGTGTTGTGATTAACTTAGATTTATTTCAATTAGCATGTAAATAAATCTAGGACTAGTAATACATGTATGGTTAGATCCTAAGAGGACAAACATGTAAATATATTAGGGATTATGTTTCCTAACATTGGTATCAGTAGCTTAATGCATGTATTCTAGTTGGATTACACAAAAATTGCATGAACATGCATGAAATATGTTGAAAATGCTTCTGGTTTTTGTTTTTCAAAAATGATTTTCTTCCAATTTTGGGCCGTAATAACTCTCTGTAGAAAATTGATAATCGCATGTTCAAATATGTTTTGAAAACTACGTCATGAGATCTTCAATTTGGTATATCATTTGCTTAATTTGGATTAAAATTGAGAAAGATATGGACCCTAGAAGTTGGCTAGATGAATCTGTTTTTACCCAGAAAACACTCCCAGAATAGCCGTACTACATGTCATCCGGTATAGGAACCGGACGACAAGTCGTCCGAACGAGTACACAAGTCGTACATGAACCGCGTACCAGACGACAAGTCGTCCGTTTTTATTGTACGACAAGTCGTACGCATCGTAGATCCAAACGACTGTCATCCAGTATTGTACGACAAGTCGTACACATAATCCGCGAAGACAACATTCGTCCAGAACATTGAAACCGACAAGTCGGCTGACTACATTATGACCGACATGTCATACAGCCACAGAACTCGCGGACGACATGTCGTCTGCGCGTGTAACTTGGCCGAGGCTGGCCGGCGCGTGAGGCGCGTGAGGGCGAGTGGGAGCCCGTGGCCGGCGCGTGGAGGCGCGTGGAGGCGCGTGAGCCACTCCTGGGGCGCGTGTATGGCGCGTGGACACCGTGTTGGCCCGTGTGGGTCATGTCTGTATCGGTTTGCTTCGGTAATTCCGATCCGTCATGATTAAATGTCTAATCCTTTTTGCATATTAATCGGCCATGATAAATTTGTTTTATCATATAAACTTTGTGTTTATGTAAATGAATATCTTTGTGATGTTTATTTTAGTTAATGTAACTTTGTGTTTCATTATATTGATTTTTTCTTTGTATTTGTTGCAGAAAAATCATGCGATCAGACAAGAACTGCAAAAAGAGTTTGACACCCCCACACAGTGAAAGATTGAAAGACATGTTGATGGATTTGGATAAATATCGGATGAAAGAAGATGATGATATGATTTCGCATATAATCACCTTCAATAACATGTTACAAGAATCTATATGGGAGGGTAATTGGATAGGACAACCGAACAGACTCAGATTACTACGAAATACTCTCCCCAAATATGGCAAAAAGGCTTACTAATATTTGGAAATTAGTAAAACAACAGAAGACTACGTGTTCAGTATAAATAGCCATTGAGAGGTTAGCGATTGAGTATCTACCAATATAAGGCAAATAATACTATTTTTCCTTCGATGTCTCGGAAACGTTGCAAGGATCCTAAATTTGCTATAGGTTTCCCATGGTTGTCCAAGATCAATTACGAGTTACCGAAAGAGTTGAGGATTCTTATCCAAAGACATTTATTCGTTGGAACACTAGAACCGAAAAAGTTTTAAGTGTTAGATATTAGTTTTTCTATGATAAAACTATGTTAATATTTTATGTGTGTATTATCTGTTACTTCATGCATGTAATTATTGTATTTATATGTATGAATGTTTCATGTTGATTTTAATTTATGTAATTAAATCAATGATTGTCATGTACAATGGTCGCATGATTAAGATGTTCTAAGAATTTATGTAATTTTTAGAAAATGATTTTACATGATTGATTATGTTGATAATATTTTTACATTGGGTAATTGGATGATGATTGGACACATAGTGGCCTTTTGACTCCAACCCCATTGAAGAATTTTATTAAACATAATTCGTTTCATGATAAAATAAATAAAAGTATTAACAATTGTGCATGAATGTCTGTAGAAACTTTGTGTTTTTAATATGGCTTCCGCAACAAAGAACATTATTGCTGAACTCAACAAGGGTGAGAAACTGAATGGCGATAATTATGAAATTTGGAGCATGAAAATCCAATATGTGCTAGAAGAACAAGAGGTTCTTGAAACTTTGAAAATGAGCATGGATGAACCTGAACAGGGCACTACGGCCCAACACAGGCGAGACCGAGAGGCTTATGAGGCCTGGAAGAAAAAGAATTCCATTGCCCGCATTACGTTGCTGAGCAGTATGGATAATGACCTAATGAAAGAGTTCAGGAAATATGACATGGCTAAGGACATGTGGTCCACACTAGCTGAAAAGTTTGGTAGTACCTCAATAACCAAACTCAGGTCACTGACAATCAAGTTTGACACATACAAGAAACGTCCTGAGTTCACTATGTCAAAACACTTGAGGCAAATGTCAAACATGATTACTGAACTGGCAGATGCTGGACATGTTCTTACAGATGAACAGAAAGTCCAAGCGGTCATTCGTTCTCTTCCAAATAGCTGGGAGCATATGAAAATGCATTTGACCCACAATGAGAGCATCAAAACCTTTGATGATGCCAAACGTCACCTTGAATTAGAAAGCGACCGCCTTGCGGCTGCTAAGTCAAATGCTGAAGTGTATATGACAGAAACTAGCAAACCAGGGGGTTTCAAAAAGAAAAGAAAATTTCATGGTGGTGGGTTCCAGTTCGGAAAAGAACAAAATTCTTCTAAGCCAGAAAAGAAACAGAAAACCAATCAACATGGGAAAGGAAAACGTCCTACCAAAAAGAAAAACATGGCAAAGGTTAAATGTTTTAACTGTGGTAAGAAAGGTCATTTTGCTCGTGACTGCACTGAGCCTAAAAAGGTGAATACCTTTCGTGCATATTTAAATGAAATATGTGTTTCAAGTTCAATCTTTCTAACTGAATCTAATCCTTTGTGGACTGTAGACTCAGGAGCCACAGACCATGTAGCGAAGGATAGAGATGCCTTCGTGGAATTTCGACGAATTTCACCTGGGGTGAAGTGGATATATGTTGGCAACAACTCACGGGTTGAAGTCAAAGGCATAGGAACATGCAAGTTAGTCATGCATGGTGGAAAAACTTTACTACTACATGATGTATTGTTTGCTCCACAAATTCGTCGAAATTTAGTTTCTGTGTTGGTTTTGGTTAATTTAGGTTTCAATTTGAACTTCCATAAATTTGGTGTTGATTTGTACTTAGGTACAATACACTATGGTTCTGGTTATTTTCTGGATGGTTTTATTGTATTAATGTTGAATGTTTTAATCACAATTCCGGTTTTTCGTTTGTTACTTCATCTGTCAGTGATGATAGTGATGTAACTGTGTGGCATGCTAGACTTGGCCACATTGGCCAGCAAAGAATGAACAGATTAGCCAAAGAAGGCTTTCTGGGAAATATTGAGAAGGTGGAATTGTCAACCTGTGAATATTGCTTGGCAGGAAAAACTGCGAGAAAACCATTTGGAAAAGGGACTAGAGCAGAATTTCCATTACAATTAATTCATTCAGATATCTGTGGTCCAATGAATGTCAGGGCAAGGCATGGAGCATCTTATTTCATCACATTTATAGATGATTTTACTCGCTTTGGTTATGTCTATTTGATTGCTCATAAATCCGAAGCATTAGAATGTTTCAAGAAATTTATGAATTTGACAGAAAATCAATTGGACAAGAAAATTAAAGCACTACGCACTGACCGTGGTCGTGAGTACTTATCTGATCAGTTCAGAGAATTATGTGATGAAAAAGGAATTAGTCGTCAGTTGACTACTCCTGCTACTCCTCAACAAAATGGTGTTGCGGAAAGAAGAAATAGAACTCTTCTTGAGATGGTTAGGTCTATGATGGCACAAGCAAATTTGCCTATAACCTATTGGGGTGATGCATTATTAACTGCCACATATGTACTTAACCGAGTGCCATCTAAATCTGTGTCCACCACACCATATGAGTTATGGACAGGTCGTAAACCAGATATTCACTTTCTAAAACCTTGGGGTTGTGCGGCTTATGTTCATGTGCGTTCTCACGAACATGGAAAGTTAGGCCCAAGAGGAAAAAAGAGTATCTTCATAAGATATTCTGAACAATCAAAAGGTTATGTTTGCATAGGTGAACATGAAAGTGGAGGCGTGACAGAATTTGAATCACGAGATATCACATTTTTAGAAAATGATTTTCCTAAGCAGGGAGAGATAGGTCAAGATTTATCTCTATATGAAACTCAAGATCACATGGATCACATGATTGGTGAACACTCGGGTTTACCTAATTCAAGTGGGAGTGATGAGAGAAATTTGAGAAAACATGATGAATCTGTTTCACATGAATCTCAAAATGATGAATTAGTTTCACACGAGTCTCATTTACGTGATCCGAGTGGGAGTGATGTACATAATCCTAGTGGGAGCAATGTGCACGATCCAAATGGGAATAATATCGAAAGTGAGGAATCAGTTCCACCACTAGAATCCCAATTGCGACGTAGTAATCGTATAGGCATTCCTCGACGTCGTTTCGATATCGAAGGAGAAACCTTTATGATTCTACCTCAAGATGATGAAGAACCTAGAAACATAAGAGAGGCTCTTCAGTGTCCTGCTAAGGAAAAATGGATGAAAGCAATGGAAGAAGAGATGGAGTCAATGAGGTCCAACCAAGTTTGGGAATTGGTTGATCTACCCAAAGGACGTAAAGCTGTTAAGAACAAATGGGTTCTTAAAATAAAGCGTAATGCCGATGGCAATATCGAAAGATATAAAGCACGACTTGTGGCAAAAGGGTATACGCAACAGGAAGGAATTGACTACGAAGAGACTTTTTCACCTGTTGTAAGGTTTACCTCAATTCGCTTGATTCTGGCTATAGTAGCAAGTATGGATCTAGAATTACATCAAATGGATGTAAAGACTGCTTTTCTCAATGGAGAACTTGATGAAGAAATCTACATGGAACAACCAGTAGGTTTCATAAAAGAAAATGAAAAGGAGAAAGTATGTAGACTTTTAAAGTCTATATATGGTCTCAAGCAATCGTCTAGACAATGGTATATACGATTCCACAATACAATCATTTCGAATGATTTCACAATGATAGATGAGGATCATTGTGTGTACACCAAGAGAGATAAAGATAAGTTCATTATCTTATCTTTGTACGTGGATGATATACTTATAGCCGGAAATGATAAGGAGTTTGTAAAACACATTAAAGAATGGTTATCATCTAACTTCGAGATGAAAGATATGGGTGAAGCTGCATATATTCTTGGGGTTAAGATCTCAAGAAATCGTTCAAAGAATTTATTATCTCTTTCACAGGAGTCATATATAAAGAAAATTCTTGAACGCTTCCAAATGCAGGCTTGCAAACCCATTGATACTCCTATCACGAAAACTGAAGCTTTAAGTCGTAGATTGTGTCCTGAAACTCCACAGGAAAAGGAACAAATGAAGAAAGTTCCTTATGCAAATGCAGTTGGAAGTTTAATGTACGCAATGTTGTGTACAAGACCTGATATCTGTTTCGCTGTTGGAATGGTAAGTAGATACCAATCCAATCCAGGACTAGCACATTGGAAAGCAGTTAAAAGAATATTTAGGTATCTGAGAGGGACAGCTGATTACTCATTGTGTTATCAAGGAAATGATCTGCAATTGAGAGGCTATACTGATGCTGACTGGGGAGGAGATTTAGATGAAAGAAAATCTACCTCCGGTTTTGTTTTCTTGCTAAACAATGGTGCCATTTCATGGAGCAGTAAGAAACAATCTTGTATAGCCTTATCCACAATGGAGGCTGAATTTGTGGCCTTTTCATCAGCAGTACAAGAGGCTGTGTGGTTGAAAAGGTTCTTGGATCATTTGGGTATGTCAAATGAAGCTTCTGGTCCAGTATTAGTTAACTGTGATAGTGAAGCAGCGATAGCCTACACAAAAGACCCAAAATTCCATTGTAAAACGAAACATATAGATACCAAATATAACTTTGTGAAAGACATAGTTGCACGAGAAGAGGTAAACATGAAGTACATTTCTACGCAAGAAATGGTAGCAGATCCATTGACCAAGCCTGTTCCTAGAGATGTCTTTGTTAGACATGTAAAAACTCAGGGATTGCGTAGATGTTAATGTGCTTACATATTATGATATGTATTTTTCCCAAATAATGTTTACTAATGTTAATACTCATTGATATTTGTGTTCAATGCTTACATGTTATTATGTTGATACATGTTTAAACAAATATACTATTTGTTAGTATGAGAAGTATGTCGGACAAGTGAATGATTGGCCCTCTCACACGGGCAATCGCCTCCATTACTTTGTGTTAATGGGAGATGAGACAAATTTTTAAGCTAATTATCTGAGTGATAATTTAGAGAGCTCAAGCTTGAAAATTAAGTAATGTCGTTATGGGGTCACTTTCTCTATGATATGACCTAAGGTGAATAAGTTCGTTTCACCTTACTTGTCTTAATGTCAGTTATGAGTTAGACATTGTGTTTGTCTGAACTATAATCTGTACGGTATTTTATGAGACATGCGCTCCATGGGAAAGGAGAGAATACCGTAGCACATGTTTTCATACCATGTGTACATTTGTGACTATTGAGGGTAATACAAGTAGAGATCTCAGTCTTGATATTGTGTGAGACCCTTGAGATTATTTCAATCTCACATTGTACCCTTTAGACTCTTGTCTGCTTCTTAAAACTTAGATTTGATGATCGCTATCTTGGAGTGTTGCTGAAAGATCATGAGAGATTCGATCTGAAAGAACATCTCTGGAAAAGCGAATTGAATCAAAGTTGAGAGATTCGAGAAATGAGAAAGATCATTATATGAGTAATATCACATTAGCTTGTATTCACTGGTCGACCAATTATGTTATTCTATGTGATCAAACATGATTGTGAATACAAAAAATATTACATTCGAAAAGAGATCGAGAGAGATTTAATGTGATAAATGATCGAGGATACTGCATACATAATCCACTATGGTTCTATCCATTTTTCGAGCGGCTATATATTCCTAACAGATGTATAGCAAGTGAGCTCTCGAAGTATGCTGGTCGCACGGCACAATTGCAAAGTATGAATTATTCTTGTAGAGATAATAAAAATTGTTGATCCCATCATGTGTGAGTGGGAGATGTTGGAAATTAATTGTAGTAATAATTTCATTGGAAATTATTAAGTTAATTATTTGGTGTTGTTAAATAACAACAATTAGTAATAATTTCATCTTGGAAATTATTAAGTAATTATGTGGTGTTGTTAAATAACAACAATTAGTAATGATTTCATTACTAAGTAAACAACAAGAGTTGTTAATCAAATAATTAAGTAACAACAAGAGTTGTTAAGTAACAACAATTAGTAAAATGTTAAATGGGGAACAAATGGTACACCCATGATGGTAACATTTTTGGAAGGATTAGAAAAGGTCATTATGCATCCTAATTATTTGATTAATAGTAATCAATGAATAGTGACTTGATTTCCTCCTATAAATAAGACATTTGCTTATTGAGGTAAGCAATCAATTAAGTTTGATTAAGATGTCTCTACAAGTTTAAGGTATGCAATTGTGTTGTGATTAACTTAGATTATTTCAATTAGCATGTAAATAAATCTAGGACTAGTATAATGTATGTTAATCATAGAGGACAACATGTAAATATATTAGGGATCATGTTTCCTAACAGGATGATCAGCAGCATCCATAACGCAGGTAATTGGCTTGTAAGAACATTCGCTGCTTGAAAACTGAGAAAGATTGAAGGGTTCTTGCTCGAAGAAGAGCTGGTTAATGTTGTTGTGGGGTGATGAAATGTCGTCGTATTTTTGTTGATAGTCTGGTGAGATCAATGAGGTAACTGAGGAGCCAGGGGGCAAGTCGGAGTAGACAAAGTTGGTGCGAGCTTTGGAGCCGCGCATGGAGCGAGAGGCACGGTCGTAAGCCAATGCAGCTTCCTCAGCAGTGTCAAAGGTGCCAAGCCAATGCCTCTCTTTGGTTGTTGGGTCTCTTATTTCAGCTGCATATCTGCCCCACGGCCTTCTTCTTACTCCTAAGAATCTTATTTCTTTTTCTTCTTCTTGTTGTTGCTGGTTTTGCTGCTGATGCTTTTGCTTTCTTTTGGTCTTTGTTGGTGAAGGTGTGCTTCTGAAGTTGCAGAAATCCATGACAAAAATATTAATTAAAGTTAAGTGTTATGAAGAGACGAAGAGAATGAAATGAAAGTATTGTTTGATTATGAGGCTTTGGTGGTTTAAATAAGGTCTCATTCATGGCCTTGCTTTTAATTTTCCACAAGTTGCTCCATGATAATTAAATTTCTCAAATTAATTTCATTCAAATGATGAAATGATGAAGGCTCTCATGACCTAGCTATGGAAATCTTACACGAGCCAATAATCTAAGTGTGGGCCCTTGGTTTTGACTCTACTAATCATGCATAAGACCTCATTGGCTCATGATTTGAGAATGCCTGCCCTTCATTATGATTCACATAATCACATAATTAATTTCATTTGCCGCGTCCAGGTTCAGTCAACAACCAAAATTTCCTGAATGATGTTTTCAATTAAAATGTTATCGCTAGTTGATTTTTATTATAACGAGATCACTTGTAGTAGGTATACAGTGATGGGCGGTTAATATGTCTATATTTACCGCTCATTGATCTTGCATTTTGTGTTATCTAGATATGAACGTTTTGATGCGCTTTGGGTATGTTTTGTAGGTCTAAATCATAATACGACTGAATTTACTGAAATTATATCGTATTCCAGAGTCAACTTGCACGTCTAGACGCTGGTCAACGCGTCACAACGCGTTGTACTGCAAATTCGAGGTAGAATGTGATTTCTTGTGCGTGTGGCGTCACCTATCTATGGCGACGCCCGATCAAAAGGAGCCAGTGTCGCTAAGCCGAGCTCTGCGTATCATGACACAGACGTTATTCCTGGTGTATGAAGAACTCATATTTCTTAAGAAGAAAGCTCTCAGGGCCTCCTATATAAACTTAAGCTTGTCCAAAACCTAAAGAGAAGACTCATAACATACTTTTTGGAGTCTCAAAACATTCAAAGAACACCAATAGCAAGACAAAAAACGAGTGCAAAATATTTGCATCCTTTTGCTCTATTGGGATTGTTATTGAATTATTTATTTATGTGATTGAATGCATATTTTATTGTCTGGCCAACAATAGGTAGTCGTGGTAAATCCTTCGGAACTCGACATAGGAAATTTAGGTTAACCATGAGAATAATAACGCATGATATAATTCTTTGAATAGATTTCGGTTCAGGATAGACATATACCTGCAAGGCATGCGTAACCAATATTAGAACCTAATCTTACTGAATTTGGTATAAGTTAGTTAACATAAACATATTGTTAATTGGCTTAATCTGAATATATCTACCTGACCATCGAAAGAGGCTTGTAGATAGTTTAGTGTTCTAGGTTAATAATCCGTAACAATAACCCAACTGAATGAAAAGTGCATACCATTGTTTTGCGTGCTTAGGTGAAGTTACAACTCTAGGTTCTTCTATCATATAAGGTTTTCCGAAAAGTTTTTTATTTGTTCTTTAGTTACATTTTAGTTAATTAAATTAGTTTAATCTCTCTCACTTAACCATTTATTTAGTTCTAGTTAAGTATGTTAGTTTTAGTATTAATAAGTGGAATAATAAGTCCATGTGCGTATGATATACGACTGTTAGTCATTATATTACTTGAGTGATATGTTTTTGGCGTCCTTGCAGGGGACTTATTTTATTTTTCTTGTTTAATATTCTAACAACACACTGTTTACTTAACTAAAAATCGATTTCTTTTTCTTTCTTAATCTTTCTTTTTGTTTTCTTTGATTTCAGGCATCACGAACAACTAACAGCCTGAACCACTGGGCGTAGCAGTGCCAATTCCAATTCAGGATAGGACGATACAAATAATAAATGGACTTATATCATGTATCATACCATCAACCATTCATGCCAACACGTGTGGTATCTAAACATGTATCCATATGATACAACAATCAATGTAATTTGGGGGTGGCGTGAATCATGATCCAAATGCCCATATACACAGCTTCGCGGAAGTCTGCAGTACCTTTAAATTCAATAGAGGGGGAGAAAAAGCAGTTCACTTGCGAGTTTCCGGTACTCATTGAAAGATAGAGCTAAGTGATGGCTCTAGTCACTACCAACATGATCAATAACTGCAAGGACAGACTTGGCCACAAAGTTCCCCACCAAGTACTTTCCTCCCACTAGAACAACAAAGCTGTGTAATGACATCACATCATTCATGCAATATGATTTAGAGTCCTTATACAACCCATGTGAGGAGTAGAAATAAATGTTGTGTGAATGTCCATATTACGAGATCACAAAATGAATGCAAGTCTAGACATTATACAATAGGCTCTCTAGCATGATGATGACTTTGGTAGATGTAGTTGTTGAGGGTGCGCTATTGGCAAAAGATGAGAATAACATTGGGACCTACTAAAATAGACGGCCAATAATAATTCTCTATGGCTAACGAAAATGAGTTTATCTCAAGGAGTAACAAGAGTCCATAAGGTTGGGCCAAATGCAGTTATGAATGCCCACATAGAATGAATCTACAAGTTCCTTGAAGTGTTGAGCATGTAGACTATGAACAGCGCAAGAGCCGCAAGTGTATGATACAGGGGAGCACAAAACGTAGAGCCATATGCTCAGTATGAGTAGTTTGTTAACTATGTCAACAACTACAACAGACAATGCCACAACCCCTAATCCAATAGCTATAACACTGGGCTAAAGGAATGTCCCAACTTTGGGATGAAAAATAACCAAAAGGTAGAACCATCAAATAGATAACAATTCCAACAGTAGAATTATAGAGGACACATAAGAAGGAAAACCCCATGGAAGAGCTATTGATACAGATGGTGAATCAAAATAAGATGCTCACAGAGTAGAACATGGAAAATGTAAAATACACTACTAGATTGGAAGCGTTGATACATAGTCAAGCAATCTCACTTCCAGCGCTAGAAAATTAAATCAGACAGCTCGCCAATAATCAAAGTCAGATGCCACAGTGAGCCTTCCCCAATAACACATAATCTAGCCCTAGAAGAGAAAGGAAATAATTTTACAATGCCTTCATAGTAAGCAATAAGGAAGCAAAAGTAAATGAGTCATCCATAACCCCTACCCCAATTATGCAAGAACCCAACCTCCATTCCTGACTAGGCTAATGTCCAAGTAATAACTAAGGGAATACACGAAGAAGCAGATAAAGAGAAGTGAAATAATTTTACAAGTGGATAAAACAGTCAAAGAGGAAAGGCTTACAGAGGTGTATAGTGTGATATTGCAAAGAACGACTACAACAAAATGTAAAGATCTTGGTATCTTCACCATAGACTGCACTATTACGGATTGCGAGTCATAAGCATTATGAGACCTTGGGTTGGGGATCAATGTAATGTCGCTGCCATGACGAAGAGATTGGGATATCATAAGCTAAAACCAACTCCCATATCTTTGTAGTTTGATGACAGACCATCAAGATGGCCAAAGGAAATCAAGATGGCCAAAGGAAATATTAAATATGTGAGGTAAAGGTGGAGACTTTAAACTAGGGGTGTTCGCGGTGCGGTTCAGGGCGGTTTTTTCATTTTTTACATCAAACCGCGCGGGTTGGCGGTTTGGGAAATTAGAAAACGAAACCACAAATTTGATAAGGAAAACCACGGCGGTTCGGGTTAACGGTTTAACGGTTTGGGCGGTTCGGGTCGGTGGTTTGGATTATAAATTTTTTAAGAAAATTTTGTGTGTTTTCACATTATAATTGAAGAAAAAATTACATAATTTTCATTTATTCATTACATATTGTTATATGATCATTAAATATCTTAATTTTCATAGTTAAAGAAGAAGAAAAATATAAAATAATATTTAATTTGAATGCGGGTTGGCGGTTTAGGCGGTTCGGGTCGCGGTTCGAGTCAAAATTTACGGTTAGGGCGGTTCGCGGTTTGACATAGGTCAAAACCGCACACCGACCCTAAATTTGCGGTTCGATTCAGTGTGGTTCAAAATCATTTTTAATATTTTTTCAAACCGCGCGGTTTGGTTCGGTTCGGTGCGGTTCGCGGTTTGACCCGAAATTGTGATCACCCCTACTTTAAACTACTAATAGACTTTATCATTCTGGACATGGAGGAAGATGTAGATATACCCTGTATTTTGGGAAGACCCTTTCTGGAAACAGAATGAACAATAATAGAGTACAACAAGGCCTCTTCACCTTCCGAGTAAATGAAGAGAAATTAGTTGTTAGATTGTTTGACCTGGTAAGAGAATAAGATAGTCTAAAGAATGAAGCTTTGATGAAGCCAGTGGAAGGGCGGATAGATGAGAGTATAGACCCACAGATAGAGGCAGTGGTCTATGGAACTGCAGCGGTGTGTAGAGACCCAAAGGCAAATACACTAGAAGACCACTACAATTTGATACTACGTTCGACCCCAGCATATCCCAGATGGTTCGACCCCAGCATATCCCAGACCCCATCCTAACCACATAAAAAGTAAAAGAACATTCAGTACAAAATTGAGTCAAAAAGTGGCGACGTTGCGCGCCACGATGCGGGGTCTAAAGGCGCACGAGAATGATACACCACATGTACGGTAGTGTTGTTCCTCACTCTTGTTCTTTACACTTATTTTGACATTTAGGATAATGCCAAATTTAAGTTTGGGGGTGTGTGCCTGTTTATTTTATTTCCAGCTATTTTTTATGTTAATTCTTATTTCCTGCTATTTTTTTTATTTTTTTTTATGTTATTTATTTTTTGTTTAAAACAAAAAACAAAAACAAAAGTCCTAAGAAGTACATCACAAATCCTATGATGAGGTTGATTGTGTTAGTGTGAAATCTTAGAAAGTGATAAGTTTCTAGTTTACTTTTATCTTATGCCTTCAGTAGGTGACCTAAGTTAGACTCGTAAGCACTTAAAAGTTTATTGCTAGCAATAAGAGCTTAAATAGTTAGCAAAATGACTAGTTGAGAAAGTTATTAGACGATGAATGACTATTTGCTTAGATGTCTGTCTTGGTCTGCTACTGTTATGATGTATGGAGCAAAGCGGGGTTTACCGCTATGCCTATGATGTTCGGCGACCATCATACTATTGGGCTCGCAGCTCGTAGAGAGTATGTAGTAGCCCGCGGGGGACTAAACCGGAGAATAAAGGAGTAGCCACCCAGTGTGAACTGGGAAAGATTTAAGGCCACACTCACCCCTCGTAAGGGAAGACCTCAAACCGTTGGGTTCAGAATGGTCCCTTACTTATGCCATTATAATGGACGGGTTCACACAATGGTATAGCCAAGTCTTATGTAGTTCATGCAAGGTAATTCAAATAAACACAAATTTGCACACGCATAAATATTAATAATCACAATAACATAGTTCCCAAAGCATATTAAATAAGAAATACGAGGTGCGATAACGAAAATTATGATAAACAATTTAAAAGCATAAAAAAGCGTCAATAAATAAATAGTAAACAAATGGGGGGTTAACCACGCATATATGAGTATTTCCCGAGTGGCACGTGGAGTTGTATCCCAAGTACAGACCGCACTACCGTCTATTCGGATTCGACTACGAAATTTATGTCTGGGTTTCCATTCGATATACCACAAGGGATAATAACACACATAATCATCAATGCAATGTAAACGGACATAAAAAAATATAACTATGCATATGCGAATAATCACCAACATGAGCAAACGTAAACAAAATAAAGGCGAAATAAAATAACAGTAAAAGTGAATAAAGAGATAAATAACAAAATAAAGGCGGAATAACAAAAAAATAATAAATAGACAAAAAAATAAATAACAAAATAAAGGAAAGAAAAAATGTGACCAGAAATTTGGCTGTATTTGATGTAGGACTTCGCATACCCGTCTGGACGTGTTTCACGTCCAGCCAGGCATGCAGCGTCTAGAACTATAAAAATAAATGTGGTAAGGGTGCCCTCAGGTCTTACCTCTTAAGTTGCTTTCTCATAAGTGCGCTAGCCGTCACAAGAAGGATCGCTGGTTTGCTGTTTCTGGTTGCTGGTTCACTATTTCTGCTCACTGTTTTGCTATTTTCTGGTTGCTATTTTGGTTGTTTTCTGGTGGCTGTTTTGGTTGTTTTTTACTGCTGTTTTGGTTGTTTTTGGCTGCTATTTTTTAGTTGTTTTTGGCTGCTGTTTTAGTTGTTTTTTGCTGTTGTTTTGGTTGTTATTGGCTGCTATTTTTGGTTGTTATTTTTTTGGTGGTTTGGCTGCTGTTTTTGGTGTCTTTGGGCTGATGTTTTTGGTTTTTGGCTGCTTTTTTTTTTTTGGCGTTTTAGGCTGCTATTTTTGGTGTTTTTGCTGCTATTGTCTTGTTGTTTTTACTGTTTGTTTCTCAGTTTTTTGGGTTGTTTTGTTTCTCGGTTTTTTGGTGATTAGTCTAGGTGTTTTGTGTTTTTTTTTTGGTTATGAGAAGAAGGAAAGAGAAGAGCTTCACGCCTAGGGTTTTCTTGAAGTTGCAGTGTAGCCTGGTTGTTGTTGGTGATGGTTGTGGTCTCGGTGATAGGAGAAGAAAATGAGGCTCTATGGTTTTTTGAGGGAGTTCACGTCCAAGGTGAAGAAGAGATGCCTAGGGTTGCCGTCCAAAGTAGAAGAAGAGAGTTCTAGGGTTTTTTGTTGGTGGTGTTGCCGTCCAAGCCTCCTCTTTGGTTTTCTTATTTTTTTTCCTCAAATTCGGTTTTCACAACTTCCGCAACTTTTCAGGTAGTGCCTCCATACGAGGCTCATCATTGGGCTTATGCAAAAATGTAGTGGCTACAGAAACATCGAGTGAAAAAAATTATTGAAGAACAAAGACTAAAAAAAAGAGATAGACCGCCTATAACCGATAAGCGTGAAAGTACCCATGGACGAATGTTGGGACCACCATGAGAAAAACTACCTTAATGGGTAGGTGAGTTAAAAAATAGAGAGGAAACTCTTACCATATTGAGTGCAAGTTGGTGGACACATAGATTTTTTGAGATATCTAGGGTGGTTTGACCCATTAAATCTTTATTTTTGAGACGAAATCACCAAGTTCACTTACTCAAGAATCAAGCTATGACCAGACTTTACACACACACACATTGTGAGTCTGACTTAGATGATTTATTCAAGAAGTTTGCGGAAAAAACTTACAATGATCGGTAGAGAAATTCAAAACTTTCATGGATGTAATGGAAACTCCAAGCCTTAAAATTGAATTCAAAACTCAAGGGTGAGTTTCCCTATCACCTTAATCAACTCATCATGTGATAGCAAGCTTGAATTTTTGTAACAAAATTCCAAGGGGAGAGAGCATCTCACGACATTTGAAGAAAAGAGAAGGGAGAATAGTGTTTTCCAAGTTCCAAACTTGTTACCAAAATATTGACTTCAAAAGTTAACTTAAGTGTGTTGTGTAAGTTAAATGAATCACATTTAATAAAGCCAACCACCTCCATCACACTTATGACTACTTGATGTAAGTCAAGTGTCAAGTTGACGTAAGTTGGTGGGCCCCACTTTAAATTAAAAATTCAAGTGGGCTTGCTCAACACACTTCGGGCTCGGGTTCGTTTAATCCGATTAAACGAATTTTTCGTTGCGATGTAATTAAATACAATTAATTAAATAATAATGCATCGCAAAATTATTACGAAAGTCGCTCGTAAATTAATTCCAAATTAATTCGTTCGCACGAATTAAAATCCAATTTTAATTCCGCATTGAAATCAATTTCAATTAATATATCTAACATATTATTTTAGCCCAATTAATTAAATAGTAAAATCTAATTTCACTATTAAATTCACTTTGCTGATGAATTCCAAATTAATCGCGTTCTCTCTTCTTCATGAATTAATCCCAGATTAATTCATGACGCAATTAATCCCAGATTAATTCTTACCGTAATTAATCCCAGATCAATTTTCCCTCTCATAATTAATCCTAGATTAATTCTGTTCGAGTCAAATGTCATCGGTGAATCTTCGGGAAGCGACCCAAGAGATCCCTGGATATGTTGGCAGTAAATACGGTCATCGGACTATCCGAACACGTGCGTACCCAGTACCATGTTCTTACCAATTTACAAGACATGGTTGGCTTCTAACAAAGCACCGTGCCTACCCAATTCTCCAGAAATATATTCAACATGGAATATATATAATATGTATCAGGTGTAGTATACAATGTATTGCGTATTAAGATCCAGTATCGGATGTCACATGCTAGGTCTGGGGCTAGAATTGTGTCTGCCTCATACGAAGCTATATCGGATCACTAGCAACTAGTGTATTTAATCGGATAATCATGACCTATTCATACTATCCCGATAGCTGCACCATTTGAGAGTACTAGTTCTGTATCACTGCCTGATCATCATCTTCATATGACTGAAGTGATACTTCCTTCTTGACATCACACCCAATACACTACAATTTTCAGTAAACCCAGAAGAGAAGTACACACAATCTCTTAAAGCCCCGGATAACCAAAACCAAAGCATACTGATTGTCGCAAGTATTAGCGATGCAAGTCTCAGGTTAAGACCAAATACACCTACCCTGATTCGGATTCCCATAGACACATAGTAATACTACCACTGGAATTCCGAGGGATCTATCTAGAGCGAAGTTGTTCGCAATCCAACGGCTAACGGAACCTCCTATCACACTTGCATAAGTATCATATACTTAAATATATGAGAACTATGCTGTTAAGCTTCCATAACGCGCACAAGTGCAATACTAGCCTATTCCGTATTATCGATGTCCAGTCTCGATAATACTACGACTAGGGATATTTAATGATTAAACTTTCGTGGATTAATATTGTCTCATATCTTATTAATCTGGTACTAATCATAGGGACTTTTATCATTTATATATTCAAGTAATCTATTTACAAAATGATAAAGAGCAATTTCCTTTGTCACATAGAAAATTTGTACAAGAACACCATGTTCTTTACAAATAGTGATGCTATGGGTCATCATTGTCCAACAATCTCCCACTTGGCCTATAGCCAATCACTCAAGTGTCCAACACCTGAACTATGTACGGGTCGCTCATATTTATGCTGAGATATCGCTTTCGTCAACAAATGTCCAAGGTTATCATCTGAAACGATCTTTTCGATCTTCATATCGCCACAATGTGTGATCTCACGAATCAGATGAAACCGAAAAAGTACATACTTAGATCATTGTTGAGACCGTAATTCCTTAGCCTGTGTTGTAGCCTAGCTCAGCTGCTAACATAACTATTCCTAATTCAATTAGGAATTTTATAGATCCAAAATGCTTCTTTTGCTGCCTCAGCCGCATCAATGTATTCCGCTTTTGTTGTTCAATCGGCAACAATATCTTGCTTGGAAGATTTCCAACTCACTGTTCTGTTGTTCAAACAAAATATGTACCCTTATTGTGACTTATAGTCGTCTTATCGGTTAGGAAACTTACATCGGTGAACATAGTCACTTCAAGTTCTCATTCTCCATCGATTAAGAATGCATCCTTAGTTAATCTAAGATACTCAATGATGTTCTTTATATCAATCTAGTAACCATCACTTGGATCAGACTGATTGTGACTCCATATGCTCAAAGCATATGAGACACCAGGTCGCGTACATGTTTGTCACAGTACGAGCTCTTGGAGACTGCCAATAACTTTTAGATCTATCATAGTAGATCCTTATTCCTAGAATAAAGGTTGCCTCTCCCAAGTATTTCATGGAGAATTTCAATGAAAGCCAAGCTTTCACCGATTGTAGTATGAGAATGTCATTGCTAAGAAGCAATACATCATCAACGTATAGGACAATCAATGTTAGTGCTCTCCCACTAACCTTATTATATACACAAGAATCATCTTCGTTTTAAATGAAACCATATACCATTATGATCTCATCAAAACATTGGTTCCAAGAACACAATGTTTGCTTCAATCCATAAATGGATCGATTTAACTTGCAAACCTTGTTTGCATGTTTTGGCATGAAAAAACCATCAGGTTGTTGTATAAAACATCCTCCAAAAGGTTTCCGTTAAGGAAAGCTGTTTTGACTTCCAGTTGCCATATTTTACAAACAAAATATGTAGCAGTAGTAAGTATTATCCGAATGGATTTAATCATAGCAACGGGTAAAAGGTTTCATCGTAATCGACACCATGTTGATGACGATACCCTTTCGCTACAAGCCTAGCTTTGTATGTTTGTATGTTGCCATCCATGTCTGTCTTCACCATGAAGACCCATTTGCTACCAATAGGCACAATGCCTTCTGATACATCAACCAGTGTCCAAACTTGGTTGTATACATGGAATCCATTTCGAACTTCACGGCACCTTGCCATATAGCGAAGTCGATACCTTGTATCGCTACCTCATACGTAACCGACTCATTATCCTCAATAAGATTAATATCTACATGAGGTGAGATCAGAAACCCATACCTCTAAGGTTGTTTTCTGACTCTCTCCGACCTACGCGGTTCTTGTGTATTAGAAGATTGTGGAACAGTCTCATCCTTGATGAACTGTACGTGTTCCGTTAGGGATCGGTGCCAGAAACAGTATTACTCTGATTTTCATCGTGTTTTACTTTCCTCTCACTTACCACTGCATTTAGGAATTTATCTAAGGAAAACTGCATGGAGAGAAACAAATACCTTATTCTCTTGTGGGTTGTGGAAATTGGTTTCCCTAGGATAACCAATTACAAATAGGCACTTATCCGATTTTGGTTCTAGTTTGGTACCATCCAAACGTTCAATTATATGCCCAACATACCCAAATCTTTACGAATGAGAAACCCGGTTTCTTTCCTATCCATATTTCATATGGAGTCTGTCCAACAGACTTTGATGGAACCTTATTCAAAATAAGTATTGCACTGTTCAATGCGTATCACTAGAAGGAAATTGGTAGCTCAGAGTGACTCATCCTTGACCTTACCATGTCCAACAAAGTTCTGTTTCTCCGTTCGGACACACCACTCAATTAAGGTGTTCCGGGAGGAGTCCACTGTGAAAGAATACCATACTCTTTCAAGTAATCGAGAAACTCATTGTTCAAGAATTTTCCACCACGGTCCAACCGTGATGTTTTAATACTTTTGCCGGTCTGTTTTTCTACTTCGTGTCGAAACTCTTTGAATTTATCAAATGTTTCTAACTTGTGTTTCATAAGACACATATAACCATAACGCGATGCAACATCCATACAGGTTATGAAGTATTGATGTCCACCTCTAGCCTAGTTAGACATGGGCCCACATACATCACCATGAATGAGGGCTAACAGCTCGGTGGCACGTGTACCTTTACCGTTAAAAGGCTCTTTAGGCACTTTGTTTAATAAACAAGATTCGTAGACGTCATATGATTTAGGATCAAATCTGTCCATAGTATCCATTCTTCAAAAAAGTGGATATACGAGTCTTGTTAATGCGTCCCAGACGATAATGCCACAAATAAGTCTCATCTGATTTACTAAGTTTGAGCTTTTTGTTTGTCATGTTATATGTTTGAGATTCATTTATATTCGAAATATAAATATTGTTATTCACATCTAATGTGTATATCTCAATATCATCTTTATAAACAAAACACTGAGTGTTCTGGAACATAAAGGTATACCCGCAACGGGTTAAACTAGATATAAAGATAATGTTTCTAGTCAAACTAGGTACATTACAAAAGTTTCCTAATTTAAGTACATGCCCAAAGGGCAGTTCCAAAACTTAAGTTCCCACAGCCAAAACAGCGACTCTCGTCCCGTTTCTGACTCGCAGGTCGATCTCATCTGAAGCCAGTCTCCTGCTAATCAGCAGATCCCGCACATCAGTACATATGTATGTACCACATCCAGTATCAAAAATCCAATTTTAGAACCAGTAGTGGACACATTTATAACAATAACAAACATTTTTGAAGTCAAAGCCTTGCTCGCTTTCACTTCCTTCATGTCTTCCTTGTCCATATGACAGTCATGCTTCCAGTGACCCCGTTTACCATAATTTAGGCAGACATCTAGGGATATGTCCAAAGTCTTCCCAGAAGACTGTGATGATTTTGCCTTTTGCCCTTTTTCTTCACACCCCAGAAGCCTTCGGCCAAGCCTTGGCCTTTTGGGATGTCGAAGTAAGATGCGCCTTGCGCTTCTTGCCCTTTTGGAAGCTCTGGCTCTGCCTCCTTGAGCATAGCCATTAACTCTCCAAGTGTTTTCTCTTGGTTCATGATGAACCCGCCCCAACATTCGGACGACTGTAAGATCAAATCTACAGAAGTCTCGGCCTCGTAGGCAATGCCCAGCTAACCTAGCTGTTCGATGTCAGCAATCATCTATGACACCTAGTGCTCGATAGATGTACCCTCTGACATACACGAGCAAAAGAGCTTCTTTTGCAATTCATACTTCTAAAATATAAGGTTAGATCTATGAAGATCCTTTAATTTCAATATCATGGTATAATGATCTAATCCTTAGTTCTGACGACGAAATTAAGGAGTCATTACGGCAAGCATAACAGATTGTGCACTAAAGTTATCATCACGATGGGTCTCCCAAAGCTCATACTCTACTATTTGCTCAACTTCGGGCTCAGGCCCGAGAGGTTTCTCTATTACATAGAGTATCTTCTTGGCTCTCAGGACTATCCTGAGATTTATCTCCCAATCTGGAAAATTAGAGCCGTTAAAGATATTATCTCTCATGATTATGTCCGCAACGTTAATCTTTCCAGCCATTTCGATCGCAATAGTCCAACTATCCAATGAACGATATTAGGTACACTCAAACTGTAATGATTACTATAGTCCAACTATATAATCAACTACAAGTGGAGTAGTGTGTTGTACAATCTAACTGTTCAAAGAAAGCAATATTAAATATTAGTCCAACTAATATTAAAATAAAAGAGCGCGTATTGGCAAATATTTAAACGAAATTGCAAATTTAATACTTGCCTCCCACTATTTTTCGGTGAGCCTCTAACCCTCTTTGGAGTACTCGGGAAACCTAGTTTCCTAGTGGGCTAGGATCCCGTTAAATAACACACAACCTTGACTTTGGCCTACAAGATGTATGAAACTTAACTAGGTAGATCTCTAAGATCAATTGGATCCCATCCAATTCCTAGATCCGATAGGTGGACCTCCAAGTCCGAGATATATATCCAATATATATTTCCTAACCTATTCCTCTGAATCAACTAAGCCTTGGCTTTGGCTCAACAAACTTAATGATTCCAGTTAAGCGTGACCCATTGACAGTGGCAAAGCTTCGTAATCAACGTCGATGAACTAGAAGTGACCTTGACTTTGGCCAACAAATCACAACCGCCCAAGACATGCGATATGGAACAAAGATTTCATGGTTCAAACACATCTGCGATGGACATTGATCTTGACTTTGGCCAACAAACCAATGCCAATCTTGGATCTTGAGAGAGAACCACTCAATGGAAGGAAAACACTTAATATTTAATTAGGGTTTTTACGCATAAATTGGCAACCAATTTATTATTTTTGATTAGGTCTCATCATACACCCTTAAGCATGCATTCTAAAAACATAATAAGGCGCAAATAAATTAATAACGATATGCGGATGGATATATAACAAATTTTTCCTAGAACAAATCTCTCTATTTCCTATCTCCCGCTAGTACTATTCATTCTTCTACCCAGTTACATAATACTTTAAAGAAACCTCATTAACATTGAGGGGAATTGGTGAGAAGAGAAATACAAAGAGAATTGAGATAATAGGCTGGACACGCAGGTCCAATTTAAATAAATTCTAAATTTATTACAACAATTTCAAAAATTACCCTCACCCTTCTAATATCCATCTGATATACATTATTCATACAAATACATCCAAGTATTCACAAAAAGCATGTAATTCAATCAATCTAATCCAATTAATTAATCTTTGAATAAATGACCATCCAATGTTCGAACAACGATTTGATTTGCGCGAGTCCAACTTGTTTAAGAATAAATACTCAAAGTACGTATTCTTGAATTATATCGAACTACAATTTTAAATCCAATTTATATTGTATTCAATACTAATTCTAATTAATTCCAAATTAAATAATTACACTTATTTATATGCCTTTTAGACTTAGATTCTAAATCTAATCTAAATGGGTCTCAAAGGCCCAATTAGTATCCAATATTTTTTTTTAATTAAAGTCCAATGGGCTTTTAATTAATTCTTAAGGCATGGGTTTTAGCCAATATGGATCCAATCCAAGATGCCAAGGCCCAATTAGGAATCACCATTTTCCATAAAATCAATTTTGGCCCATTAGGCCCAATTAAATATTAAAAGGCCCAAAAGTTATATTTGGACTTTATGAAAATGGGTTTAGGCCCGATTGGTGTTAGTGTTCCTAAAACATGCCAAAGATCTAATAAGCAAGAAAAGGTGTTCATAAATTCATTATAAGTTGCGGAATTACTTACATTGAATGGATTTGAGCTTGTAAAATTTTGAATGAAGATAGAGTTGTGAATGAAGATCTCCAATATCCAACCTTTGTGTTGATTCCAAGCTTTGAGTTGGTTTCCCTATCACCTTAGAAGACTTCTACAAGTGCTAGCTTTGTTGATTTTGCCACAAAATCAAAGAGAAAGAGTGAGGAAGCTCACGCCCATAGTAGGGATGAAGCTCACGTCCATTTGCTAAATCAATTAGGGTTTTCTTGTGTCAAGTGTTGTGTAATGAGAGAGAGAGATGCCTTTTGGTAAAACCAATTTACCCTTTTACCTAAACAAGGTGGTTGGGTAAATGGTTTCACCAAAACCATTCCAAGGTAGTTGGAAAGTTGGTGGCTTGGCATAAATTCCAACTACCCTCCCAACTACCACATGTGAAGTGGGCCCCACATTTGAATTCAAAATTCAAATGGATTATACGAATGTTTTCCGTGGCTCGGATTCGTTTAATCCGATTAAACGAATTTCCGTCGCTAAATAATTAAATCTAATTTAATTAAATGATGATGCCTCGTAAATATATTACGAATGTCGTTTACGAATTAATTCTAAATTAATCTGTTCGCCCGTATTAAAGTCCAACTTTAATTTCGTAATGAAATCCAATTCATATAATATATCCAATATATTAATTTTAGCACATACTAATAATTTAAATAGAAAAATCAAATTTAACTATTAAATTTATTTCACCGATTAATTCTAAATTACACTACAAGAAAAAAGGTTTTTACTGATACTAAATTAGTGTCAGTAAAGGGTTTTACTGACACTATATAAATGTGTCAGTGTTGCCGCAGCCAGAAATCACTGACACTAGTTTCTAGTGTCAGTGATTCTTAGTGTCAGTAAACGTTAATACTATAGTATCAGAAAATTATTGACACTATGGTATCAGTAATCTCTCACACTATTTTAGTGTCAGTAAATTATTGACACTATATCATCAGTATTTAGTGATACTATAGTGTCAGTAAATTTTGTTACTGCAGTATCAGTATATCGCATATATTTGATTTGTAGTGTCAGTAATTATTGTTACTATAGTATCAATATCCGTCAATATCTTTTAAAATTTAAAAATCGTATTATTTCACAATTATATTTCTTATTTTTTGTAATTAAATTAATCATAAAATATATATATATATATACCAACTCAATGAAATAAAAAACTAAAAAATTACATTTATATAAAATTCGCAATATAATAGATTAATCGTATTAATCAATTCAACAGTATCACATGATGAATACAAAAACTCCATAGACAATCTTTAAATTAACATATATATATTTCAAAAACTACTCTTAAAGTCCCATCAAAATGTCATGCCCCCACCAAAATTCATGATACTTGTTGAGAAGCCTGCAACAATCCCCCAACAATATGATATCTGGCACAAAATCTGAAATTATAAACCAAATGTTAAGAATTAGATGGACTTCCAAAAAAAATCGATATCTTAATAAATAAAAACATTAAATACATCCAAATAAAAATACAAAATATAACCCTAATCTAATTTTTGTCACATAAAGCACTTATTGACAATAACCATACCAACAACCTAAGAGCATGCATATAAAAAACCAAATGGCATCCATAATAACAAGTTGTATCTTTCATACCGCTACATAATCACCAAAACAAACAAATCAATAACACACACACACACACACACACCACACACACACACATATTATATATATATAGACGGACATAAAACTGAAATAAAAGGATCTCATGAACCAGATGAAGTTTATCAGATGACATGATCTAATACTGTTTCCAAATGCAGGAAGCAAATCAAGATGACAAGATAGTTGTTCATTATGGAATTCCTGGAAACTAAAAGTTCAAAGCTCAAAATGTACTAGAATGTAACATTCCAGGTAATTGCCATAAAAATAGATGAGATAAACATGTTAGATCTCAATATATCAAATACTGCTTCCATAGCATTCATGCTGCACCTCAAAGCACATCAGATGACAGGTGCCATATCCCCCAAAGGTTTCAACAAGTATCAATCAGAACATGGCAAAACTTCATCAGGTAAAAAACTATCTCCAAGTTCATGTCTGACATAGAGAACATCGAGACACTGTTAATAGAATATTTTACATCATGATTGTTTTAACTTTCAAGTCTCAAAGCAATCTTACCCACTAGCAAAACTCACAATAAAACAAATTAACCCACCAAATTAAACCCATCAGGGCATAAAACTGAAATAAAAGATATGATTCATATTTTGCTTTCACTGAAGTAAAAAATCTTATTTCGCTTCTGTCTTCCTCAAAGGCATCACATCTGGCAAGGTCACTGCAAAAAAAAAATATAAGTGAAAAAAAAAATGAATTTCTGTCTGTATCCATCAATCTTGAAAATGGCCATACATGGTGGAGTAAAGGACATGAGAACAATTTGCTCGAATATTTAGTATCCTACTTATAATTGAATTTTCTTCTTGATTTTTTAGTTAACAAAGATGGTCAACAACTCAATATAATGCATTGTCCCCACCTAAGTTTGTGTGATCTATTGCCTTAATAATTTTATTCACAAATTACAACTTATTCCAAGTTGTGTATGATCCGCAAATCTTACATTGGCGACAAAAACCAGTAGTACCTGGACAATCTGTTCTGGGAGAAGATAATTCTCCAACAACTTCGTCGAATGTGCCAGCCCAAGCATCTCTGTAAGTCAGGAAGTTCGAGGAAAGATTGAACATTTTCTTTATAGTTGCAGGGATTGAAGAGTGCTCAAACTCGGAATTTGGAGTAGGTCCTTTCGGACCACTTATCACTGTAAAATCGCAGAGAACACACAAATACATATCAATACAATAGATAATGAAAATATGCACTAAAAGATATTATATAGTAGCTAAACTACGAAATCCCTCAACCTGTAATATCATACAAAGACTTTAACCAACCTGTCAAAATCAATTGATTTTAAACAATACACTAAGTATATTTGGCATGCAGATATAGAAAACCAACAGGACCATATCCTATATGATCTCAAAAGTCTAGGCCATTTGACAAAATGAAATTACTTGTAAAAGTAATTAACCTAATAAGACAGGAAAAACAAACGGCAATACATCATCAGCATAATAAAAATTGTGAGATTCACAAAACAATTCTGCTACCAAACTCCATAAACTAGGCAGAAAAAGATAACAGACGCAAAGTAAGTTAAGCTTACCAGTCCCTTTCTTGATCCAAGGAGACACCATCATTGTCGGCACGCGAACACCAAGCCTATCAAACTTGAAGAAAGAAGGAGCAGGGCCAGTGTTCCCATCTGGATTAGGAACATTAACATAAGGAGTCTCAACATGATCATAAAACCCACCATGCTCATCATAAGTAATGACCAAAAGAGTCTCATTCCATTGGGGACTTGCTCTCAATGTCTCATAAACCTCCTTAACAATCTTTTGCCCATCAGCAACATCATGAGAAGGATGATCATCATTAGCAGGAAATCCTTTAAGATCAAAATACCGCGGCTCGATTACAGTCAAGCTAGGCAAATTCCCTTTTCTAGCATCCCTCTTAAAATTCAAATCATACTGATGAAACTTAAAAACATACTTCAATTTCCTTAAATTCCTATAAAACAAAGTGGAGGGTATGGTTTGAAAATAAATACCAAATTCAATACCATTCTCATTCAATGAATCAAAAATGGTCTTTTGAGGGTAACCTTGAGCAAGTAGCTTCTTGACATGGCTTGTTGAGCCATGAGAAGTAGCAGAGTAAACAAACAACCTATTGGGTTGTGTGGGACCCGGAATTGAAGAGAACCATCTATCAAAGACAGCAAATTCTCTTACAAGAGAAGAATAAACAGGGACAGCCTCAGGGCTAAAGCCTTTCATGACAGTTTCAGACAAATTTGGAGACATTGACAATGCCTGTTCAACAAAACCAGACATTGAAGGGATAATGCCAGAGCCGAATACCTGTTGCTCCACTGCCTCAAATGAATGACCCGGATCCGGATCCACAAACTCAGCATCATTAGTGAAACAAATGGTCTATGACTGTGGACCCTTGGTTGAAACAGAGTTGCATTCATCACCTGTGACTCCATTGATTTTTAGGTTGACAGCTTTCTTCATCCAACCAAGCATGTGATCAAAAGATCTGTTTTCCATCACCAAAACCACTATAGTTTTAATGGGTGACTGCTGCTGTGCTTGTCCAAAAACACATGAAAGTATCAAAACCAGAAACATAATGACTGAAAATGAAACTGGTGGCTTCATTTTGGAACCTTTCATGGTTTCTTCTTCTTGCTAGTAAGAAAGATTTGATTTTGAGCAAATTCTTATTGGAAAATATATTAGCACACCAAAAACGAAAAATATTACTAGATTAGTATTAGAGCACTTACCCCAAATACAACGTGCTTATTGTCAAGCCAATCACATTTTGCACACGTGATAAAGAACTGCGATGAAAAGAAGTGCAAGTAATCTACAAGATAATAGATAATTTGAGAAATCTTCAAGAAATAACATTCCAATCGATAATGCTCAATTTTTGGGTTATATAACAAAATATGTGGAAAGAAAATGTAATAACAATTCACAAACTCATTCGCGGTTCAAAATTTTTTGGATAGAGACCTTTCTATGTACAGCACAAAGCTGCAGTGAGGCTCGGTTATGGGTCGCGGCTCAAGCGATGGATGGTGAGATGCAGAGATGGTGAAGGTCTGGTCGACTGCAACTGCGAGAGGCGGCTGGAGTGGAGAGAGTTTAGGGTTTAAACTTTAAATTCGTTTGAGAGAAAGAAGAGAGGCTAGGTTTAGTCTTTAGATTTTTTAGTTTTTTACTTTTTAATTTTTAAGTTAAACTTAAATTACTAATATATCCTTATACACTTAATAAATATTTGAAAATTTTAAGGGTAAATTTGTAATAAGGTATCATTAATTTACTGAGACTAAATTTACTGATACTCTAGTGTCAGTAATATATGCGAAAAACGTCACTTCCGCGAGGTGTTGGTTCGACTCCAGACAATTACGCGTTTTTTTTTTTTTTTATTTCTTACTGATACTATTGTAATAGTAATTACTGACACTAAAATCGCTGATACCATAGTGTCAGTAATTATTGATATTTAAGTGAAAAACACGGAAATAGGCCCATTTACACGTCGTTTCTGACACTTTTAGCCTAGTGTCACTAACCTTAGTGTCAGTAAAGGCATTTTTTCTTGTAGTGTTAATCGCGTTCTCTCTCTTCCGAACACATTTAATCCCAGATTAAATAAAGCCTCAATTAATCCCAGATTAATTTTCTCTCTCTAAATTAATCCCAGATTAATTCTAGTTTAAGTCAACTGTCATCGGTGAATCTTTGGGAAGCGACCCAAGAGACCTCTGGATATGTTGGCAGTAAATTCGGTTATCGGACGATCCGATTAAGTGCGTACCTCGTACCATATGCTTACAGATTTACAAGACATGGTTGGCTTCTAGCAAAGCACCGTGCCTACCCAATTCTCCATAAATATTCTTACTGGAATATACAATCTATGTCAGACGTAGTATACGTAGTATTGCGTATAGCGATCCAATATCGGATGTCACGTGCTAGGCCTGGGGCTGGAATTATGTCTGCCCCGTACGAAGCACATGTCGGATGTCTGGTAACTAGTCTCTATAATCAGATGAACATGACCTAGTCATATCATCCCCGATTACTATAGTACTTAAGAGTACTAGTTCCGTATCCTACGTGACATCATCTCCACTATGACTGGAGTGATACTTCCGTCTTGACATCACACCCAATACACTACGATTCTCAATATACCCAGAAGAGGCGTACACAGAACCGGTTAAAGCCCTGGACGACCAAAACCAAAGCATATTGATTGTCGCAAGTATTAGCGGTGGAAGTCTCAAGTTAAGACCAAATACACCTACCCTGATTTCGGACTTCCATAGACACATAGTCATACTACCAATGGAATTCCGATGGGTCTATCCAGAGCGAAGCTGTTTTCTGTACCATCGGTAAACACAACCTCCTATCACACTTGCATAAGTATCCAATACTTAAATATATGAGAACTATGTCGTTGTGCTCCCACAACGAGCACAAGTGTAGTACTAGTCTATTCCGCATTATCGATGTCTAATCTCAATAATACTACGACTATGGATTATTTAATGATTAATCCTGCGTGGACTGATACTGTCTCATATAATCTCAATCTAGGAACTAATCATAGGGACCTCCTATCATTTATACATCTAGGTGATCTAATCACAAATGATAAGAGTGCAATCTCCTTGTCACATAGTTAATTTGTACAACAACACCATGATATGTACAAATAGTGACGCTATAGGTCATAATTGTCCAACAATCTCCCACTTGGCCTATAGCCAGTCACTGGAGTGTCATACACCCGAACTATGTACGGTTCGCTCAAACTGCTGAGGAAAGGCTTTCGTCAGCGGATTTGCATGATTATCGTCTGATGCGATTTATACGATCATCACATTGCCACGATGTATAATCCGAACGAATCAGATGAATAGTCGAAGTTTATATCTGGATCGTTGATGAGACCATTAATTCTTTAGCTTGTGCTGACGCCTAGCTCAGCTGCTTTCAGAACTATATCTAATCTAATTCGATTTATCATCGACCCAAATGGATTCTATTGCTGGCTCAGCCGCAGTAATAACCCGCATTTGTTGTTTATTCGGTAACAGTATCTTGCTTGGAAGATTTCCAGCTAACTGTTTCGTTATTCGAACTGTATTGTACCGTTGTTTTTATCGGTTAGGAAACTTACAGCAGTGATCCTAGTCACTTCAAGTTATCATTCTCCATAGTTTAAGACATCATCCTTAGTTCTCTAAGATACTAACGGATGTTCTTAATATCAATCCAGTGACTATCACTTGGATTGACTTGTTTGTGACTCCATATGCTCAAAGCGTATGAGACACCAGGTCACGTACATTTTTCAATGTACGAGTTCTCAGAGATTTTTAACAACTTTAAATCTATCCCAGTAGATCTTTATTCCTAGAATAAATGTTGTTTATCCCAAGAATTCTACGGAGAATTTTCATGAAAGCCAAGCTTTCACCGATTGTAATATTGGAATATCATTTCCAAGAAATGGCATATCATCATTATTTAGGACAGTCACTTTCAGTGCGCTCCCACTAACCTCCTTATTTACACATGAATCATTTCTCGTTTTGAATTAAATCATAAACCATTATGATTACATCAAAACGATAATTCCAAGAACCTAATGCTTGCTTCAATCCATAAATGGATCGAATTAACCTGCAAACCTTGTTTGCTAGTTTTGATACGATAAAATCGTCAGGATGTTTTAAACATCCTCCAAAAGGTTTCCTTTTCAGGAAAACAATTTTTCGTTCAGCTGCCATATTTCATAAATGAAACATGCAGCATCAGCAAGCATTATTGATGAGTGATAAATGTATCACTATTTCCCACTCATTTAACTTAATATTTTGTATAGTTTCTTGAGTTTTGTGAATATTTTTATGTGTTTTGTGTTATTTTGTAGATAAATAAAGTTTTTGGACATTCTGGAGGTGATTTGGAGCAAAATTGTGAAAATTGGCAAAAAATGGCATTTTTGTAATTTTGCGCGTCGCGACGCCCAAACCCTTGACGTCGCGACGCCTAACGTGCGCCGAGCTGCTGCTAACGTGCTCCGGGTCCACAAGTCAGAGTTTGACAAAATTTGACTTTGCTAACGTGCGCCGTGCCACGTGTCATCATCACAAGCGATCTGCTAACGTGCGCCGTATGCCACGTGTCAAAAATTCAATGATCCGACTTCAGCCAGCCGCCATGCCACGTGTCAAAAATTCAACGAGCCGAAATTTTTCAGCCGCCCTGCCACGTGTCTAGTGAGATTCCAAGCAACCAATAAGGTCATGCCAAGTCATCGCGTAGCGACGCCAAAGCCTTGGAGTTGCGACGCCCAAGGTCTACCGGGGACTATAAATTCAGCTTCAAATTTCAGTTTCAAATGTACCTTTTCCTTGAAATCCTCTGATGTAAATATGGAGTTTTCTTCTTAGTTTCTTTTAATTTCAGTTTTGTAGTTAATTTTAATTAAGTTCTGAAATAGTAATAGTAATTCTATTTTTTTGAATAGTTATTTTATTTTTACTTTTTACCGTTTTACTATGCGAGGGTAACTTCTCCATGCTAAGGTGAAAAGGTAATTCTTTTACTATTGCTATTTAGATTAATCTCCCTAAAATATAATATATAAACTATTTAAAACCTGACTAAATGAGGATACCGCCATACTGGTCGGTTGGTTATTCAATTTAATCTGGTTAAACCTGACTTAATGAGGATACCGCCATAATGGTCGGTTGGTTTATTTATTGTTCCACCTTTATGGCTGGTTTATTTTTGTTCTGCCTTAAGGCTGGTTTAATAACAAATATTACCGCCTTAATGGCTGGTTGATCTTAATTTGACTTAATCAGGTTACCGCCTATATGGCTGTTGCAAAAATTATCACAAGAATATATATTATATTATGAGAGATATCTAAATAGTAAATAGTTGAAGTTAATTCCTTTTACCTTAGCATTTTATTTTTTTTCTGCATTTACTTTTTATGTCTTTTTCTTACTTGTCCTAATTCTGTGTTGTAACTAAAGTTAGTTTTCTAGGTTGTGATGAAATCTAATATCACCGGTTTATAAGAGGTTATTTTATAGTTTGAGTAATTTAAGGGTTACTTATTAAGTCTTAGCTTAATGCTTATTGTTTGATCACCAATAAGATTGATATTGTAAATCTAAAATGAACTAGACATAGGATTTTAGGTTTCAACCTTTGACTTGATAGCCCACGATCTTCCTTGAGGATAGATAACCCCTTAATAGATTTCCTTATAGGATAGACATATACCTGTCGGGCGGGGGTAGCCATAATTGGAACTTAAACTTAATGAATCCAGGTAATTTAATTGACATAGACATATGATTCAATTGGGTTAAACTGGGTATTTGCTTCTGACCATCGACAGATGCTTTCGCATAAATTTGTGTTCCAGGTTAGTAAACTGATTTATTACACAAACATAAAATAATCACTTCATCTTTTAAAAGATATTAGAATGATTCACAACCCTAGATCTTTGAGTCTTTTATTTTCCTTAGTATTTTCTTTTGTCGTTTTATCTTTTTATTTATTTAGCAAATCTACAAATCAAATCATTCAAGCAATCATTTCACTTCTCCCTCAATTAGATATTTGTAAATAAATAGATTCAATAATTAATAACAACAGTAGGAATTAAGTCCTCGTGGGATCGATATTTTTATACTACTTGAACGATACGTGCGCTTGCATTATACTTGTGTGTTTACGCCGGTCAAGTTTTTGGCTCCGTTGCCGGGGACTTATTTTTCTTGAGTTATTAATTTTGAAGCTATCTAATTTACTTGTATCTAATTTTCTTTATGTTTATCTGTAATTTTTATTTCTTCCTTTTGTTTTCAGGTGATTAAAAAATGGAACATTTTGAAAAATTACGAGCTTTACTAGAAAAAGATACACCCCACATCTGGGAGCAACAGTCCGGTTTTCTGAGGCATATTGTCCTGCCTAGCAACTATCACTGGATGCCAGAACCAAGCAATTCTATATTTGCTCAACAGAACGAAATAGTGAGATGTGTAATTTGTGATGGTAACCACCCGAGCGATCAATGTATATACCTTTCAAAGTGGCAGAATTATTGGAATCTTTCAAGGTACGAAAAATCATCACATTTTCCATCTTATCCACCATCTACCTACGATCTTCATCAGAAACCAGATCCATCAGAGGAAGATCAGTTGACTGAAATGCTAAAGATTGCCTCGAGAAACGAGAAGCTCAATTTGATGTACAAATTCAGAGTCAGGCGGCGTCTATACAGAGAATGACAGATCAAGTTAGACAATTAACAGATAACCTGAATCACATATCTTACGGAGTAAATTCAAATAATACTGAAGAAGCCTTTGAATATCCTGAGATTCATCATGACATAATAACAGAGGACGAGGCTGAGCAGTATCAAGAATTAGAGGTATCAGTTCATGAGCCTACACCAACAAGGTCTCAATTTGATTTTTATTATTCTGACTCTGACGAGGACAAAGAAGCTGAGCTGTTTGGACCAACTGCACCAACAAAAGAGGATGAAATTTTTATCCTCAAAATGAAGATCTTGGAGACTGTTTTGCACTGATGTTTGAAGAAGATCTACCTGAACCAGTTAGATCAGAGGATGAAGGCCTAAAATCTGACAATTCTTTTCATCCTCAGGTTGACAATTTTGAAGCATGTATTTTACAAATGACAGATGAAGAGTTGAATACAGAAATTTTCAAATACATCTGTGAAGAAAAGGTGGAACAAGAACGAGAAAATGGATGGAGAGCAATTGTCAGACAAAATTAAAGATAGAGTGAATTCAGGAGAAACATCACTGTTTTGGGGAGTACAAATCAAAGATATCGCCCAAAAGCTTGACAGAATGGAACTTCCATTCCAAGTCAAGCACCATACAAGACCTCGTGATTTTCTTTCTTTCTTTTCAGGAATCACTGGAGCAACAAAGGTTAAAAAGGTGGCACAAGCACTGAATGGGACAAAATTCTTTTTACCACCTTACCCGTTGGAAGAGACCCTTTAAAAGCAACGCACATGGGAATGTCTTTAATAGGACATCCAAAACGACGCTGAAACCTCCTTGACAGATAGATTTCAATCACGTCTGGCTGAAGACGCAAAATTTAGCGCTAGCAGGGAGGCAACCCATCCAGGAAAAGCACAAACGGAGCATTTTTAGAACAGAAGGAATGGTGTTTGGCAATCAGAAAGATGAGAACCAATTCATTAGCGATGGCTGAGTAAGGAATGAAATCTTGAGACACATCCTAGTGGATTTATATACCAAATGAGTGGCGTATTGCGTACACAATTCCGTTGCCTTAATTATTGCTTTGATTTGCTTTTCTGTTGTAATTATCTTTATTTTCATAGACAGAATCCAGACTTTTTGACATTTCACGATTTGTTTTGTTTTGTTTAGCTAACAAGCTTCCTCTGGAAGATACTAGTGCTATTATTACTCACCCTTTTTCAGGTACTATAAATTCAACTCATCATTGCACTTTTGAAGACATCCAGAGTAAAAAAATGGAAGCCACTTCAAGAAGACGAGTTGAGAACATTTGTGTGTTTTGCGGTAGTAGAGTTGGTGCTAAGCCACAATACGTAGAAGCAGCATAGGAATTGGGTCGAGTCTTAGCTGCAAGGAATATGCACTTAATATATGGCGGAGGCAATCTTGGACTAATGGGGATCATTTCAAAGGTCGTATAGGAAGGAGGTAGTCATGTTTTGGGAATCATCCCAAAACCCTTGGCAGAAGCAAATCTTATTGAATCATCAAACGGAGAGGAACTTATCGTGCCAGGTATGTCTGAACGACTGGTAGAAATGATTAACTGTTCTGATGCTTTTATTGCTTTGCCAGGTGGCTTGGGCACATTGGAGGAAATTTTTATAGTACTATCTTGGGCGAACCTGAACATACATCAGAAACCAATTGGGCTGCTCAACGTTGATGGATTTTATGATTTTCTTTGTGTGTTTCTTGATGATGCCCGGAGAAATGGGTTCGTGTCAAAACCTTTGAAAGAACTACTCTTTACTGCCAGAACTGCTCCGGATCTAATTGACCAACTCTTAGCATATGAACCACAAGTTGACCCTGTCCTTACAAAGATAAATTGGTGCGAGGACGATCGTGGTAAGAGGCGTCGTGTTAATCTGGATCTTAACCTTTAATTTCTTATAGAATTTCAACTAACTAGGTATTATCTTCTAAACTCTTCTTCTACTGTTTAGGGAGTAGGTGATGGTTTGGTGTCTTCCTTCACTCACTACCTTTCTATAAGGAAAAGCTGTGAAGGCACCTAGATAATCATTCACCCATAGCTCATTGTGATAGACTAATATGGAGGACTCGTTGTTTATTCCTGACACCAAGCGATAAGAGCCTAAGAGGCTTGGGTACTTAAGAGAGCCTCGCTCCACCCTCCCTCTGGGGAATCTACAATGGGAAATCTACCTTGTTTTTAGTTTGTGTGTTATTTTTATTTTTAGTCCAAAATTTTTCGAAAAATACAAAAAAATTGAAAAATTTTCAAAAAAATTACAAAAATATTTTGCATTTTTATTTGACTAATTAAGGTGAAATTGGTAAGAAATAGCTGTGTAAGGAATTCTCACTCCTGATACATATTTCAAACCCATATTTCAAAACAAGTTAATTTTTGTTTATTTCCTTTTGAATTATTTAATTAGTAAATTCTCCATAAAACTGACTAAAATGGATCTTCATATGCTCAGTTGGCAGGTATTATCAACATGCATAGTAACATACAGACATGAGTTATAAATGAAAAGTTTGTAATATTCAGTGCTCTAGTTTAATTGGAGGAAGCATCTCAAAAAGTGATGGAATAAAAAAAAATCTGAGATCCGTGTTATTAAGTCTGTAAGGGTGTTTTAACACCTAGTGCCCTAAAACCAACTGGTTTAGGAGTCATTGGCCCAAAGCTCGCTACATGGATAAAAAAGATGATAGAAAAAAATATATATATATGAAGTCTGAGTAATTAAGTCCGTAGGGGTATCTTAACACCTGGTGCCCTAAAGCCAACTGGTTTGGGAGTCATCGACCTAAAGCTCGCTATATAGATGGAAGATATTGTATATAAATAAAAAAATAGAGAAAAATCAAAGAAAAAATCAGAAAAATCAGAAAATTTATTCCATTACTACAAAAAGGTCTGAATTCTGATAAAAACTTTAGGACAAAAATATTACTCTCTTATCAACTATACTTATGACTATTGTGGGCAAAAATGAGTTGATTAATATTTTGTTGGCTGTGTATATGGAGAATGGTAAATATAATCGGAGAATTTACTTATTTAGTAATTTAGAATGAAACAAAACAACTAGTAAACTTGGAGTATAAGTTTCACCTAATTAGTCACTAACTTCTTTATTCTCTTTTCTCTTGTCTTTTTGCTTTTGTGTGCATTAGTTTTTACTTTTTTTTTTTTACTTTTATAAAATGTTTGTGGGTATCATTGCTGTAAACCCTCACGAGACTACAACTCGTCCACTAGGGACACCTAGGGGTTTAAAGGCTTGTTGCATATGCTAAAAACAACTGTGATCCCTACGAAAGTGGCTTAAATTTTATTATGTTATTTTATTTTGCTCGAGGACTAGCAAAATGTTAGGTTTGGGGGTGTGATGAGTGATAAATGTATCACTATTTCCCACTCATTTAACTTAATATTTTGTATAGTTTCTTGAGTTTTGTGTATATTTTGATGTGTTTTGTGTTATTTTGTAGATAAATAAAGTTTCAGGACATTCTGGAGGTAATTTGGAGCAAAAATGTGAAAATTGGCAAAAAATGGCATTTTTGTAATTTTGCGCGACGCGCTGCTAACGTGCGCCGGGTCCACAAGTCAGAGTTTGAAAAAATTTGACTTTGCTAACGTGCGCCGTGCCACGTGTCATCATCACAAGCGATATGCTAACGTGTGCCGCATGCCACGTGTCAAAAATTCAATGAGCTGAAATTTTTCAGCCGCCCTGCCACGTGTCAGGTGAGATGCCAAGCAACCAATAAGGTCGTGCCAAGTCATCACGTAGCGACACCGAAGCCCTTGGCGTTGCGACGCCCAAGGTCTACCAAGGCCTATAAATTCAGCTTCAAATTTCAGTTTCAAATGTACCTTCTCCTTGAAATCATCTGATGTAAATAGAGAGTTTTCTTCTTAGTTTCTTTTAATTTCAGTTTCGTAGTTAATTTTAATTAAGTTCTGAAATAGTAATAGTAATTCTATTTTTTTGAATAGTTATTTTATTTTTACTTTTTACCATTTTACTATGCGAGGGTAACTTCTCCATGCTAAGGTGAAAAAGGTAATTCTTTTACTATTTCTATTTAGATTAATCTCCCTAAAATATAATATATAAACTATTTAAAACCTGACTAAATGGGGATACCGCCATACTGGTCGGTTGGTTATTCAATTTAATCTGGTTAAACCTGACTTAATGAGGATACCGGCATACTGGTCGGTTGGTTTATTTATTGTTCCGCCTTTATGGCTGGTTTATTTTTGTTCCGCCTTTATGGCTGGTTTAATAACAAATATTACTGCCTTAATGGCTGGTTGATCTTAATTTGACTTAATGAGGTTACCGCCTATATGGCTGGTTGGCAAAATTATCACAAGAATATATATTATATTATGAGAGATATCTAAATAGTAAATAGTAGAAGTTAATTCCTTTTACCTTAGCATTTTATTTATTTTTCTGCATTTACTTTTTATGTCTTTTTCTTACTTGTCATAATTTTGTGTTGTAACTAAAGTTAGTTTTCTAGGTTGTGATGAAATTTAATATCACCGGTTTATAAGAGGTTATTTTATAGTTTGAGTAATTTAAAGGTTTACTTATTAAGTCTTAAGCTTAATGCTTCTTATTGTTTGATCACCAATAAGATTGATATGATAAATCTAAAATGAACTAGACATAGGGATTTTAGGTTTCAACCTTTGACTTAATAGCCCACGATCTTCCTTAAGGATAGATAACCCTTTAATACATTTCCTTATAGGATAGACATATACCTGTCGGGCGGGGGTAGCCATAATTGGAACTTAAACTTAATGAATCTAGGTAATTTAATTGACATAGACATATTATTCAATTGGGTTAAACTGGGTATTTGCGTCTGACCATCGACAGATGCTTTCACATAAATTCGTGTTCCAGGTTAGTAAACTGATTTATTACACAAACATAAAATAATCACTTCATCTTTTAAAAGATATGAGAATGATTCACAACCCTAGATCTTTGAGTCTTTTATTTTCCTTAGTATTTTCTTTTATCGTTTTATCTTTTTATTTATTTAGCAAATCTACAAATCAAATCATTCAAGCAATCATTTCACTTATCCTTCAATTAGATATTTGTAAATAAATAGATTTAATAATTAATAACAACAGTAGGAATTAAGTCCTCGTGGGATCGATATTTTTATACTACTTGAACGATACGTGCGCTTGCGTTATACGTGTGTGTTTACGCCGGTCAATTATCCAAATGGATTTAACGTGGCAACTGGTAAAATATTTCGTTGTAATCAACATAATGTTGATAACGATACCTTTCCGCTATAAGCCTAGCTTAGTACGTTGGTATGCTGCCATCCACGTATGTCTTCCTTGAAGGTTTATATAGTACCAATAGGGACAATGCCTTGCAGTACAACAACTAGTCTCTAAATATAGTTGGTATACATGGAATCCATTTTGGACTTCATAGCACTTTGCCATAATGGGGAGTCGATACCTTGTATCACTTCCTCATATGTAGTCAGTTCTTCTTCCTCAATAAGATTGACTTCCTCATACCTCCCAGGTTGTTTTCTGACTCTCTCCAACTAACGCGATTCTTGTGTATTTGAAGATTATGGTACAGTTTCATCCTTGATGAACTGTTTGTGTTCCATTAAGGACTAGGTGCCTTGAACAGTATTACTCTGATTTTCATCGAGTTTTACTATCCTCCCACTTACCACTGCATATCGATATTCCTCTTAGGAAAAACGCATGGCGAGCAACAATTACATTGTTCTCATGTGAGATGTATAAGTACTATACTTTGGTTTCCCTAGGATAACCTATAATTTTAGCACTTATGCAATTTGGGTTCTAGTTTGGTATCATCCAAACGTATGCCCAGCATTCCCAAATCATCAAGAATGAGAAAACCCAGTTTCTTTCCTGTTCATATCTAATATGAAATCTGTCAAACAGATTTTCATGGAACCTTATTCAAAATAAGTCACTGTTAAATGCTTATCCTTTGAAGGAAAATGGTAGCTCAGAGCGACTCATGATTAACCTTATCATGTCCAACAAAATTTTCTGTTTCTCCGTTTGGACACACCGTCAAATTGACGTGTTCTAGGAGGAGTCTTCATTGAAAGAATACTATACTCTTTCAAGTAATTGAGAAACTTACTGCATAAGTATTTTCATCATGGTCAAACCGTGATGGTTTTAATACTTTAGCCGATTTGTTTGTCTATTTCGTGTGGAAACTTAAAAGTTTCCGATTTGTGTTTCATAAGAGACACATAACCATAACGCGATGCCACATCCGTAAAGGTCATGAAATACTCATATCCACCTCTAGCCTAGCTAGATATGGGCCCACTTATGTCACTATGAACGAGGGCTAACAAATCGATGACACTTACACTTTTACCAAGTAAAAGGTACTTTAGGTACTTTACCTAATAAACTAGATTCGTAGACATCATTTGAATGGAATCAAATCCGTCCTAATATCCACTCTTCAAAAGTAGGATATACGAGTCTTGTTTAATGTGTCCCAGACAACACTGCCACAAATAAGTCTTATCTGATCAAATCAGTTTGAACTATTTGTTCGTCATATTATATATTTGAGATTTATTTATATTCAAAATATAAATATTGTTATTCACATCTAATGTGTTTATCTCAATATCATCTTTATAAAATAAAACACTTTAGTGTTCTAAAATATAAAGGTATACTCGCAACGAGTTATACTCGATATAGAGACAATGTTTATGGTCAAACTAGTTACATTATAACAGTTTCCTAATTTAAGTACACACCCGAAGGGTAGTTCCTAAACTTAGGTATCTACGGTAAAACAGCGACTTTCGTCCCGTTTCCGATTCGCAGATTAATCTCAATTGAAGTCAGTATCCTGCTCATAGCAGATTCTGCACATCAATGCATATTTATGTATCACACTTAGTATTTAAAATCCAATTTTAATACTAGTAGTGAACATATTTATGACAAACATATTTGAAGTCAGAGCCTTGGTCGTCTTCAATTCCTTCATGTCTGCTTTGTCCATACGGCAGTCACGCTTCAGTGATCCCATTTACCACAGTTTAAGCAGACATCTTGGGATATGTCATTTGTCTTCCTAGAAGACAGTAATGATTTTGTCTTTGCCCTTTTCTATATCCAGAAGCCTTTGGCCAAGCCTTGGGTTTCTAGAATATCAAAGTAAGGTGTGCCTTGCGCTACTTGCCTTATTGCAAACTTTGGTTTTATCTCCTTGAGAATAGCCATTAACTCTCACAGAGTTATTAATTGCAATTTAATACTTCTAAGATCTAAGAATAGATCTATGAAGATCCTTCAATTTCTTCATCATACTTTAAGGATCTAATCCTTAGTTCTGATTAGGAAATTAATGAGTCCTTTTGATAAGTATAATGAATTAAGCACTAAAGTTATCATCACATGAATCTTCCAAAGATCATGCTCTACTATTTGCTTAACTTTGGGCTTAGGCCTAATATGTTATTTTATCAAATAAAGTAACTTATTAATTCCAGGACCATCCTGAAATTTTATTCCCAATTTGAAAAATTAAAGTCGTTTAAACACATTTTCACCCAGGATTATGTTTTAAACACTAATCTTTCAGTTATCTTGATTCCAATAATCTAACTATCCAATCAACGATTTCGGGTACAATCTAATGTAATGATTACTATAGTCTAACTATATAGCTAATTATAATTTTATTGGTTAAAATCAAATATATATTGATTACTATAATCCAATTATATAATCAACTATAAATGATCAGTAAAATTCAAATATATTGATTACTATAATCCAATTATATAATCAAGTATAAATGATGGGTAAATTCAAATATATTGATTACTATAATCCAATTATATAATCAACTATAAATGAAGTAGTTTGAATACAGTCCAACTGTTTAATTAAAACAACAATTAAATATTAGTCCAACTAATATATTAATTTATTGACGAAATATTGAAATGAGCGCGTATGGCAAGTATCTAAACGAAATTGCAAATCTAATACTTGCCTCCCACTATTTTCGGCGAGCCTCTAACCCTCTTGAGTACTCGAGAAACCTTGTTTCCTAGTGGGCTAGGATCCCGTTAAATAACACATAATCTTGACTTTGGCCAACAAATTGTATGATACTTAACTAGGTAGATCTCTAAGATCAATTGGATCTCATCCAATTCCTAGATCCAATAGGTGGACATCCAAGTCCGAAACATATATACAATATATATGCCAATATATCCAATATATTTTCCTAACCTTTTTCCTCTGAATCAACTAAGCCTTGGCTTTGGCACAACAAGCTTAATGATTCCAGTTAAGCGGGACCCATTGACATGGAAAACTTCGTAATCAATGTCGATGGACAAGAAGTGATCTTGACTTTGGCCAACAAATCACGACTTGGACAAGACACCAATATGGAACAAAACTCTCATGATTCAAACACATCCGCAATTGACAAAGGTCTTGACTTTGGCCAACAAACCAATGCCAACTTTGGATCTTGAGTAAGAATCACTGAACGAAAGGAAAAACGCTTAATATGTTTTGAGGGTTTTTCGCGTAAATTGGCAACCAATTTATTATCTTTGATTAGGTCTCATCATACACCCTTAAGCATGCATTCTAAAAGCATAATAAGGCGCTATAAATAAATTATTAATGATATGCGGATGGATATGTCACAAATTGTTCCTAGAACAAATCATTCTCTTCCTCTCCCCGACTAGAACTATTCTAACTTCTACCCAATTACATAATACAATAAAGAAACCTCATTTACATTGAGGGGAATTGGTGAGAAGAGAAATACAAAGAATAATGAGATAAAAGGCTGGACACGCAGGTCAAATTTAATAAATTCTAAATTTATTACAATTTCCAAAATTGCCCTCACCCTTCTAATATCCATCTGATATACATTATTCATGTAATACATTCATGTATTCATACAAATCATGTTATTCAATCAATCTAATCCAATTAATTAATCTTTGAATTAATGATCATCCAATGTTCAAACAACAATTTGATTTGCGCGAGTCCAACTCGTTTAAGAATAAATACTCAAAGTAAGTATTCTTGAATTATATTGAACTAAAACTTTAAATCCAATTTATTTGTATTCAATACTAATTCCAAATTTAATTCCAAATTAAATATTTACACTTACTTATAAGCCTTAAAGACTTGGATTCCAAATCCAATCTTAATGGGTCTTAAAGGCCCAATAACATCCAATGCCATTTTAATTAAAGTCCAATGGGCTTTTAATTGATTCTTAAGGCATGGGCTTTGGCCATAATGGATCAAACCCAAAATGCCAAGGCCTAAGAGGAATCACCCTATTGCCAACAAATCAATTTAGGCCCATTAGGCCCAATTAAATACTTTAAAGGGCCAAGTGATGTATTTGGACTTCATGGAATTGGTTTTGGGCCCAATTGGATCCAATCCAAAAGTCCAAAACCAAACTTGGTCAAAACAAGCCCATTAAGGCCAAATACACACTTTTAGCCCAATTAAATTATAAAGGCTTATTAACATAATTATAATATTCCAAATATCACAATTATTTTAATTAAAGTGTATTACCTATGATTAATTAATTAAACTCAATATTCCAAAATACCAATTAACTTAATTAATCATGCTTAATCCATCAATTTATGCTCAACACAAATTGAAGCCAAAACACATCATTTCATGCTCAACATAAATTGAATCCAAAACATATCATTTCATGCTCAACATGCTCTTTGATTTTAACATAAACATTATTGACTATGATTCTAATCCAATCAAACCAACAATCAACATTTAAACATGCATTTAAACACATTATTTGATGTTACAAAAAAAAATAAACATGCAGTCCACTGCTACACAGTTTCGGCCAAGCTAAGGAATTATAAAAAATTCGATCCAATCAATTTATCTCAAATGTAATCATGCATAACTCTAAGTTATCATATTCTAAGCATGCTCAAAGCATCAATTTGAAGGAATCATGCTCAAAACACAAAAGCCCCAAATTTTAGTCTCATGAACCCTAAATTTTCATGCTTAAAATTGGCTCTTGATACCATTGTTAGTATTCCTAGAACATGCCAAGGATCTAATAAGCAAGAAAAGGTGTTCATAAATTCATTATAAGTTGCGGAATTACTTACATTGAATGGATTTGAGCTTTTAAAATTTTGAATGAAGATCTCCAAGATCTAACCTTTGTGTTGATTCCAAGCTTTGAGTTGTGAATGAAGATCTCCAAGATCCAACCTTTGTGTTGATTCCAAGCTTTGAGTTGGTTTCCCTATCACCTTAGAAGACTTCTACAAGTGCTAGCTTTGTTGATTTTGCCACAAAATCAAAGAGAAATAGTGAGGAAGCTCACGCCCATAGTAGGGATGAAGCTCACGCCCATTTGCTAAATCAATTAGGGTTTTCTTGTGTCAAGTGTTGTGTAATGAGAGAGAGAGAGATGCCTTTTGGTAAAACCAATTTACCCTTTCACCTAAACAAGGTGGTTGGGTAAATGGTTTCACCAAAACCATTCCAAGGTAGTTGGAAAGTTGGTGGCTTGGCATAAATGCCAACTACCCTCCCAACTACCACATGTGAAGTGGGCCCCACATTTGAATTCAAAATTCAAATGGATTCTTCGAATGTTTACCACGGCTCGGATTCGTTTAATCCGATTAAACGAATTTTCGTCGCTAAATAATTAAATCTAATTTAATTAAATGACGACGCCTCGTAAATATATTACGAATGCCGTTTACGAATTAATTCTAAATTAATCTGTTCACTCGTATTAAAGTCCAACTTTAATTTCGTAATAAAATCCAATTCATATTAATATATCCAATATATTAATTTTAGCCCATACTAATAATTTAAATAGAAAAATCAAATTTAACTATTAAATTTATTTCACCGATTAATTCTAAATTAATCGCGTTCTCTATCTTCCGAACACATTTAATCCCAGATTAAATAAAGCCTCAATTAATCCCAGATTAATTTTCTCTCTAAATTAATCCCAGATTAATTCTAGTTTAAGCCAACTGTCATCGGTGAATCTTTGGGAAGCGACCCAAGAGACCTCTGGATATGTTGGCAGTAAATCCGGTTATCGAACTATCCGATTAAGTGCGTACCTCGTACCACATGCTTACGAATTTACAAGACATGGTTGGCTTCTAGAAAAGCATCGTGCCTACCCAATTCTCCAGAAATATTCTTACTGGAATATACAATCTATGTCAGGCGTAGTATACGTAGTATTGCGTATAGCGATCCAGTATCGGATGTCACGTGCTAGGCCTGGGGCTGGAATTATGTCTGCCCCGTACGAAGCACATGTCGGATGTCTGGTAACTAGTCTCTATAATCGGATGAACATGACCTAGTCATATCATCCCCGATTACTGTAGTACTTAAGAGTACTAGTTCCGTATCCTACGTGACATCATCTCCACTATGACTGGAGTGATATTTCCGTCTTGACATCATACCCAATACACTACGATTCTCAATATACCCAGCAGAGGCGTACACAAAACCGGTAAAAGCCCTGGACGACCAAAACCAAAGCATATTGATTGTCGCAAGTATTAGCGGTGCAAGTCTCAGGTTAAGACCAAATACACCTACCCTGATTTCGGATTTCCATAGACACATAGTCATACTACCAATGGAATTTCGAGGGGTCTATCCAGAGCGAAGCTGTTTTCCGTACCATCGGTAAACACAACCTCCTATCACACTTGCATAAGTATCCAATACTTAAATATATGAGAACTATGCTGTTGTGCTCCCACAACGTGCACAAGTGTAATACTAGTCTATTCCGCATTATCGATGTCCAATCTGGATAATACTACGACTAGGGATTATTTAATGATTAATCCTTCGTGGACTGATATTGTTTCATATCATCTCAATCCAGGAACTAATCATAGGGACCTCCTATCATTTATACATCTTGGTGATCTAATCACAAATGATAAGAGTGCAATCTCCTTGTCACATAGTTAATTTGTACAACAACACCATGATTTGTACAAATAGTGACGCTATGGGTCATAATTGTCCAACAATTGGATCCAACCCAATTGTCCAAAACCATACTTGGCCCAACCAAGCCCATTAAGCCCAATTACAACAGTTAAATTAATACATTATTTCAAATTATATATTAATCCAATTCAAATGTAATTAACATAATTAATCAACTAAGCTAATGTTTCCAAAACACTAATTAAATCAATTAATCATGCTCATTAATTCCAATTCATGTCCAACACAAATTGAAGCAAAATCAATCAATTAAACATGCTTAGGCTCACGGTTTTGGCAAGGAAATTATCATGCAATTTGATTTCAATCCAATTAAATCAACATCTAATTAGACATTTCATGCCAACAACACATCCAATTGCTAATTTTCAAAAAATCACCATGAGCTACTCTAGGGTAGTATTCGGCCATGTGGTAGGAATTAGGGATTTTTGATCTAATCAATTTATCTCAATTCCAAAGATGCACAAATCCAATTCATCATCATACAAACATAACCCAACAATCAATTTAGACAAATCATGCTCCAAACACAAATTGATTAAAGTCCATAAACCCTAGAATTCAAATCAAAATTAGGATGACTCTAGATACCATTGTTAGTGTCCTACACATGCCACAAGATCACTAAGATGATTTGTGTGTGAATACATGAAGAATTTTGCGGAAAAAACTTATAATTATCGGTAGAGAAATTCAAAACTTTCATGGATGTAATGGAAGCTCCAAGCCTTAAAATTGAATTCCAAACTCAAGGGTGAGTTTCCCTATCACCTTAATCAACTCATCATGTGCTAGCAAGCTTGAATTTTTGCAATAAAATTCCAAGGGGAGAGAGAGCATCTCACGACATTTTGAAGAAAGGAGAAGGGAGAATAGTGTTTTCCAAGTTCCAAACTTGTTACCAAAATGTTGACTTCAAAAGTTAACTTAAGTGTGTTTTGTAAGTTAAATGAATCACATTTAATAAAGCCAACCACCTTCATCACACTTATGACTACTTGATGTAAGTCAAGTGTCAAGTTGATATAAGTTGGTGGGCTCCACTTTAAATTCAAAATTCAAGTGGGCTTGCTCAACACACTTCGGGCTCGGGTTCGTTTAATCCGATTAAACGAATTTTTTATTGCGACGTAATTAAATCCAATTTAATTAAATAAAAATGCCTCGCAAAATTATTATGAAAGTCGCTCGTAAATTAATTCCAAATTAATTCGTTCGCACGAATTAAAATTCAATTTTAATTCCGCATTGAAATCCAATTTCAATTAATATATCTACTATATTATTTTAGCCCAATTAATTAAATAGTAAAATCTAATTTCACTATTAAATTCACTTTGCTGATTAATTCCAAATTAATCGCGTTCTCTCTTCTTTATGAATTAATCCCAGATTAATTCATGACACAATTAATCCCAAATTAATTCTTTCTCTTGTTAATTAATCCCAGATTAATTTTTGCCGTCATTAATCCCAGATCAATTTACCCTCTCATAATTAATCCTAGATTAATTCTGTTCGAGTCAAATGTCATCGGTGAATCTTCGGGAAGCGACCCAAGAGATCCCTGGATATGTTGGCAGTAAATACGGTCATCGGACTATCTGAACACGTGCGTACCCAGTACCACATTCTTACTAATTTACAAGACATGGTTAACTTCTAGCAAAGCACCGTGCCTACCCAATTCTCCATAAATATATTCAACATGGAATATATATAATCTGTATCAGGCGTAGTATACAATGTATTACGTATTACGATCCAATATTGGATGTCACATGCTAGGTCTGGGGCTGGAATTGTGTCTGCCCCGTACGAAGCATATATCGGATCACTAACAACTAGTCTCTTTAATCGAATAATCAGGATCTAGTCATACTATCCCGATAGCTGCAGCATTTGAGAGTACTAGTTCTGTATCCCTGCGTGATCATCATCTCCATATGACTGAAGTGATACTTCATTATTGACATCACACCCAATACACTACAATTCTCAGTAAACCCAGAAGAGGCATACACAGAACCTGTTAAAGCCTCGGATAACCAAAACCAAAGTGTACTGATTGTCGCAAGTATTAGCGATGCAAGTCTCAGGTTAATAGCAAATACACCTACCCTGATTCGGATTCCCATAGACACATAGCCATACTACCAATGGGATTCCGAGGGATCTATCCAGAGCGAAGCTCTTCCCAATCCAATGGCTAACAGAACCTCCTATCACACTTGCATAAGTATCTTATACTTAAATATATGAGAACTAGGTCGTTAAGCTTCCATAACGCGCACAAGTGCTATACTAGCCTATTCCGCATTATCGATGTCCAGTCTCGATAATACTACGACTAGGGATATTTAATGATTAAACCTTTCATGGATTAATACTGTCTCATATCTTATTAATCTGGTACTAATCATAGGGACTTTTATCATTTATATATTCAAGTAATCCAATTACAAAATGATAAAAGAACAATTTCCTTTGTCACATAGTTAATTTACAAATAGTGATGCCATGGGTCATAATTGTCCAACAGAACAAGTGCATCAACCAGTGTTGGAGATTGAAGTCGAAGAATGCAAATGAGAGTTATTTATTCTCTTCATTCCCTAGGTTATTCTATTGTTTTGTAATAATGATTGACATGTGTTTATTGAATACTACGAGTAGCTAATTCATTAATTTAGGGTTGTAATAGATCTTAAGCTTATATTTAATTAATTTTCTTCTTTTTCTTCTATTAGGATTGTTATTGAATTATTTATTATTCTATGATATTGAATGCATGTTTTATTAGCTAGCCAACAATAGAATAGTCGTGGTAAATCCTCAGAAACTCGACGGAGGAAATTTGGGTTAGCCTTTGGAATAATAATGGATGATCTAATTCTTTGAATAGATTTCTGTGTAGGATAAATATATACCTGTAGGAAATGTGTAGCTGATCACGATTTTCACACGTTACGCAAGCGCACATGTCGCTCAAGTAGTATAAAAAGTATCTATCCCACGATGACTTATCACTCATGTAATTAATTATTGAAGTAAATTATCAGCAAGTATCTAACTGAAATTGAATGTGATTGTTGGTTGAAGATGATTATAACTAAAGCGATTAAATAAAACTATGACAAATTCCAAGGGAATCAATGAAGAGAAAACGTCTAGGGTTGTGAATCCACCCAATATTATTCTACAGATGAATTGGTTCTCCTATACTTGTGAAATACATTAGCTTTTTAACTTGGAACACTAAGATATCCACAAGCCTCTTTTGATGTTCAAGTGTAAATATTAAAGTAACTTAATTACTATATTACTATATTAAATAAGAAACCCCAAATTCACTAAGGTCAAGTTCCAATTATGGCTACACTCGCCCTACAAGTATATTTCTATCCTGAAAAGAAATCCCAAAAAGGAGATCATGTGCTATTGAATCTAAGACTAAACCTAAAATCCATTTATCAAGGTCATCTACGTAAGTCAAACTTTTGAAGTGATGGATGTTGATGATGAGGAGGAAGATGACAGCAAGTCATTTGCCTTTCAATATAAGAAACACTTGGAGGAGGCAGAAAGTTTGGAGAATAAATCTGAAGTGGATAGGTTTCTAACAGAAAATTGTGAGGGTCTAGGCAATAATGAATTTGATATTTTGGCATGGTGGAAGCTTAATAGCCACAAATATCAAATTCTCTCTCAAATAGCACGAGATGTCTTGGCTGTTCCAGTCTCCACAGTGGCCTCTGAGTCAGCCTTTAGTACTGGTGGACGTGTACTTGATCCATTTCGAAGTTCTCTAACTCCAAAGATGGTGGAGGCTCTTATTTGTGGACAGAATTGGTTACGGTCTTATTCCAATCAACCTTCGAGAGGCTATGAATGACATAGAAAAATATGAAGAAATTGAGTCAGGTAACATTTTTTTTAATTATTTGTTAAAGTTGGTTCATGGATGCTTCAATTTAGTTAGTTTTGATTAATTGCAGTAACATGTTTATTATATGTAATATTTTTATTTCAGAATTTGCTGCTTTAATTATAAAAGATGTGGAGAATTGATTTAGTTGATTTTGAGGAACTTTGCTTAGGCAGATAACATCCATTCTCTATCTTCATTTGCTTATGTGAAATTTTCATTATCTTATATAGATAATAGTAACATTCCTAATTTTATCTTATGTTATGGATGATTGATTAGGTTGCTACTTGCTTTGAAGGAGTTCAACTTAATTTTTGGAGTGGTAATTGGTACCAAGCTTGAAGTTGATTGATGAAGTCTATTTTGTTAAGAACTTTTGTTAGAATTGAGTTTATTTTCAGTAGGTTTAATTTGATTACATTATGACTTTTGAGACCATGCATACCATTTTGAGGTTTATTTATTATCTTGGTATGTTATTACTTTGAATCCTTGATGTGACTTTAGGTATCTTAAGACTTTGAGTTCGTTGATTTAATTCTACTATTTTTTAATTTCCTAAGTCATAAGGCATAGCCTACTTTTGCTAGAGATGATATATCTCTTTTTCATTGACTCTATATTTGTGTTGGAATTGAGATTATTTAATGAAATCTACCTTTAGTTTTTTGTATGCATTAGTTATATTTTGAGATTATCAATAACAAATTGTAGTTTGTGATAATTTTTTAAAAAAATTGTTAATGCCAACCCGCCTAACCCGTTGAGTTGAAACCGCCAAAATTTGTAACCAATCCGCCGGATTTAGACTTTGATGGGTTGGTGGCGGATTGGAATTTTCCCAACCCGCTAGTGGCGGATTGGATAGAAATATTGGCCTCTACCCGCCCAATCCAACCCGCGCACACCCTTATACGTAACCACATTAATCCTATTGGTGATCAAGCAACAATAAGCATTAAGATCTATATTCAATAAACAGGCCAAAATATCACATAAGATATAAGAAAATTCAATTTATAAATTCATAAATATTGGATTTCATCACAACCCTAGATTATAGATCTAGTTAATATACATGCTCAAAAATTTTAAATAAATATTTAACGATAAGCAAAACATCAAAGATAAAAGGAAGAAGAAACTTTGTTGAGATCGTCAATAGTTCGCATCCTTGCTGTTGAGATTTTGAGCCATGCTTCTTTGATGTGCTTTGCTCTCTACAAAATCACCCTGAAAGCTCTGAAATTAGGGCATCAGCCCCCCTCTCCAAGCCTCCCTCGATTTAGGATGAAATGATCTTTTTATAGGTGGCTTAGTTCCTTCTCAAGTACACTTCTAACAGCTTGGATAACGAAGCGCGTGCCTGTTGTTGAGCGTCGCGACTCTCGATAGTCTACATCACAACACTCGGGGTATTACATTGTGACACACATTGTTCAGCGTCGCGACGCGCTTGTGTTACCAATTCAGCTCCTTCTACCTCAATTTTGTTCTTAGGCGCATTTCGACGAGCGCTTCGGAGTCACGACGAGCTTTTTAATTCCAATTTCACTTCTATTTGTTCCATATTTTGTTGTTTTCATCCCAAGTCGATTCCATTGTGTCTCGATATTATTTTTATCTGTAAAATGAACCCAAAACACATCAAATCGCTCACAAGACTCGAGATAACTTACAAAATATTAAGCTAGAGGAGCGGTAAATACTAACATATTCACCGCTTATCAGTAGCCAATATTAGAACCTGATCTTAATGAGTTTGGTTTAAGTTAATTAACATATACATATAGTTAATTGGCTTAATTTGAATATATCTACCTGACCATAGAAAGAGGCTTATAGATAGTTTAGAGTTTTAGGTTAATAATCTATAACAACAACGGAACTGATTGAAAAGTGCATGAATCCATTGTTTGCGTGCTTAGGTGAAGTTACAATCCTAGATTCTTTTATCATTTAAGGTTTTCCCAAAAATTATTTATTTATTTATTCTTTTTTTTTTTACTTTTTAGTTAATTAAATTAGTTTAATCTCTCACTCAACCATTTATTTAATTCTAATTAAGTAGATTAGTTTTAGTATTAATAATAGGAATAATAAGTTAATGTGGATACGATATCCGACTGTTAGCCACTATATTACTCGAGCGATACATGCGCTTATGTGCGGTAGTAAAATCGCGATCATATAGCTAGCAAGTGAAGTATATGGGCATTGAAATACCTTTTATAGGGTGATAAAGTTCAAAGTAAAATGCTAAATAAAGAGTAAATAGCAGGCTAATAAATTGCATTAAAGCACAAAAAGGAATTTTTACATGGTTTGGAATTCAAATTCGCATATCATGTCATTATATTTGAAAAGATAATTATGGATCTTATGTAAATTAAAAAAATTTCTTATTTACTATTGCAACTACTTGAATCTCTTAGATGACCTTGTACAATGAGTACTGCTCATCTTCGATTGTTTGCAGTGTATATGTGAAATCTCTTTATCATATCAAACTACTTGTCATCTATATGTAGAATCCCTCTATTACGATAAGCAAATTCATATATCCCAAAGAGACTAATGGAACTAATATTCAAGAACCACTTAAGAAACCATAAAGATCAAAATAAATTTAAGAACCATTCAAGATGCTCAAGAAAGATTTAAGAACCCGTTCAAGTAGATCAAGAAAGATTCAAGATTATCATAATATTCAAGAAAATTTAGTATATTGTAGACAACTCAATCTTGTTGATTAATTATTTATAATTTTCACATGAACAATGCATAATAATGAGATCCTTACTTTTGGGAATCAAGAAAAGTGATTAAGTTCCACTGCATGTTTGTTCTTGAATTTGCTTCAAAGACTACTTCCTCATATAAAGGTTTACGCTAAGCACAAAGAGTAAACTACTACAAAAATTATGTCCTTTAGCGTCGAAAATAATCGACGCCAAAAATCACACCTTCGATGCAAACGAAAAATAGCGTCGAAAAATTTAGACTCCAAACTTGGACGCCAAAATGTGGACGAGAACGATATTTAGCGTCGAAATAGAGATTTTCGACGCTAAAAACTGTCAGTTTGCGTCCAATTTATTTCGACGCTAAATAAAAGTTCCCGACGCTATAGTTCGTGTATTGCGATGAAACAATTCGACACTAAAAAATAGACTTTTAGCGTCGAACCGAAACGACGCTAAAGTAAATTAAAAAATAATATTTGTATACTTACAGCAGTGATTTTTAAACTTTTAGCGTCGAACTATTCGACGCCAAAAACACATTTAGCGTCGAATAATTCGATGAAAATAGTTTTAAAATGTTTTTTTTTTTAAAAAAATATTAATTTACATAATTTGGCTCTAAAATAATTAATTTAATATTTTTAAAAATTTTATTATTTGAAAAACAAATTCATGATTAATAACACAATTAGGAAATATTCTAATAAATATTTTATTATTATAATGAAAATTTATTAAAAAAAATACATATTATATTAAAACTATATGTTCAGAATGTTTATACAAATGGATATAAAAAATATTGCTATTGTGATGGGGGCGCTCGAGCCCAATGCACCCTCACCGAGTGAGGCCTCCAATATCTCCCGGAAAGCCCGTATCTGCTGGTCGAACTGCTCCAACTTCTTCTCGTGGTCCACCTTGACCTGTTGTAGATCTTTCTTAGTCTTCATCAGCTCGTCTTGGGTGGTGGATAGCTGGTATTGGGTGGTGGCTAGCTGGTCTCGAAGGCACGAGTCATTGTCCGAATAAACAGTAGTGCGTGCAGATGACATCGGCTTCTTAAGAGTGCCAAGGACGACACTGTAAGCTGTCTGGTTCTTGAAAACCAATTGCGATAACTGCTCATCTGGTATCGGGTCGGACTCTGTCTCATGAGTTTGATGTTGGAGCTCCATCATTTAGCTCTGTTTAAAAAAAATAAGTTAATGTTAGAATTTGAAAAAAAAAAATTAACATATATAATAATAATTATTTTATTTTAAAAACTTAAACTTACATAATAGCGTTCAGCTTTTTCATTTATCCATTTGTTCTTCTCATTGTAATGCGTCACTCAGAAAAAAATCTGGAAATGATTGCACCTCACCTGTGCTACTATGCTAAAAATAGAAAATACATTTTGTATTATTCCACATTAGTGAAAATAATGAACTGTTAAATTTCACGTTAGGATATATTTACCTCAGAATGTTCGGCACGATGTTGGATAATTGGCTTCGAACCTCCACAATGGTTAAAACACAAGTGACTTCGATTTTCCGCATTTGCGTGACATTTATCCTGCATTTAACAACACTGTAAGTACCGAAAACATAGAGAATTATAAATTTTTGTTTATTTTAAATTTTACCTCGTGTTTCTTGCTAGACCAAAGCTCACACAAGAATGTCCAGTCTTACTCCTATATAAAATCAGGCTTATGTTGTGGAGTATCCAAAGGTCCATGTTCGTCGAATATTGGTTTCACGACTTTTGTCCTATTATAATCCTTATAACTTTTCCCCATATGGTAGTCAATACATTGTTGGACATTCACTTTGGTCAGATCGAAGTCGAACCACTCATACAGGAATAACAACCGAGTAAAAATGAGTATAAAATAAAAATTTTAACTAACAAACAATATCGAAAACTTAATACCATAAGGAAACTCAAAAGTAGCAAAGAGAAGAGCTAGTTGACTTTCGTCTCCCAAGGTATCTTTCTCCAAGAAACGTATTTTTAGGGAGCTTCAAACCGAGCTGTAGCACCTATGGCTATAGTAAACGCTGAATTATGTTATCCGACTTGTCTTTGTCCTTCATTTGATATCTCAATCCGGATACGACCGTGAGCCTTAACGTGCTTAACCAACCCCAGACCACGGGTGCGTCCTCGACTCTTCGTTGTACTTGAGTCACCTGTGCTAGCAGAGACTCCAACATGGGCATATGTCCTTGCTAATGTAGATGGAGTCGCAATAGCCCGTCTGCGATTACCCGGTGCCATCTGCAAAATAATAATGCTTTGTAATTAGAAGTGACAAAAACAACATGCTTTGTTTTTAATTCATGATATGCTCAATCTACAGTTATATTCATTACATGCAACAATATACATTTAAGATTTCCCTAGCATCCGATGCAACAGTATGTTGTAGCATCTATACCGTAAAATTGATTTTATTACAAGTATTGTTGGTACTGAATCTATTAGTATTACTATTAAATCATGAGCAATAAAGCTACTAATTATTGTCCTTCTCACTGTCTAATGATCGTTGTATGTGTATTAATGCAATTTTCACCTGAAAATGACTTGAACTCAAGAATTACGTAATGCAACCGTCACCATTATCAGGAATTGCTGCTGTTCTGGGACCAGAACAACATCAATTCTTGTTGTTCTGGGCTCAAAATTGCACACCCATACAAAAAATGGTACAACTCCGTAAACATGGAAACAACTATTACAAGTCTTAGCTATGCATGTTTTCTTAATAAGCTACACTCGGCCAACTCTACATCGGCCTACTAATAAGATTTCATTAACAACTCTACACAATCTTTACACAATAATTCATCAATATTTCTAACAAAACTATTCTTATTCGGCCACACACACATACACATTCTTGTCACGATTTCATTATTCACCAATCCATTTTTTCACCCTTTCAACATATCAAGAATATTTCATCTTCTTTATTCCTAGGAATTCGGCCATCCACACAACATGTAATTGTCATCAACCACACTTTTAATCAACTTTCCATCATTCATTCTAAGATCAATACACATGTCTACAACATTAGTAAACCACAACATCAAGTCCTCATCATAACCACACCAAATTGCCACACTTACATTTCCAATTTTATTTATCAACTCCAACAATCCAAATAAAAATCTACAAATAATATCACCGAAAACTTGAACTATTATGGGAGTTGAAGATTGAGGGGAAACCCATTACCTTGATTCTTGCGTGTCCCAAATGATGAGAGTTGAAGATTGAAGCTGGTGAACGTCGAAATTTAGAGGAAAGCAACTGACTACGTGAAGCAGACAAAAATGAGGGGAAATCGAAATTAGGGATTTTAATAACCCTTTAGCGTTGAAATTTTTTCATTTTAGTGTCGAAAATGTCGATGCTAAAATAATGGCGGTAACTGAAAAATAAGGAAATTTTTTCGAGGGAAAATTAATTTCTTACCTTTAGCGTCGAAACACTAATCGACGCTAAAAGTCTAACCTTTAGCGTCGATTAATTTATTTCGACGCTAAAGGTAGTATTTTAGCGTCGAAATCGTATGTCGACGCTAACGGGTATTAATAATAATATGATAATAAATTATTTAAATAATAACAAAAACAACCATTCAACTATGATATACTAATAATTCATGACAACAACAACACCAATCATCCATGATGATAATAATTCAAAACAACAACAGGAAGGAACATTATAATAGTAAAAATTATTCATCCATCACATCATATACTAACTAGATTAGTCACTATTATCTTCGGTATTTGAGGATTCGTGACTGGACTCGATGTCATCTTCAGTGTCGAATTCTTCTTCATTTGTTGCTTCCACGCTAACTTCAGAATGAGGAATTATCTCAACGTCTATATTTTCTCGAGTTAACGTGATATTTGCAGGAACGGTGACATTTGGTAAATGAAATATCTGTTTAGCAACTTCAAAGTTGTCAGAGACTTCTTGTGTTTCATATGATATTTCAACACTATCATTCTCCTGCGTGTCCCAAATGCCCATATGTTGTAACTTTTCTACCACCATCCATCTATTTCCTAGCTTCAGATCATATATATATATATCACAGACCGTGCTTGGGTATAAAAATGTATGGATCATTCTTGTACCAATAACATTGAATATTAATTGACTTTAGATGATTACTAACTTGAATTCTCCTCTTTCTGGCATTTATGTCAAACCACTTGCATTCGAATAGCACAATACGTCATATGGGTCTGTATATCAACTCAATGACTGATTGCAATACTCCGTAGAAGTCAATAATATCTGAGCCCTGTTCTCCTGAGACTACAATTCCATAATTCTGAGTGACATGTGAAATATCTCGCTGCTCGGTATGAAATCTAACTCCGTTCACAATGCATCCACTGTATTCGTAAGCTTGCTTTTGAGGCCCATATGCCAAGGAAACCAACGAGGATGACGAGTCCAGTTGACCATTTTGCACTTGGTTGTTTATCTAACACATGATAATATTTATGTGTTAATATAACAAACTGAAATATTTACTATTAGGATAAAAATAAATAGACAATGTTAGGGCTTACAGATGTCTCAAACCATTTAGGAAACTCTTTTTTGTGTCTTCCATCAACGTTGTGGTCACCACCACATTATAGCATTGTAATATGTTGCCTACAAAAAATGAGTTACGTTAATGTATGACAATAAAAATACAGTTATGCACCAAAAAGACTTATGTTAAATACGGTTGCACTTCATCGTAATTACTCAATATAAACCAATGCGCACGTTGAGCTTCCTCAAATGTTAGTAATTTGACATCTGCTGCTCCAAACGGTCTGCAATTTTGACGGAACACTGTGATATCTTGCTTATTACTTGCATCTCCATCATAGTTTTGTGGTCGACGATTAAAATGAGTTTCAATATTCTGCATATACATTGAACAAAATGTCATTGCCTCACTTATTAAAATAGCCTCTGCTATTGACCATTCAGGTCGCGCCTTGTTTTTCACATATTATTTGTAATGTCCCAGAGCCCTGCAGATATGACAACAAGTTTGCATTAATAATAAATTTAATGCACATAAAAAATTTAAGAATGTAATATTTAAAACTATATAGTACCTCTCAATGGGATATATCCATCCGTAATGGACAGGACCTCCCTTTCTAGCTGTTGGGTTTTCTAGGTCAAACCAAGATCAAATTAAGCAATGAAATGTGTGAATACAACAAAGTAAAGTAGCGGAAATTCTCACTTTGATCGGCTTTTGGATGCGATGAACACAATTGATTTCTTCATTAGTTTCGGCCAAGCCCTCCTTGTGTGGATCTTCAAGCTCCAAGCTTTGAGTGTTGATTCCATGCTCATGAATGGGTTTCCCTATCACCTTTGGATTATCTCTTTAGTGTGCTAGCACTTGGAAAAATTTGCAACAAATTGTTTCCTATCCTTGTATATGTCTCGGCCAAGCCAAGAATTTTGAGAGAAAAAAAAATGGCTATTGTCGTGAGGGAGAGAGAGAGAAGAAGTTTGATGTGTGTTTGACTTGTGTAATTTGATTTCAAAAATCAAATTCAAGATATACCAAACATTTGGTAATAAACTTCCATCATTACCAACTTGGAGTGTAAGACAAGTTTCCATCATTTCCTACACCAACTTCCATCACCATAAAGGTGAATGAATGACTAGTGATGTGACTTGATGTGACTTGTGGGCCCCACTTGAATTAAAAATCCGAGTGGGCCCGCAAACACTCCCAGGCTCGGGTTCGCTAATTCCAAATTAACGAATTTTTCGTTGCGACATAATAAAATCAAATTTAATTAAATAATTATGCCTAGCAAAATTACTATTCACGTCGCTAGCGAATTAATTCTAAATTAACTCGTTCGCCCGAATTAAAATCTAATTTTAATTCCGCGTCGAAATCTAATTTTGTTTAATATATCGAATATATTATTTTATCGATTAATTCTGAATTAATCGTTCTCTCTCTTTAAATAATATTTTATCCCAGATAAAATATCTCCGTAATTAATCCTAGATTAATTTTCTCTCTTTTAATTAATCCCAGATTAATTATGTGCGAGTCATACGTCATCGGTGAATCTTCGGGAAGCGACCCATGAGATCCCTGGATATGTTGGCAGTAAATCCGGTCGTCGGACTATCCGAATACGTACGTACCTAATACTACATTTTTACCGATTTACAAGACATGGTTGGCTTCTAGCAAAGCACCGTGCCTACCCAATTCTCCAGAAATATTCTTAAAGGAATATATAATATGTATCAGGCGTAGTATACATAGTATTGCGTATTGCGGTCCAGTATCGGATGTCACATGCTAGGCCTGGGGATGGAATTGTGTATGCCCCGTATGAAGCATATATCAGATCTCTGGTAACTATTCTCTACAATCGGATAAACATGACTTAGTCATATTATCCCGATAGCTGCAACATACAAGAGTACCAGTTCCTTATCCTACGTGACCATTATCTCCATATGACTGGAGTGATACTTCCATCTCGACATCACACCCAATACACTACGATTCTCAATATACCCAGAAGAGGCGTACAGAGAAACTGTTAAAGCCCTGGACGACCAAAACCAAAGTATATTGATTATCGCAAGTATTAGCGGTGCAAGTCTCAGGTTAAGACCAAATACACCTACCCTGATTCAGACTTCCATAGACACATAGTCATACTACCAATGGAATTCCGAGGGGTTTATCCAGAGCGAAGCTGTTTCCGTACCATCGGTAAACACAACCTCCTATGACACTTGCATAAGTATCCAATACTTAAATATATGAGAACTATGCCGTTATGCTCCCACAACGTGCACAAGCGCAATACTAGTCTATTCCGCATTATCGATGTCCAATCTCGATAATACTACGACTAGGGATTTCTTAATGATTAAACCTTAGTGGATTAATATTGTCTCATATCTTATTAATTCGGTACTAATCATATGGGCTTTTATCATTTATATATCCCGGTAATCCAATTACAAATGATAAAAGAGCAATTTCCTTTGTCACATAGTTAATTTGTTCAACAACACCATGTTCTGTACAAATAGTGATGTTATGGATCATAATTGTCCAACACTAGCTTCAGCCGGTAAATGCACGGCCAGATGTACCATCACATCAAAAAAAGCGGGTGGCAATATTCGCTCCAGCTTGCACAGGATTATCACGATTCCTCGCTCAAGTTCGTCAATAACATATTTGGTTAATGTCCTATGACATAAAGAAGCCACATAGATCAAGTACGACGTCGCATACATTGGGGGTAGATAAGGTCGAATTCCAATAAGAAGGAGAATCTCCAGAAGCACACGACAATCGTGACTCTTTAACCCCATTATTGTATCATCTCTGACCCAATGCCCAATATTCGATGCATAATCATCATGAAATTTAACCATTTTCAGCCAATCACATAATGATTTTCTCTCTGATTGAGTTAGCACGTAACTAGAAGGTGGCTTAATAAGACCTCGAGGAGTGACCTGTAAATGCAATTCACTGCGAATTCTAAGATCTTGTAGGTCCAACCTAGCATTTACAATGTCTTTTATCTTACCCGGAATATTGAAGAGTGTGCCCACTAAACTCTCGCATATGTTTTTTTTTTATATATGCATTACATCCAAATTATGTCGCAAACTCAGAGTCCCCCAATATTCTAACTCAAAGAAAATACTCTTTCATGTCCAATTCAACTATTCAGGTTGACGTTTTCGATTTTTATCTCTATTATTAGGATGTTTCCCTGGTGTGCTGTCTCTGAGATGTTGATGTTGGCAAAGTATGTCGAATCCAGAAAATGGACTAGGCATACTCTGATGTTCTTGTTGACCGTTGAATAATTTACTCCTCCGCCAAGGATGACTCAACTCAAGAAATCTCATGTGCCATGTGTATCCTATTTTATTCCGTAATCATTGCGAAGGTGTTTGACCCGTACAAACTGGACATGCTATGTATCCCTTAGTGCTCCATCAAGATAATGAACCATAAGCTGGAAAATCATTAATGGTCCATAATAATGCGGCATGCAAATGAAAATACTGCTCGGAAGCTGCATCATAGGTATGCATACCCACATTCCATAATGTTTGTAACTCCTCGATCAATGGTCTCAAGTAAATATTCATATCTTTACCGGGGGAACGTGGACCAGGGATAAGCAATGAAATAAACATTAACGGATCCTTCATACATTTCCATGGAGGTAAGTTATATGGAATAAAAATAATTGGCCACATGCTGTAAGAGTCGTACATATTCCCAAACGGGTTAAAACCATCAGAGGCAAGATCTAACCTGACATTACGGGGGTCCTTAGCGAAACGGGGGTACATGTCATCAAATTCCTTCCACTCGGTTCCATCCGCATGATGTCTAAGTATGCCCTCCACACCGATCATCTTTTCATGATGCCACATCATGTTAGTCGATGTGTGTCGTGATATGAACAACCTCTGCAGCCTGGGCGTTAATGGGAAATATCGCAATATCTTTTGAGGCACTTTCATCCCCATACCACAGACTTTGTACCGACTTTCAACACATATCGGAAAATATTCAAGTGATTCATACTCGGCTTGAAATAATACACAGTCATACTTACAAGCATGAATGGATTCATACCCCATTACCAGATCATACAACATTTTCTTTGCCTCGTAATACAACTTAGGCAATTCGCTTCCAACCGGTAACATTTGCCAGTAACTCTAGTATTATATCAATACCTTTGTTGGTCATTCTGTTGATCACTTTAATGTGTAATAATTTCACAACGAAATTCAATATCGACATTCCAGCACATTCAAATGGAATTTTGTTTTTGCCTCATCAAGTAGTTCACTAAATAAATTTTGATCATTTCCACTTAACACTGGTATGTCACCACTAACACTATGACCAAGTTGTAGACCTTGTAAGTCATACAAAATATCGGTTATCTCATCGTTTGCAGGTTGATTGTAACTACTGCTCCCTTCATCGGAATCAATAAACCGTGATTGAGAATTATACAGCTTACCGTGATAAATCCACTTACGGTAAGTTGGTGATATTCCCGGCATGTATAAATGATTATGAACTTCATCTAACCGTTTCCTTTTCCTATTCAAACAATTTGTACGTGGACACCGAACACGACCTTCTGCATCAATGTGTTACTTTGCCAATTCCATGAACTCATACACTCCATTACGGTATTCAACACTCAATCTATCCACCGAGCTCATCCAATTCTATCCATTTCAGCCAAATACCTAAATATAAAAATATAATTATTAACATCATATTACACTCATCAACATTACCAATTCATTAATTATTTATTTAACCATACACATATATATTTAGTTGATTAATTAATTAGTTTACAGAATAAAATATATTTAGTTAATTAACTAATCTACATATATGAATCATAAACCACTAACACAAAGTATATAATAAACATAATCATAAAAAAATGAAAACCATAATTTTTTACAAAGATTAAATTGAAATACTTAAGTGAGATATATAATTATTCTTTGCAAATATAAGGAAAAACAATAAGGATATATGAAAGAAGATTTACCTTATGGAAAATTAATTACAATTTTATTTAAAATTTGTAGGAGAGTTGTGAGGTTGCAGATGAGAGAATCTCAGATTGCAGAGGATGAGATTGAAGAGGATGAGAGAAAAAGAAGAGGGGGAGAATGGTTGGTGGCATTCTGCATTTTAATCTATTTTTAGCGTCGAATGCCTTATTTCGACGCTAAAGATTAACGGATTGTCGGTGGTATCGTCATAAACCTTTAGCGACGCAACTTAGTCGACGCTAAATGTCAACTTTTCGGTGTCGAATATGTTTTTCCACGCTAAAAGAATAAAATTTAGCGTCGTAATTTTTATCGACGCCAAAGATTATGGGAATAGTTGAAAACCTTTAGCGTCGAAATATTATCGACGCTAAAGGTTGTACTTTTAGCGTCGTTTTCCATTTTCGACGTTAAAAGTATCAAATTTGGCGTCAAATATGATGCTCATCACTAAAATCTTGACAGTTAGCGTCGAATATTATTTTCAATGCTAAAAGTGTTTTTAGCGTCGACTTTGGTTTCGACGCTAAATTTTTGGACGCTAAAAGTTCATTTTCTTGTAGTGAACTCTGGTTTTTACTTTTGTATTTTGTTGTATCTTCTCTTCATGTGTGAAATATCTCTACTATTTATAGGTAGAGTGATACGCCAACCATTAGATAGAGGTACATTTTGGTTACTTTCCTCACAAAATCTAGATACACATTAAATGCAATCACTTCGCGAACAAGTGATCATCTTCATTTAGAATTCTTTATTCTTGCCTTTATCTAGGAGATATCAATCCATGTAGTTTCTCTGAATATCACCCCAAAAAGACACCGAAATGACACCAAAATCTTGCCTTAGATATCATTTTGTTACATTCCCAATTGTAGCTCGACCCTTATTGATAACCGGTGGATATGTTAGTATTTACCGCCCCTTTAGCTTGATTTTTTGTTAGTTATCTCAAGTGTTACGTGTGCTTTGATGTACTTTGGGTCGTTTTGCAGATAAACATAATATCGAGACCCAATGGAATCAACTTGGGATGAAAGTAACAAAATATAGAGTAAATAAAGGCAAAATTGTAACTCAGCTGCGCGTCCCGATGCCAGAACATGCGTCGTAACGCAATTTGAAGTAATAGGTGTTGATCCACTCGTGTCGCAACACAACCTTGAGAGTCGAGACGCACCAAAGAAAAAAACTGTGTTGAAAGATGAGCGTCGCGACTCTTGACTTTTCACGTCACGACGTTGACTTCTTAAGACATGTACGTCGCGATGATAAGACTTGCGCGTCGCGACACGCCTACTTGTTTTAGACTTTTCAGGAAATGTACTCAAGAAGGAACCACAACCCCATATAAGAAAGTTCATTCCAAGCCTTAGACATCAGTTGGGGGAGTCTCAAACCCTATTTCCAGAGCTTCCAAAGTGATTTTGAGTGAAGGCAAAGCACATCAACCATCATATAGTATTGGGATTCAACATCAAAAAAGAGGAAGACTTTGATCTTCAATAGATCCTTCTCTTTTATGATGTTTTGTTTAAGATTGATTAATTATTAAAAAAACCTCAGCTATGTGTTTGTATTGTAACTAAATATATTATATAGGGTTGGGTTGAAACCCAATATTGATGATTTTATAAATTGAATTACTTTATACTTTGTGTGATGTTTTGGCTTATTTATTGAATTTAGATATTAATGCTTTTTGTTTATTGATCACCAATAAGATTGTTGTGGTAAACTTAGTTGAACTTGACAAATGGATTTTAGGTTTAGCCTTAGATTTAGTAGCACATGTCATCATTTTAAGGGAATTCCCTCCAAGATAGAAATATACATGTAGGGTATATGTAGCCATAATTGGAACTTGGCCTTAATGAATTTGAGTTTCTTAGTTAACATAGAAAAATAATTAATTAAGTCACTTTGAATATTTGCATTCGACCATCGAAAGAGGCTTGATGATACATTTATGTTCCAGGTTAGTAAGTCAATATATTGCACACATATATGGTAATCAATTCATCTTTAGAAGAATATTGGGAGGGTTCATAACCCTGTATATTTTCATATTATTGATTAACTTTGGAATCTATCATATTTTTATTTATTTTTTTAGATAAAGTCACCATCAACCAATAACTACAATCAATTTCAATTAGATACTTGTAGAAAATTAGCTTCAATAATTAATAGAATAACTAATAAGTCCTCATGGGATCAATACATTTTATACTACTTGAACGATACCTTCGCTTGCTTAACGTGTGTAAACCGTGATCAAGTTTTTGGTGCCGTCGCCAAGGACTTATTTATCTTTTATTATTAATTTTGAGGCTAGATATTTTACTAGTGTCTAAATATTTTTCTTTTATTTTTATTTTTGTTTCAGGTTCTTAGGCAAATACATGAGAAGAAGTAGAAGCTTCGAGTTTTATCCGCTTGACCCAGAAATCAAAAGAACTCTCAGATAGTTGAGAAGGGAAAGACGAGAAGATCAAGATGCACAACTCAACATGAATATTCAGGAACTTGAACTTTTGGAAGCAGCACCACTAATTCCTATTCAAGATAGAACGATTCCGGTGGTTGACGGCTTCATATCTTGTATTGTTCTGCCACCCTTGCCTGCAAATTCCTGTGACATTAAGACATGCATTCAGATGATACAATAGTCGGTCTAATTTGGGGGAAATGCAATTGAAGACTTCAATGCTTCATTAGTAACTTCTTGGAAGTTTGTGGCACATTCAACTACAACCGAGGGGCAGATAAGGCAATGCGCATGCGTGTATTTCCATACTCCTTCAGAGATAGAGCTAAAGGTTGGCTCCATTCGCTACCAGCATGATCTATCATAACTTGGAACTGCCTTGCTACCAAGTTTCTTGCAAAATATTTTCCTCCAACTAGAACATCGAAGTTGAGAAATGACATCAAATTATTTGTGCAGTACAATTCTGAATCCCTCTGTGAGGCATGGGAAAGATATAAGGAAGTAATTCGAAAATGTCCCCATCATAAGATTGCAAAGTGACTGCAAGTCCAAACTTTCTATAATGGGCTTACTGGGATGATGAAGACAACAGTAGATACAGCAACTGGAAGTGCATTAATGGGAAAATGAGAGAATCAATCTTGGGATTTAATAGAAGAAATGGCTAACAACAACTCCTTGTGGCCAATAGAGAGGAGTATGTCTCATCGAAGTGATGTGAACAATGCTGGATCAACACTGCTGTGAGTGCCAAGCTAGATCAAATCAGGAATCCACGAGGTAAGAGTCAACGCTTCTGTGAGTGCCAAGCTAGATCAAATCTGCAAATGCTTTGAGATTCTTAGCATGCAAGATGTGAACAATGATAGATCTACAAGTACACCATATGGAGGAGAACTATATGCTGAGTCCCACATCACACATGACGAGTCTGTAAACTATGTCAGTAATTTCAATAAACAAGGAAACAATCCTTATTCCAACACTTACAATCCAAGATGGAGGAATCACCCTAACTTTGTATGGAAAAATAATTATAGGCAGGGACCACATGAAAGGAACAATTATCCCCCTGGATTTCAATAGCAGAATAAAGGACAATGGTATGAAAAGAAGGCAGGAATAGAAGATTTGCTCTCTGAGATGCTAAAAAAGTAAGAAGCCAAATATGACGCTTTATTTCAAAGTCAAGCAGCATCTTTGAAGACAATGGAAAATCAATTGGGACGGCTGGCCAATGCTCAGAGCTATAGACCTCAAGGCACCCTTCCTAGCGACATAAAACCAAATCCAATGAGCAGAGAAAAGAAACATTGTCAAGCTATCATCTTGAAGAGCGGTACTATAATTGATAAAGATGTTAGAGTCACAGCACCTAATAAGGTAATCCCGAAGAGAAAGGAAAGCAATGAAGCGAATCCAAAGACAAAGGATAAGGAAACAATAGAAAGTGATCTAGAAAGATTAAATCCACCACCATATTTTCCGCAGCGTCTCCAGAAACACAAGTTAGACAGATGGTTCCCTCGATTTCTATAGATTTTCAAAAAATTACACATCAACATCCCATTAGCATAAGCACTAGAGTAGATGCCCAGTCATATCAAGTTCATGAAGGATGTTATGTCCAGAAAATGAAAATTGGGTGATTTTGAAACTGTAGCACTTACAGAAGAATGCAGTGCCATCATTCAAAGAAAGCTCCCTCCAAAACTAAAGGATCATGACAACTTCACCATTTCTTGCACCAAAAGGAACCATTATTTTGGTAAGGCTTTATGTGATTTTGGTGCTAGTATTAACTTGATGCCTTTATCTATATGCAGAAGACTGCAACTAGGAGAAGCAAAGCCCACCTCTGTCACTCTCCCACTTGCTGACAGATTGCTCACATACCCAAGGGGAACGGTGGAAGATGTACTTTTCAAGGTGGACATATTCGTTTTCCCAGCAGACTCCATTGTGTTGGACATGAAGGAAGATAGAAAGATACCCATCATCATTGGGAGACCATCCTTGGCAACATGTCGAACCATCATATATGTGTAGAAAGGTGAGCTAACCATGAGGGTTCAAGACTAGGAAGTAACTTTCAATGTGTTAAAAGCCATGAAATTCCCAAGTGATGAAGGAGAGGATGAGTGCTTTAGACTTGACACAGTAGATAGTACCATCCAAAACACAGATGCGATGTAGTCTTTAACCGAAAATCTTGAAACATGCATTACAAACTTGTCTGATGAAGAGTTAGATGAGGAGATTCTGGAATGTATGAACTATATGGATGCAGCCCCTCGCTTCAGACCAACACCACAGTTAGAAATCTTGGAACTACCAACAAAAGAGTGAGTCAAACCCTCGATAGAAGAACCACCATAGCTGGAACTTAAGCCACTTCCAAGCCACCTCATGTATGCATATTTGGAGGACTCTTCAACTTTACCTGTTATTATTGCATCTTCTCTAACTGTGGTGTAGGAGGAAAAATTGTTAAAAGTGCTACGAGAGGACATGAGAGCTATTGGCTTGACTATAGCATACATTCGAGGGATCAATCCATCATTCTGCATGCATAAAATCCTGATGAATGATGAATATACTTCTACATTGGAACATCAGCGAAGGTTGAATCCTATAATGAAGGAGGTGGTGAAGAAAGAAATCATAAAGTGGTTGGATGTAGGCATCATCTGCCCCATCTCTAATAGCTCTTGGATAAGGCCGATGCAGTGTGCCCAAAAGGAGGAATGTCTATAGTCATTAATGAGAAGAATGAGTTGATTCCCACAAGAACAGTGACAGGATGAAGAGTGTGTATGGATTGTAGGAAGTTGAATAAAGCGACACATAATGATCATTTTCCACTACCATTTATTGATCAGATGTTAGATAGACTGGCGGGACATGATTACTAATACTTTTTAGACTAATATTCAGGGTACAATCAGATATCCATTGCTCCAAAAGATCAAAAGAAAACTACATTCACATGCTCGTATGGTACCTTTACATTTCGCATGATGCCATTTGGGCTCTGTAATGCCCCTGCCACCCTTCAATGATGTATGATGGCCATCTTTTCAAACATGCTAGTGTTGGGGTTGGTGCTCAGAGCGCCAATCCGGACCGTATTTATGTCCGATTCATGAATACGAATATCCCTTTTTTCCATAATATTACTTACTTAGTGGTTGCACCTCTTGTTTTTATAAACGTATTCGATCTGATTACGATTAGATTAAAACTAAATATGGTTTAGTGATATGTATATATTAGACAAAGGCCCGATAATATATAATACAGTACACAGTTACAAAATTAGTTTGTAATTGACATTGGGAAGTGACACTGCTAAATGTATATTATCAAATATAGTTCCTGGTCAGGATTTACTAACACGGATCGGTTAGTCAAATCCATTGAGACCAGTACATGTCATATATCGAGACTTGGTCCGATGGTTTATCCCAATGAACCATGAGTCTAGGGAGACTCGTATAGACGTGTAGGTGTTTATAGTAGATAAACACTGAACGACTCACCAAAGATTCTTAATAGATGGTACACCAATGTCAATAAGAATCTTCTCGGGTTGAGTAGCATAGTAGTCCTTCGACTTGAGATACCACTGTGGATGTATGAGACATCCTTCATACTTAGATGGCAGTCACGTCACCGATCTATTTAGATCAGACCTCCGCCTGTTCATTGGGTGTGGACCGATCCTCAGGATATCCTGTGTGTATCAAGATAGGATCTGTCAGTTCTACGTACAGAGCATAGGTAGTCCATATATCATTAGCAGTCTGTTAAATCTGTGGCCACAGTATACTTCAGAAGTAAGTTCTGAATGTTATGTAGAGATTGCTAATAGATACGTCGACGGGATAATACCTATAGAGATTTGACGTTTACATCTATATCTATGGTATTATCCGGATACCTGTGACGGAGGGATTATACGTATGCAATGACCTCGACCTGTATGATTCAGCTAGTTTATCCGTGCTCGTCATAATTTACGGGTGGGTAAATTATTGACATGAAATTGGATTTTGTGACGGATATACCTGAATCTATAGAGTCTCACTAATGAAATATACTCGTAGAACACTAGGGCGACTTTTATAAATAATGTTGATTATTTATAAATCATTTAAACGTTAAACGAAAAATACATGCGAACGGGCCGAACCGTCATTTCCTAATTAATGTGTATTTATATTTAATATATGATATTATTAAATACACATTAATAGATTGTTAAATAAATGTATTTGACATATATCATTAATATATGTATTTGAGATATTTAAAGTAAATATAATACATATATTTGAGATATTTGTATTTAATTAATTATTTAATTGTTAAATGATTAATATAATTAAAATATAAATATCTCACCAAATGATAAAGTTAGGAAATGATTATAAGTGTAAATTATTGACTTTATACTTAAAGGAAAAGGTTGTCAAATTGAATTTGTCTTCCTTGGTTATTTGTTTTAATTGTTAAAATTGAAAATATCCATTTTCCTTTTTTATTGGTAAAATTCGGCCATAATACCTAAATGAATATAATTGTTATATTTTGAGTTGCTTTTGTTGACTTGTTGAATAATTCATTAAAGTGCAATGATTTAGAAAACAAGTTGACAAGTTGTAATTTAAATGAAACAAAAACTAAATATCTAGATATTTATACTACCAATTTCGGGCAAGGCAAATTTTTGGGGAGTATATATTGTTTTTTTTTCACTTTTAGGGTTTAAGTGAAGTTCATTAGATACCAAATAAACAAAAAATAAGTTGAGAGAAAAACGTGAAGGCTAAAGGAAAAAGCTTGGAAATCTTTGAGTTTTGTAAGTTTTTCTTTAAAGTTTTCAACATGAAAAATATTTCTAACATGCTTAGCATCATTTGTGTTGATTTGGTGTTATCTCTCTTCTTATAGTTTGTGTTTATTTTGGTTGTGAACTTTGATGAAAGATTGATATATGTAAGTAAGCTTGAAATGGTTTCAAAGCTTTACTTTTGATTTTTTGAAAATCAAGTTGCCATTCTAGAGTGGTAAGCCACTCCTTGGTGACCTAGAATTGTTCTAGAGTTGTTTAAAAATGGTGAGGCTAGATTGGTGAAGTATTGAATGGATTAAAGTGTTGGATTTTGTAAATTTGGTGAAATTGGACAATTTGATGAAATTGAAAAATTAGGGTTCATAACCCACTCCAAATTGGGGGTTTTTCATATATGTGATGTATTATGGTATGAATATGATGCATGTAAAATTTTAGGTTGATTGGATTTGATCTTGGCATGTTTTGAACTAAAGGGACCAAATTGTAATTAATTGAAAATTTTGTGTGGCTCACGGCATTAGACTAGAAATTGGGGATTTGTGTGAAATATGAATTTGATGCATTAGATGTGTTGAAAAACATTTTAGAAATTATTTAGAATCATCCAAAATTGTATTTGACAACTTTTGGACTAAAATGATCAATTTACAAAGTTTTGAGGCAATTCGGTAATTACCAAGAAATTTGATCTCTTGTGTAATTTTTCAGAATTTGATAATTGGATAATTAAATAAATAAGTTTATTTAATTGATCCGAGAAAAATTTTTGAAACCGGAAAATTTTGATTTTCCGCGATTCCGCTGCGTTACCGATATTCCCCCTTAAAACCCCATCAAAATGGTATCAGAGCAAGTCTGATTCTGGACACCCCGATATGATAAGCCCTTTAAAATCTACTGTTTGTTCTTTTCTTTACTTTATACATGCATGCTTTCATTTAATTTGATTAAATTTAAAGTGTATGACGCTTTATGGAATATCCCCGCTTAATAAGGTTTTAAAGTAATTGGTATTTGGAATACTTGTTTCTTGGTCCGTCTTGTCAATACGTATTATAAATATTTTTCCGTGACTACATCTGAGACCGTGCCTCTGCTGTGAGGGTCTAGCCGATAGAGATTTATTTATGTCGGATGTATATTAGATACTAGATATATTCAAGCGAAAGCGGAATCCTGAACGTGCCCTAGCTGTCAGGGTTACACAAGTAACTTGTGTTTATCATTGACGAGTTTAACCTTGGAACGTCTCCTTGTGGGCCTGCCTTAGCAGCGACAATGAGAAATGACCAGGACCAGAAACCCAAGAGTCACTAGTGAGTGATTGACAATGAGTTGTCTACCTGTGAATATACGTAGGTGAGACCGTGCCTCTGCTGTGAGTCGAAATATATTCATGGGGTCCTCTTCCCATTATGGAATTCGATTTAATTATTGAATTCTCATTTTTTCATTGGGGATTACGGTATTACGTAAAATAGTGGGGGGCACTGCTAAGTTTAAAAATTCCTTAACTTAGGCAGTGTGTATTATTATGGAAATAGCCGCTTGTTTGTTTTCCTTAATCTATACTAGATAGAATTAAACTTTTAATTCACTGCACACATATTTTGATATGTTATCTGACTTGACTCTTGGTTGCAGTTATTCTAGAATAGGTTCTAGATACTACTAGGCTAGGATATTATTAGATTGGTCTAAACCATCGGGAACTATTGTTCCGATTTTCTTCAAAAATCAATATGGTTAATGACTTATTTTCTAAGTCATGATAGATAATCTAGATAGATATCCCTTTTAGGATATAATACTTTAGAGAGAATAATTTCTTATGCAGTAAGAATTGACTTGAATTAGTTCATGTCTCGAGATTCTTGACTGGCATTAAGAAAGCCCTATTAGGTATTTGTTTATCTAGTAATGACGTTTTTTAGCTTTAATTACCTTTAGAGGCAATTGTTGGGTTTTCTAGGTCAAACCAAGATCAAATTAAGCAATGAAATGTGCGAATACATCAAAGTAAAGTTGCAGAAATACTCACTTTGATCGTCTTTTGGATGCGATGAACACAAAACTTTTCTTTGCTCCATGGAATTCGGCCAAGCCCTTGGTTGTCCTTCTTCAGTCGTCTTCAAGCTCCAAGCTTTGATAATGGATTCAATGCTCAGGAATGGGTTTCCCTATCACCTTTGTAAGACCCCTTTGAGTGCTAGCTCTTGAGATTTTGCAACAAAATCATGAAGAAAATGAGCCCTATGCTCACGGTTTTGGGAGAGAAAGTGAGGCCAATTTTCGGCCAAGGAGAGGAATGAGAGAGAGAGAGTTTTATTTTGGTTTCTAAAACCTAATACCAAAATCCTAATGCCAAAAAGTGTTACCAAAAATTGATAAAGCTTTTCCAAAAAGCAAAATCAATTTTGGAGGCAAAATGGCATTTATTGCCCACAACCACCAACATCGTGAATAGCGACTGGTTGTCAATCACTAAAAGGTGACTTGACATCCATCACTAATGTGACAGATGATGTGACGCGTGATGTGACTTGTGGGCCGCACTTAAATTCAAAATACGAGTGGGCCCGCAAACACTCCCGGGTTCGGGTTCGCTAATTCCTAATTAACAAATTTTCCGTTGCGACATAATTAAATCTAATTTAATTAAATAATTATGCGTAGTAAAATTACTATTCACATCCCTAGCGAATTAATTCTAAATTAACTCATTCGCCCGAATTAAAATCTAATTTTAATTCCGCGTCGAAATCTAATTTCGTTTAAACTATCGAATATATTATTTTATCGATTAATTCAAAATAATCGATCTCTCTCTTCAAATAGTATTTTATCCCAGATAAAATATCTCCGTAATTAATCCTAGATTAATTTTCTCTCTCTTATAATTAATCCCAGATTAATTATGTCTGAGTCATACGTCATCGGTGAATCTTCGGGAAGCGACCCATGAGATCCCTGGATATGTTGACAGTATATCCGGTCGTCGGACTATCCGAACACGTACGTAACTAGTACTACGTTTTTACCGATTTACAAGACATGGTTGGCTTCTAGCAAAGCACCGTGCCTACCCAATTCTCCAGAAATATTCTTAAAGGAATATGTAATCTGTATCAGGCGTAGTATATGTAGTATTGCGTATTGCGATCCAGTATCGGATGTCACATGTTAGGCCAGGGGCTGGAATTGTGTATGCCCCATACGAAGCACATATCGGATCTCTGGTAAATAGTCTTTATAATCGGATAAACATGACATAGTCATATTATCCCGATAGCTGCAGCATATAAGAGCACCAGTTCCGTATCCTACATGACCATGATCTCCATATGACTGAAGTGATACTTCCATCTTGACATCACACCCAATACACTACGATTCTCAATATACCCAGAAGAGGCGTACACAGAACCTGTTAAAGCCCTGGACGACCAAAACCAAAGTATATTGATTGTCGCAAGTATTAGCGATGCAAGTCTCAGGTTAAGACCAGATACACCTACCCTGATTCGGACTTCCATAGACACGCAGTCATACTACCAATGGAATTCTGAGGGGTCTATCCAAAGCGAAACTGTTTCCGTACCATCGGAAAACACAACCTCATATTACACTTGCATGAGTATCCAATACCCAAATATATGAGAACTATGCCGTTATGCTCCCATAACACGCACACGTGCAATACTAGTCTATTCCGCATTATCGATGTCCAATCTCGATAATACTACGACTATGGATATTTTAATGATTAAACCTTAGTGGATTAATACTGAATCATATCTTATTAATCCGGAACTAATCATATGTACTTTTATCATTTATATATCCCGGTAATCTAATTACAAATGATAAAAGAGCAATTTCCTTTGTCACATAGTTAATTTGTACAACAACACCATGTTCTGTACAAATAGTGATGTTATGGGTCATAATTGTCCAACAATCTCCCACTTGGCTTATAGCCAATCACTCAAGTGTTCTACACATGAACTATGTACGGTTCGTTCAAACTTCTGCTGAGAAACAGCTTTCGTCAACGGATTTGGAAAGTTATCATCTGATGCGATTTATTCGATCATCACATCGCCACGATGTATGATCTGAACGAATCAGATGAATAGTTGAAGTATATATTTGGATCGTTGAGGAGACCATTAATTCTTTAGCCTGTGTTGTAGCCTAGCTCAGCTGCTAACAGAACTACTCATAATCTAATTAGGATTATTTAGATCCAAAGTGCTTCTATTGCTACCTCAGCTGCAGCAATATTCCGCTTTTTTGTTTATTTGGCAACAGTATCTTGCTTGGAAGATTTCCAGCTCACTGTTCCGTTATTCAAACTATATAGTACCTTTATTACGACTTATAGTCGTTAATGTCGGTTAGGAAACTTGTAACAATGAACCCAGTCACTTCAAGTTCTCCTTCTCCATAGCTTAAGAAAGCATCATTAGTTCATCTAAGATACTTAAGGATGTTCTTAACATCAATTCAGTGACTATCACTTGGATTGCCCTGATTGTGACTCCATATACTCAAAGCATATGAGACACCAGGTCGCGTACATCAGATTCAATGTACGAGTTCTCGGAGAGTGCCAACAACTTTTAGATCTATCCCAGTAGATCCTTATTCCTGGAATAAAGGTTGTCTCTCCCAAGTATTCTACGGATAATTTTTCATGAAAGCCAAGCATTCACCGATTGTTTTATGGGAATATCATTTCCAAGAAATGATATATCATCATTATATAGGACAATCACTGTCAGTGCGCTCCCACTAACTTCCTTATATACTCAAGAATCATATCAGTTTTGAATAAAATCATACACCATTATGATTACATCAAAACATCAGTTCCAAGAACATAATGCTTGCTTCAATCCATAAATGGATCGATTTAACTTACAAACCTTGTTTGCTTGTTTTTGGTACAACAAAACCGTCAGGATGTTGTAAATATTGGGTTTTCTAAGTTATCTCAAGATCAAATTAAGCTATGAAAACATGTGACTACAACAAAGTAAAGTTGCGGAATACTCACTTTGATCGGATTTGCGATGCGATGAACACAAAACTTTTCTTCCTCCATGGAAGCTCTCGGCCATGCCCAAAATTTGTGCTCCAAGTTTCGGTCAACCCTCCATTGTGTGCTCCAAGCTCCAAGATTTGTAAATGGTGATTCCATCCTCATGAATGGGTTTCCCTATCACCTTTGTTTGACCCCTTGGATGTGCTAGCACCTTGGAAATTTTGCCACAAAATTTCCCTTTGCCTTCTTGAATCTCTCGGCTTTGGCAAGAAATTTGAGAGAGAAATGGCCCTTGGCCGAATTTTGAGAGGGAGAGGAGAGAATATGGTAATCTGTGTTGTGTTTGATTTCAAAAATCAAATACATATATAATTTTCCAAAAATTGTACAAGGTAATTAAAGCATTTCAACCACCACTATCAATCACAAATGACAACCATCACATCACTCAAAGTAATGTGACTTCCATCACAAGAATGACTAATGATGTGACACGTGATGTGACTTGTGGGCCCCACTCGATTCGAAATGTGAGTGGGCCCGCAAACACTCACGGGCTCGGGTTCGCTAATTCCGAATTAACGAATTTTCCGTTGCGACGTAATTAAATCAAATTTAATTAAATAATTATGCCTAGAAAAATTACTATTCACGTCGCTAGTGAATTAATTCTAAATTAACTCGTTCGTCCGAATTAAAATCTAATTTTAATTCCGCGTCGAAATCTAATTTCGTATAATATATCGAATATATTATTTTATCGATTAATTCCAAATTAATCGTTCTCTCTTTAAATAGTATTTTATCCGAGATAAAATATCTCCGTAATTAATCCCATATTAATTTTCTCTCTCTATTAATTAATCCCATATTAATAATGTGCGAGTCATACGTCATCAGTGAATCTTCGGGAAGCGACCCATGAGATCCCCAGATATATTGGCAGTAAATCCGGTCGTTGGACTATCCGAATACGTACGTACCTAGTACTACTTTTTTACCGATTTACAAGACATGGTTGGCTTCTAGCAAAGCACCGTGCCTACCCAATTCTCTAGAAATATTCTTAAAGGAATATATAATCTATATCAGGCGTAGTATACGTAGTATAGCGTATTGTGATCCAGTATCTAATGTCACGTGCTAGGCTTGGGTCTGGAATTGTGTCTGCCCCGTATGAAGCACATATCAGATCTCTGGTAACTAGTCTTTATAATCGGATAAACATGACCTAGTCATATTATCCCGATAGCTGCAGCATTTAAGAGCAACAGTTCCGTATCCTACGTGACCATCATCTCCACTATAACTGGAGTGATACTTCCATCTTGACATCACACCCAATACACTACGATTCTCAACATACCCAGAAGAGGCGTACACAAAACCTGTTAAAGCCCTGGACGACCAAAACCAAAGTATATTGATTGTCGCAAGTATTAGCGGTGCAAGTCTTAGGTTAAAACCAAATACACCTACCCTGATTCGGACTTCCATAGACACATAGTCATACTACCAATGGAATTCTGAGGGGTCTATCCAGAGCGAAGCTGTTTCCGTACCATCGGTAAACACAACCTTCTATTACACTTGCATGAGTATCCAATACCCAAATATATGAGAACTATGTCGTTATGCTCCCACAACGCGCATAAGTGCAATACTAGTCTATTCCGCATTATCGATGTCCAATCTCGATAATACTACGGCTATGGATGTTTTAATGATTAAACCTTCATGGATTGATACTGTCTCATATCTTATCAATCTGGAACTGATCATATGGACTTTTTTCATTTATATATCCCGGTAATCTAATTACAAATGATAAAAGAGCAATTTCCTTTGTCACATATTTAATTTGTACAACAACACCATGTTCTGTACAAATAGTGATGCTATGGGTCAAAATTGTCCAACAATCTCCCACTTGGCCTATAGCCAATCAGTCAAGTGTTCTACACTTGAACTATGTACGGTTCGCTCAAACTTCTGCTGAGAAACTGCTTTCGTCAGCGGATTTGCAAAGTCATCATCTGATGCGATTTATTCGATCATCACATCACCACGATGTATGATCCGAACGAATCAGATGAACAGTTGAAGTATATACTTGGATCATTGATGAGACCATTAATTCTTTAGCCTGTGATGTAGCCTAGCTCAGCTGCTAATAGAACTACATCTAATCTTATTAGGATTATTATAGATCCAAATGGCTTCTATTGCTGCCTCAGCTGCAGCAATATTCTGCTTTTGTTGTTTATTTGGCAATAGTATCTTGCTTGGACGATATCCAGCTCACCGTTCCGTTATTCAAACTATATAGTACCTATTATTACGACTTATAGTCGTATTTTTAGGTTAGGAAACTTGCAGCGGTGAACCCAGTCACTTCAAGTTCTCATTCTCCATAGTTTAAGAAAGCATCCTTAGTTCATCTAAGATACTTAAAGATGTTTTAAACATCAATCCAGTGACTATCACTTATGAGACACTAGGTCGCGTACATTTATTTCAATGTACGAGTACTCGGAGAGTGCCAACAACTTTTAGATCTATCCCAGTAGATCTTTATTCCTAGAATAAAGGTTGCCTCTCCCAAGAATTCTACGGAGAATTTTTCATGAAAGCCAAGCTTCCATCGATTGTATTATGTGAATGTCATTTCCAAGAAATGATATATCATCATTCTATAGGACAATCATTGTCAGTGCGCTCCCACTAACTTCCTTATATACACAAGAATTATTATCGTTTTGAATTAAATCATATACCATTATGATTACATCAAAACTATAGTTCCAAGAACTCAATGCTTACTTCAATCCATCAATGGATCGAATTAACTTGCAAACCTTGTTTGCTCATTTTGTTATGACAAAACTGTCATGATGTTGTAAACATCCTCCAAAAGGTTTCCGTTTAAGGAAAGCGATTTTGACATTCAGCTGCCATATTTCATAAATGAAACATGCAGCATTAGCAAGAATTATCCAAATGGATTTAACCATGACAACGAGTAAAAGGTTTCGTCGTAATCGACACAATGTTGATAACGATACCTTTTCGCTACAAGCCTAGCTTTGTACGTTGGTATGTTTCCTTCCATGCATGTCTTACTTGAAGACTTACCAATAGGCACAATGCCTTTTGGTACATCAACTAGTATCCAAACTTGGTTGATTTACATGGAATCCATTTCGGATTTCATGACACTTTGTCATGAAAGGAGTCGATACCTTGTATCACTTCCTCATACGTAGTCAGTTCGTATTCCTCAATAAAATTGACATCTTTACGAGGTGAGATCAGAAGGCCATACCTCCCAGGTTTTTTTCTGACTCTCTCCGACTTACGCGGTTCTTGTGTATTCGAAGATTATTGGTATAGTTTCATCCTTGATGAACTATTTGTGTTCCATTAAGGAATCGATGCCTGGAACAGTATTACTCCGATTTTCATCGAGTTTTACTTTCCTCCCACTTACCACTGCATATAGGTATTCCTCTTAGGAAAATCGCATGGCGAGCAACAATTACATTGTTCTCTTGTGAATTGTATAAGTACTATACTTTGGTTACCCTTGGATAACCTACAAAAAGACACTTATCCGATTTTGGTCTTAATTTGGTATCATCCAAACATATGCCCAGCATTCCCAAATCTCCAGGAATAAGAAAACCCGGTTTCTTTCCTGTTCATATCTAATATGAAATCTGTCAAACAGATTTTTATGGAACCTTATTCAAAATAAGTATTGCATTGTTTAATGCTTATCCCTAGAAGGAAAATGATAGCTCAGAGCGACTCATGATTAACTTTATCATATCCAACAAAATTCGGTTTCTCCGTTTGGACACACCGTCAAATTGAGGTGTTCCGGGAGGAGTCTATATTTGAAAGAATACTATACTCTTTCAAGTAATTGAGAAACTTATTACTTAATTATTTTCCACCATGGTCTAACCGTGACAGTTTTAATACTTTTGCCGATCTGTTTTTATACTTCGTGTCGAAACTCTTTAAATCTATCAAAAGTTTCTGATTCATGTTTCAAAAGAAACACATAACCATAACGCGATGCCACATCCGTAAAGGTTACGAAGTTTTCATATCCACCTCTAGCCTAGCTAGATATGGGCCCACTTACGTCACTATGAACGAGGGCTAGCAGATCGATGGCACTTGTACTTTTACCAAGTAAAAGGTGTTTTAGGCAATTTGCCTAATAAACTAGATTCGTAGACATCATTTGAATAGGATCAAATCCGTCCTAGTATCCACTCTTCGAAAGTGTGGATATACGAGTCTTGTTTAATGTGTCCCAGACAACAATGCCACAAATAAGACTCAACTGATTTATTCAGTTTGAACAATTTGTTTGTCATGTTATACGTTTGAGATTCATTTATATTCAAAATATAAATACTGTTATTCACACCTAATGTGTTTATCTCAATATCATCTTTATAAAATGAAACAATTTAGTGTTCTAGAATATAAAGGTATATCCGCAATGGATTATACTCTGATATAGAGATAATGTTCCTAGTCAAACTAGGTATATTTTAACAGTTTCCTAATTTAAGTACACACCCAAAGGGTAGTTCCTAAACTTAGGATTCTACGGTTAAAACAGCGACTCTCGTCCCATTTCCAATTCGCAGGTAAATCTCAACTGAAGTCAGTATGATGCTCATCAGCAGATTCCGCACATCAGTACATATTTTATGTACCACATCTAGTATCAAAATCCAAATTTGAAACTAGTAGTGAACATGTTTATTGCAAATATGCTTGAAGCTGGAGCCTTGCCCCGCCTTCACTTCCTTCATGTCTGCCTTGTCCATACGGCAGTCACGCATCCAGTAACCCTGTTTGCCACTGTTTAGGTAGACATCTTGGGATATGTCCTTTGTCTTCCTAGAAGACTGTGATGATTTTGCCTTTGCTCCCTTTTAGAAGCTCTAGCTCTACCTCCTAGAGCATAGCCTTCAACTCTCCAAGAGTTTTCTCTTAGTTCATAATGAACCTGCCCCAGCTTTCGGGTAGAGACTATAAGATCAAATCTTTGGTAGTCTCGGCCACGTAGGTAATGCCCAGCTAACCTAGTTGATCAATGTCAGCAATCATCGGTGATACCTAGTGCTCGACAGATGTACCATCTGACATACAGGAGCTTAAGAGATTTTTATGCAATTTGCATTTCTAAGATCTAAGAATAGATCTATGAAGATCTTTAATTTCATCATCATGGTACAAGGATCTAATCCTTAATTTTGACGACGAAATTAAAGTGTTATTGTGGTAATGCATAATGGATTGAGCACTAAAGTTATCATCACATGAATCTTCCAAAGATCATGTTCTACTATTTGCTCAATTCCAGGCTTAGGCCCGAGATGTAATTCTATCAAATAGAATAACTTCTCAATTCCCATGACTATCCTGAGGTTCTATTCACAATCTGAAAATTAAAGCCGTTTAATGACATTTTCTCCCAGGATTATGTTTTAAACACTAATCTTTCAGTTATCTTGATTGCTATAGTCCAACTATCCAATCAACGATTTCAGGTACTATTAAATATAATGATTACTATAGTCTAACTATATAATCAACTATAATTTGATTGGTTAAATTCAAATATATTGATTACTATAATCCAATTATATAATCAACTATAAATTGAAGTAGTTTGAAAACAGTTCAACAATTTAATTTAAAACAATGATTAAATATTAGTCCAACTAATATATTTATGTCATGACGAAAAATTGAAATGAGCGCGTATTGGCAAGTATCTAGACAAAATTGAAAATTTATTACTTGCCTCCCACTATTTTTCGGCGAGCCTCTAACCCTCTATTGAGTACTCGGGAAACCTTGTTCATAGTGGGCTAGGATCCCGTTAAATAACACACAACCTTGACTTTGGCCAACATGATGTATGATATTTAACTAGGTAGATCTCTAAGATCAATTAGATCTCATCGAATTCCTAGATCCAGTAGGTGGACATCCAAGTCCGAAACATATATCTAATATATGCCAATATATCCAATATATTGCCTAACCTTTTTCCTCTGAATCAATTAAGCCTTGGCTTTGGCACAACAAACTTAATGATTCCAGTTAAGCGGGACCCATGGACTTTGGAAAGCTTCGTAATCGATGTCGATGGACAAGAAGTGATCTTGACTTTGGCCAACAAATCACAACTTGGACAAGACATACGATATGGAACAAAGCCTTAATGATTCAAACACATCCGCGATGGACAAAGGTCTTGACTTTGGCCAACAAACCAGTGCCAATCTTGGATATTGAGAATGAATCATTCAATGGAAGGAAAAACGCTTAATATATGTTGAGGGTTTTTTCGCGTAATTGGCAACCAATTAATTATCTTTGATTAGGTCTCATCATACAGCCTTAAGCATGCATTCTAAAAGCATAATAAAGCGCGGTAAATAAATTAATAATGATATGCGGATGAATATTTAAAATAACTTGTTCCTAGAACAAATTTCTCCCTTTTCTCTCTCCCGCTAGCACAAATCTTACTTCTACCCAATTACATAACACTTCTAAAGAAACCTCATTTACATTGAGGGGAATAGGTGAGAAGAGAAATACAAAGAATCAAGAGGTAATAGGCTGGACACGCAGGTCCAATTTAATAAATTATAAATTTATTACAACAATTTCCAAAATTACCCTCACCCATCTAATATCCATCTGATATACATTATTCATACATCACATCCATGTATTCACACAAAGCATGTTATCAATCAATCTAATCCCATTAATTAATATGAAATTAATGACCATCCAATGTTCATACAACGATTTGATTTGCGTGAGTCAAATTCGTTTTAAGAATAACTACTCAAAGTACGAATTCTCGAATTATATCAAACTACAACATTAAATCCAATTTAATTTGTATTCAATACTAATTCTTTATTTAATTCCAAATTAAATAATTACATCTTTTAATGAGCCTTTGCGACTTAGATTCTAAATCTAATCCTTACGGGTCTCAAAGCCCAATTAACATCCAATGTCAATTTAATTAAAGTCCAATTGGGCTTTCAATTAATTTATAAGGCATGGACTTTGGCAACCAAAGCCCAATAAGGAATCACCATTTTGCCAAAAATCAATTTAGGCCTATTAGGCCCAATTTAAAATATTAAAGGCCCATTTAATCATATTTAGACTTTATGTAAAAGGTTTTAAGCCCAATTGGATCCAACCAATTAACCTAAACCAAACTTGGGCCAACCAAGCCCATTAAGCCCAAATACAATTTTATAAGCCCAATTCCAAATTTAGCCCAACTAATTAAATTCCAAATTTCCAAATTTCACAATTCAATTAACTAAAGTGTATTAGCCATAATTAATTATTCAAATTAACTTTTCCAAAATATCAATTTACATAATTAATCATGCTTTCTAATTATCAATTCATGTCCAACATAATTGAAGCAAAATCAATCCCATTTCATGCTATAAGCTCACGGAAATTTAGGGTTTTTCAAAATCGATTTCGATTCAATCCAATTAAATCTCAAATCAATTTATCACATGTCTTCCAACTCATCCAATGATCAAAAAACAAAATTACCATGACTTTAAGGCATCATCAACTTTCGGCCAAGCCAAAGATTTTAGGGAAAAATTAATCCAATTCAATTTTCATCAAATTGATCATGCATAACTCTAAGTTATCATCATTCAAGCATACTCAATCAAACAATTTCATCAAATCATGCTCAAATCAATTTTACCCAAATTTTACCCTAAATCAATTTCATGCTTAATCAAGGCTCTTTATACCATTGTTGGGTTTTATAAGTTATCCCAAGATCAAATTAAGCTATGAAAACATGTGAATACAACAAAGTAAAGTTGCGGAATACTCACTTTGATCGGATTTGCGATGCGATGAACACAAAACTTTTCTTCCTCCATGGAAGCTCTCGGCCATGCCCAAAATTTGTGCTCCAAGTATCGGTCAACCCTCCATTGTCTGCTCCATGCTCCAAGCTTTGTAAATGGTGATTCCATGCTCATGAATGGGTTTCCCTATCACCTTTGTTTGACCACTTGGATGTGCTAGCACCTTGACCGGCGTAAACACACACGTATAACGGAAGCACACATATCGTTCAAGTAGTATAAAAATATCGATCCCACGAGGACTTAATTCCTATTGTTGTTATTAATTGTTGATACTATTTATTTACAAATATCTAATTGAGGGAGAAGGGAATAGATTGCTTGAATGATTTGATTTGTAGATTTACTAAGTAAATAAAAAGACAAAAGATAAAAGAAAATACTAAGGAAAAAAAAAAGACTCAAAGATCTAGGGTTGTGAATCTTTCTAATATCATTAAAAAGATGAAGTGATTATTTTATGTTTGTGTAATAAATCAGTTTACTAACCTGGAACACGAATTTATGTGAAAGCATCTGTCGATGGTCAGACACAAATACTCAGTTTAATCCAATTGAACCATATGTCTATGTCAACCAAATTATCTGGATTCATTAAGTTTAAGTTCTAATTATGGCTACCCCCGCCGAACAGGTATATGTCTATCCTGTAAGGAAATCTATTAAAGGGTTATCTATCCTCAAGGAAGATCGTGGGCTATTAAGTCTAAGGCTAAAACCTAAAATCCCTATGTCTAGTTCATTTTAGATTTACCACATCAATCTTATTGGTGATCAAACAACAAGAAGCATTAAGCTTAAGACATAATAAGTAAACCTTTAAATTCCCAAACTATAAAATAACCTCTTATAAACCGGTGATATTAGATTTCATCACAACCTTAGAAAACTAACTTAGTTATGACACATAATTAGGACTAGTAAAAAGACATAAAAATTACTTAAAAAGTAAATGCAGAAAAATAAATAAAATGCTAAGGAAAAATGAATTAACTTCTACTATTTACTATTTAGATATCTCCCATAAAATAATATATATACTTGTGATAATTTTACCAACCAGCCATATAGGCGGTAACCTGATTAAGTCAAATTAAGATAAACCAGCCATAAAGGCGGAACAAAAATAAACCAGCCATAAAGGCGGTATAATAATTAAACCAACCGACCATTATGGCGGTATCATCATTAAGTCAGGTTTAACCAGATTAAATTAAATAACCAACCGACCAGTATGACGGTATCCTCATTAAGTCAGGTTTTAAATAGTTTATATATTATATTTTAGGGAGATTAATCTAAATAGCAATAGTAAAAGAATTACCTTTTTACCTCAGTATGGAGAAGTTACCCTCGTATAGTAAAACGGTAAAAAGTAAATATAAAATTACTATTCAAAAAAATAGAATTACTATTATTACTTCAGAACTTAATTAAAACTAACTACAAAACTGAAATTAAAAGAAATTAAGAAGAAAACTACATCAGAGGATTTCAAGGAAAAGGTACATTTGAAGCTGAAATTTGAAGCTGAATTTATAGGCCCCGGTAGACCTTGGGCGTCGCGACGCCAAGGGCTTTGGCGTCGCTATGCGATGACGTGGTGCAACCTTATTGGTTGCTTGGCATCTCACCGGACACGTGGCAGGGCGGCTGAAAAATTTCGGCTCGTTGAAATTTTGACACGTGGCAAGGCGGCTGGCTGAATTCGGCTCGTTGAATTTTTGACACGTGGCATGCGGCGCACGTTAGGAGATCGCTTGTGATGATGACACGTGGCACGGCGCATGTTAGCAAAGTCAAACTTTTCAAATTTTGACCCATTGACCTGGCGCACGTTAGCAGCAGCTTGGTGCACGTTAGGCGTCGCGACGCGTAAAATTACAAAAATGCCCTTTTTGCCAATTTTCATAGTTTTGCTCCAAATCACCTCCAGAATGTCCTGAAACTTTATTTATCTACAAAATAACACAAAACACATCAAAATATTCACAAAACTCAAGAAACTATACAAAATATTAAGTTAAATGAGTAGGAAATAGTGATACATTTACCACTCATCACACCCCCAAACCTAACATTTTGCTAGTCCTCGAGCAAAATAAAATAACATAATAAAATTTAAGCCACTTTCGTAGGGATCACGGTTGCATTTAGCATATGCAACAAGCCTTTAAACCCTTAGGTGTCCCTAGTGGACGAGTTGTAGTCTCGTGAGGGTTTACAGCAATGATACCCACAAACATTTTTAAAAGTAAAAAGGTAGTGAAACTAATGCACACAAAAGCAAAAAGACAGAGAAAAAAGAATAAAGATGTTAGTGACTCATCAGGTGAAACTTCTACTCCAAGTTATTAGTTGTTTTGTTTCTTTCTAAATTACTGAATAAGTAAATTCTCCGATTATTTTTACCATTCTCCATATACACAGCCAACAAAATACTAAACAACTCATTTTTGCCCACAACAGTCATAAGTGCAGTTGATAAGAGAGTAATATTTTTGTCCTAAAGTTCTATCAGATTTCACACCTTTTTGTAGCAATGGAATAATTTTTCTGATTTTTCTGATTTTTTCTTTGATTTTTTCTCTATTTTTTATTTATATACAATATCTTCCATCTATGTAACGAGCTTTGGGTCGGTGGCTCCCAAACCAGTTGACTTTAGGGCACCAGGTGTTAAAACACCTCTACGGACTTAATTACTCAGACTTCAGATATATATATTTTTGTATCATCTTTTTGATCCATGTAGCGAGTGTTGGGCTAGTGACTCCCAAACCAGTTGGTTTTAGGGCACTAGATGTTAAAACACCCTTACAGACTTAATAACTCGGATCTCAGATTTTTTTTTTATTCCATCACTTTTTGAGATGATTCCTCCAAATGAACTAGAGCACTGAATATTACAAACTTTTCAATTTTAGCTTATGTCTGTATGTTACCATGTATGTTGATAATACCTTCCAACTGAGCATATGAAGATCCATTTTAGTCAGTTTTATGGAGAATTCACAAATTAAATAATTCAAAATGAGATAAACAAAAATTAACTGTTTCGAAAATATGGTTTTAATACGTCTCAGGAGTGAAAACTCCTTACTCACCATCTTTTATCAATTTTACCATGATTAGTCAAATAAAAATGTAAAATATTTTTGTAATTTTTGAAAATTTTTCAATTTTTTTGTATTTTTCGAAAAATTTTGGACTAAAAATAAAAATAACACACAAACTAAAAACAATGTAGATTTCCCGTTGTAGATTCCCCAGAGGGAGGGTGGAGCGAGGCTCTCTTAAGTACCCAAGCCTCTTAGGCTCTTATCGCTTGGTGTCAGGAATAAACAACGAGTCCTCCACATTAGTCTATCATAATGAGCTACGGGTGAATGATTATCTAGGTGCCTTCACAGCTTTTCCTTATAGAAATGTAGTGAGTGAAGGAAGACACCAAACCATCACCTACTCCCTAAACAGTAGAAGACGAGTTTAGAAGATAATACCTGGTTAGTTGAAATTCTACAGGAAATTAAAGGTTAAGATCCAGATTAATCCGACGCCTCTTACCACGATCATCTTCGGACCACTTTATCTTTGAAAGGATAAGGTCAACTTGTGGTTCATATGCTAAGAGTTGGTCAAGTATATCCGGAGCAGTTCTGGCAGTAAAAATGAGTTCTTTCATAGGTTTTGACACGAACCCATTTCTCCGAGCATCATCAAGAAACACATAAAGAAAATCATAAAATCCATCAACGTTAAGCAGCCCAATTGGTTTCTGATGTATGTTCAAGTTCGCCCAAGATAGAACTATAAAAATTTCCTCCAATGTGCCCAAGCCACCTGGCAAAGCGATAAAAGCATCAGAACGGTTAATCATTTCTACCAGTCGTTCAGGCATACCTGGCACGATCAGTTCCTCTCCGTTTGCTGATCCAATAAGATTTGCTTCTGCCAAGGGTTTTAGGATGATTCCTAAAACATGACTGCCTCCTTCTTGTACAGCCTTTGAAACGATCCCCATTAGTCCAAGATTTCCTCCGCCATATATTAAGTGCATATTCCTTGCAGCTAAGACTCGACCCAATTTCTGTGCTGCTTCTACATATTGTGGCTTAACACCAACACTACTACCGCAAAACACACAGATGTTTTCAACTCGTCTTCTTGAAGTGGCTTCCATTTTTTATGTATTTCTCTCTTAACTCTGGATGCCTTCAAAAGTGCAATGACGGGCTGAATTTATTGTACCTGAAAAGGGTGAGTAATAATAGCACTAGTATCTTCCAAAGGAAGTTTGTTAGCTAAACAAAACAAAATAAATCGTGAAAGGTCAAAAAGTCTGGATCATGTCTAAGAAAATAAAGATAATTACAACAGAAAAGAAAATCAAAATAATATTTAAGGCAACGGAATTGTGTACGCAATACGCCACTTGCTCAGTATAAATTCATTAGGATGTGTCTCAAGAATTAATTCTTTACTCAGCCATCGCTAATGAATTGGTTCTCATCTTTATGATTGTCAAACAAAATTCCTTCTGTCTTAAAATGCTCCGTTTGTGCTTTTCCCTACAAAACAACACACAAAATTAAAAATTCTACAACATGTATACACAAAATATGAAAACAAAAATCACAACAAATTGCATGGGTTGCCTCTCTGCTAGCGCTAAATTTTTCGTCTTAAGCCAGACGTGATTGAAATCTATCTGTCAAGGAGGTTTCAACGTCGTTTTGGATGTCCTATTAAAGATAATCCCGTGAGCGTTGCTTTTGAAGGGTCTCTTCCAACGGTAAAGTGGCAAAAAGAGTTTTGTCTCATTCAGTGCTTGTGCCACCTTTTAAACCTTTGTTGCTCCAGTGATTCCTGAAAAAAAAATGAGGAGGTCTTGTATGGTGCTTGACTTGGAATGGGATTTCCATTCTGTCAAGCTTCTGGGTGATGTCTCTGATTTGTACTCCCCGATACATCGATGTTTCTCCTGAATGCTCTGGATTTTCAATTTGGTCTGACAGTTGCTCCTTCATTTGCTCTGTTTCTTGCTCCACCTTTTCTTCACAGATGTATTTTAAAATTTCTGCATTCAGCTCTTCATCTGTCATCTATGAAATACATGCTTTAAAATTGTCAACCTGAGGATGAAAAGAAATGTCAGATTTTAGGTCTTCATCCTCCGATCTGGGTGAAATGATTAGCTCAGGTAGATCTTCTTCAAACATATTTGCAATGGATGCTCCAATATCTTCATTCTGAGGATGGAAAGTTTCATCCTTTCTTGTTGGTGCAGTTGGTACAAAAAACTCAGTTTCTTCATCCTCGTCAGAGTCAGAATAATAAAAATCAAATTGAGACTTTGTTGGTGCAGGCTCCTGAACTGATACCTCTGATTCTTGATACTGCTCAGCCTCGTCCTCTGTTATGATGTCATGATGAATCTCAGGATATTGAAAGGCTTCTTCAGTAGTATTTGAATTTGCTCCGTGAGATATGTGATTCAGGTTCTCTGTTAATTGTCTACTTGATTTGTCATTCTTTGTATAGACGCTGCTTGACTCTGAATTTGTGCATCAAATTAAGCTTCTCGTTTCTTGAGCCAATCTTTTAGCATGTCATTCAACTGATTTTCCTCTGATGGATCTGGTTCTTGATGAAGATCGTAGGTAGATGGTGGATAAGATGGAAAATGTGATGATTCTTCGTACCTTGAATGATTCCAATAATTATGCCACTCTGAAAGGTAAATACATTGATCGCTCGGGTGGTTGCCATCACAAATTACACATCTCCCTATTTCGTTCTGTTGAGCAAATGTAGAATTGCTTGGTTCTGAATTCCAGTGATAATTGTTGGGCTGGACAACAGGCCTCAGAAAACTAGACTGTTGCTCCCGGATTTGGGGTGTATCTTCTTGTAAGGCTCGTAATCTTTCAAAATGTTCCATTTTTTAATCACCTGAAAACAAAAGGAAGAAATAAAAATTACATATAAAAAAATAGAAAATTAGATACAAGTAAATTGGATAGCTTCAAAATTAACAACTTAAGAAAAATAAGTCCCCGGCAACGGCGCCAAAAACTTGACCGGCGTAAACACACACGTATAACGCAAGAGAACGTATCGTTCAAGTAGTATAAAAATATCGATCCCACGAGGACTTAATTCCTACTGTTGTTATTAATTGTTGATACTATTTATTTACAAATATCGAATTGAGGGAGAAGGGAATAGATTGCTTGAATGATTTGATTTGTAGATTTACTAAATAAATAAAAAGACAAAAGATAAAAGAAAATACTAAGGAAAATAAAAGACTCAAAGATCTAGGGTTGTGAATCTTTCTAATATCATTAAAAAGATGAAGTGATTATTTTATGTTTGTGTAATAAATCAGTTTACTAACCTGGAACACGAATTTATGTGAAAGCATCTGTCGATGGTCAGACACAAATACTCAGTTTAATCCAATTGAACCATATGTCTATGTCAACCAAATTATCTGGATTCATTAAGTTTAAGTTCTAATTATGGCTACCCCCGCCGAACAGGTATATGTCTATCCTGTAAGGAAATCTATTAAAGGGTTATCTATCCTCAAGAAAGATCGTGGGCTATTAAGTCTAAGGCTGAAACCTAAAATCCCTATGTCTAGTTCATTTTAGATTTACCACATCAATCTTATTGGTGATCAAACAACAAGAAGCATTAAGCTTAAGACTTAATAAGTAAACCTTTAAATACCCAAACTATAAAATAACCTCTTATAAACCGGTGATATTAGATTTCATCACAACCTTAGAAAACTAACTTAGTTATGACACATAATTAGGACTAGTAAAAAGACATAAAAATTACTTAAAAAGTAAATGCAGAAAAATAAATAAAATGCTAAGGAAAAATGAATTAACTTCTACTATTTACTATTTAGATATCTCCCATAAAATAATATATATACTTGTGATAATTTTACCAACCAGCCATATAGGCGGTAACCTGATTAAGTCAAATTAAGATAAACCAGCCATAAAGGCGGAATAAAAATAAACCAGCCATAAAGGCGGTATAATAATTAAACCAACCGACCAGCATGGCGGTATCCTCATTAAGTCAGGTTTAACCAGATTAAATTAAATAACCAACCGACCAGTATGGCGGTATCCTCATTAAGTCAGGTTTTAAATAGTTTATATATTATATTTTAGGGAGATTAATCTAAATAGCAATAGTAAGAGAATTACCTTTTTACCTCAGTATGGAGAAGTTACCCTCGCATAGTAAAACGGTAAAATGTAAAAATAAAATTACTATTCAAAAAAATAGAATTACTATTATTACTTCAGAACTTAATTAAAACTAACTACAAAACTGAAATTAAAAGAAACTAAGAAGAAAACTCTCTATTTACATCAGAGGATTTCAAGGAAAAGGTACATTTGAAGCTGAAATTTGAAGCTGAATTTATAGGCCCCGGTAGACCTTGGGCGTCGCGACGCCAAGGGCTTTGGCGTCGCTACGCGATGACGTGGTGCAAACTTATTGGTTGCTTGGCATCTCACCGGACACGTGGCAGGGCGGCTGAAAAATTTCGGTTCGTTGAATTTTTGACACGTGGCATGGCGGCTGGCTGAAGTGGGCTCGTTGAATTTTTGACATGTGGCATGCGGCGCACGTTAGCAGATCACTTGTGATGATGACACGTGGCACGGCACATGTTAGCAAAGTCAAACTTTTCAAATTTTGACCCATTGACCCGGCGCACGTTAGCAGCAGCTTGGTGCACGTTAGGCGTCGCGACGCGAAAAATTACAAAAATGCCCTTTTTGCCAATTTTCACAGTTTTGCTCCAAATCACCTCCAGAATGTCCTGAAACTTTATTTATCTACAAAATAACACAAAACACATCAAAATATTCACAAAACTCAAGAAACTATGCAAAATATTAAGTTAAATGAGTGGGAAATAGTGATACATTTACCACTCATCACACCTTGGAAATTTTGCCACAAAATTTCCCTTTGCCTTCTTGCATCTCTCGGCTTTGGCAAGAAATTTGAGAGAGAAATGGCCCTTGGCCGATTGTTGAGAGGGAGAGGAGAGAAGATGGTAATGTGTGTTGTGTTTGATTTCAAAAATTAAATCACAAGTGACAACCATCACCATCAATCAAAGTGACAACCATCACATCAGTCAAAGTGATGTGACTTCCATCACATGAACGACTAATGATGTGACACGTGATGTGACTTTTGGGCCCCACTCGATTCGAAATGTGAGTGGGCCCGCAAACACTCTCGGGTTCGAGTTCGCTAATTCCGAATTAATGAATTTTCCGTTGCGACGTAATTAAATCAAATTTAATTAAATAATTATGCCTAGCAAAATTACTATTCACATCGCTAGCGAATTAATTCTAAATTAATTCGTTCGCCCGAATTAAAATTTAATTTTAATTCCGCATCGAAATCTAATTTCGTATAATATATGGAATATATTATTTTATCGATTAATTCTAAATTAATCGTTCCCCCTCTTTAAATAGTATTTTATCCCAGATAAAATATCTCTGTAATTAATCCCAGATTAATTTTCTCTCTCTATTAATTAATCCCAAATTAATAATGTGCGAGTCATACGTCATCGGTGAATCTTCGGGAAGCGACCCATGAGATCCCTGGATATGTTGGCAGTAAATCCGGTCGTCGGACTATCCGATACGTAGTACCTACCTAGTACTACATTTTTACGATTTACAAGACACGGTTGGCTTCTAGCAAAGCACCGTGCCTACCCAATTCTCCAGAAATATTCTTAAAGAAATATGTAATCTATATCAGACGTAGTATACGTAGTATAGCGTATTACGATCCAGTATCTGATGTCATGTGCTAGGCCTAGGGCTGGAATTGTGTCTGCCTCGTACGAAGCACATATCGGATCTCTGGTAACTAGTCTCTATAATCGGATAAGCGTGACCTAGTCATATTATCCCGATAGTTGCAGCATTTAAGAGCACCAGTTCCGTATCCTACGTGACCATCATCTCCACTATGTCTGGAGTGATACTTCCAACTTGAATCACACCCAATACACTACGATTCTCAACATACCCAGAAGAGGCGTATGACCGGCGTAAACACACACGTATAACGCAAGCGTACGTATCGTTCAAGTAGTATAAAAAGTATCGATCCCACGAGGACTTAAAACCTTTTGTTATCAATTTATTGGGCCAAATGATTACCAATATCTAACAAGTTGTTTGATTGATTTGAAATGGCGACGATTCTAAATTTAAAGACAAATAAGTAAAATTGCTTAAAAGTAGATTTTAAGGAAATTCAATATTAAAAACTAGCCATAAAGGCGGAATATAAATTTTATTACCCACCGACCAATCTGGCGGTATCCTGATTAAGTCAATTTAAAACTTGAATATATTATAATTATGGGAGAATAATCTAAGAAGCAATAGTAAAAGAATTACCTTTTACCCTAACAGAAGGAAGTTACCTCCTCATTATGAGTAGTAAAAACTGTAAAATAAAAAAAGTAAATTATTATTATTACAGAACGTAATTAAAAATTACAAAACTTTATTAAAAGAAACTTAGAGAGAGAAGAACTCCCTAACTACATCAAAGAAGTGGGAGGAAATGGTACAACAAAAACGGAAATCTCGAGCGCTATTTATAGGCGCGGATGGGGTCTGCGCGTCGCGACGCTAGTTCCGCGTCGCGACGCCCGCTACAGTGACACGTGTCACTTGCTGATTTGTCGGCTCAGATCTTATCCGATGACGTGGCACTGTTCATGACGTCATTGCTTACGTCACTCTGAGGTGCGACTGTCGGCAGCGTCAGATCGTGACACGTGGCAGCGGCGTATTTTAGCAAGTCCGTTGCGATGTTGACACGTGGCCTGGCGCAAGATAACATAGATGATGATTGTCGGCACCGTTGTGATGATGACACGTGGCAGCGCAAGTTAGCAAGTCTTCTGTGATGGTGACACGTGGCACGGCGCACGTTAGCAAAGTCACACTTTTCAAATTGTTGACCCGTTGACCCGGCGCATTTTAGCAAATCCGGCGCATGCTGGGCATCGCGGCGCGCAATGCTCCAGCATCGCGACGCGCAAGAGACGAAAATATTCCTGTTGACGCATTTTTGTTCGATTTTACCTCAAATTGCCTCCAGTGCTTTCCAAACTTTATTTATCTGCAAAATAACAATAAAACACATCAAAACGTTCATAAAACTCGAGAAACAATACAAAACATTAGGTTAAATGAGTGAGAAATAATGATATAAATACCACTCATCACACCCCCAAACCTAACATTTTGCTAGTCCTCGAGCAAAACAAAAAATAAAATAACATGAAAATAAAATTTAACTAAGCCACTTTCGTAGGGATCACGGTTGCATTTAGCATATGCAACAAGCCTTTAAACCCCTAGGTGTCCCTAATGGATGAGTTGTAGTCTCGTGAGGGTTTACAGCAATGATACCCACAAACATTTTACAAAAGTAAAAAGTTAGTAAAACTAATGCACACAAAAGCAAAAAGACAAGAGAAAAGAGAATAAAGAAAATTCGTGACTAATCAGGTGAAAATTCTACTCCAAGTTACTAGTTGTTTTGTTTCTTTCTAAATTACCGAATAAGTAAATTGTCCGATTATTTTTACCATTCTCCATCCCACAGCAAGCAAAATATTAATCAACTCATTTTTTCCCACAACAGTCATAAGTGTAGTTGATAAGAGAGTAATATTTTTGTCCTAAAGTTCTATCAGATTTCACACCTTTTTGTAGCAATGGAATAATTTTCTGATTTTTCTGATTTTTTCTTTGATTTTTCTCTATTTTTTATTTATATACAATATCTTCCGTCTATGTAGCGAGCTTTGGGTCGGTGGCTCCCAACCAGTTGGCTTTAGGGCACCAGGTGTTAAGACACCCCTACGGACTTAATTACCCAGACTTCAGATATATATATTTTTTGCAGCATCTTTGATCCATGTAACGAGCTTTGGGCCAGTGACTCCCAAACCAGTTGGTTTTAGGGCACTAGGTGTTAAAACACCCTTACAGACTTAATAACCCGGATCTTAGATACTTTATTTTTGTAAATCGGAAATTTAATTTTTTTTTTTTTATTTTTACTCCATCACTTTTTGAGATGCTTCCTCCAATTAAACTATAGCACTGAATATTACAAACTTTTCAATTTTAGCTCATGACCGTATGTTTCCATGTATGTTGATAATACCTGCCAACTGAGCATAAGAAGATCCATTTTAGTCCGTTTTATGGAGAATTTACGAATTAAATAATTCAAAATGAAATAAACAAAATTAACTTGTTTTGAAATAAATGGTTTGAGATACGTCTCAGGAGTGGAAACTTCTTACTCGGCTATCTCTTACCAATTCCACCTTTTTAGTCAAAACACAAAAATGCAAAATATTTTTGTAATTTTTTTAAAATTTTTCAATTTTTTTTTTGTATTTTTCGAAAAATTTTGAACTAAAAATAAAACACACACAACACTAAAAACAAGGTACTAATCAACTAATTCCCCCCCAAACCTAAATGAGACATTGTCCACAATGTCTTAAACAGTAAAAGGAGAGTTAGAAGGTTGTACCTGGTTAGCTGAAATCTACAGGAAATTAAAGGTTAAGATCCAGATTAACACGACGCCTCTTACCACGATCGTCCTCGGACCAATTTATCTTCGAAATGATAGGGTCAACTTGTGGTTCATAGGCTATGAGTTGGTCTATTAGATCCGGAGCAAGTCTGGCAGTGAAGATGAGTTCTTTTATAGGTTTTGACACGAACCCATTTCTCCGAGCATCATCAAGAAACACACAAAGAAAATCATAAAATCCATCAACGTTAAGCAGTCCAAGCGGTTTCTGATGTATGTTCAGGTTCGCCCAAGATAGAACTATAAAAATTTCCTCCAATGTACCTAAGCCACCTGGCAAAGCAATAAAAGCATCAGCACGGTTAATCATTTCTACCAAACGTTCAGACATACCTGATACGATCAGTTCCTCTCCGTTTGATGATCCAATAAGATTTGCCTCTGCCAAGGGTTTTGGGATGATTCCCAAAACATGACTGCCTCCTTCCTGTACAGCCTTTGAAACGTTCCCCATAAGTCCGAGATTTCCTCCGCCATATATTAAGTGCATATTCCTTGCAGCTAAAACTCGACCCAATTCCCGTGCTGCTTCTATGTATTGTGGTTTAGTACCAACAGTACTACCGCAAAACACACAGATGTTTTCAACTCGTCTTCTTGAAGTGGCTTCCATTTTTTATGTTTTTCTTTCTCAACTCTGGATGACTTCAAAGGTGCAATGATGAGCTGAATTTATAGTACCTGAAAAGGGTGAGTAAAAATAGCACAAGTATCTTCCAAAGGACGATTAGTAGTAAAATAGTAAAATAGATTATGATAGTCAACAAGATCTGGATCCTGTCGGAGAAAACAAAAGAAAACAAAAAAAAACAGATCAATATTATTAGGAAAAGACAAAGAGATAATATATGTACAAAAATTTACAGCTTGATTAACGTCTATGCGTCAGGGACAAGCTTCCCATCGAATTTTCTTATAAATTGGCAAACAGGGTCTTTTTTAGTCAGATTCCCAAGACTTAACTGTTGTCTTTCTTTTTGAAATTGTGTATGTAATCTGCGAAAGTCTATGTGAACATATCCACTGGGATGCGTCTCAAGAGTCGAAGATATATCATCTAAAGATTCCTTACTCAAGCCATCCCTAATGAATTTAATTTTGTTTTCGCGATTAACAGACACCATTCCTAAAGAACGACAACGAGTGTTGCAATTCCAACGTGCACATTTGTAACAAACACCCATTTGCTTAGCTCTTCGTTTCTTTGCATAGGTGCTTCTTCCAAAACCAGGCAAGTGTGAAATAAAAGAGTCAGAAGACTCACCTGCCAATCGGACTCGTGCTTCAATTACCCAACGAATGTCATTGGGAACACCATAGATTGTCAGTAACCTCATCCGTTCCAAGCGAGCTTTATAGATTTTCATCAGAGATTTTTGAGGGAAAAAAGGAAATTGCTTGTGAAGATTTGAGAGAGCTTCGTCCATCTTGAAATGACTTAATCTGCAAAAACTAAACACACAAAATTAAATCACACCAAATCACAATATATACAAAAATTGCATGGGTTGCCTCCTGCGAGCGCTAAGTTTAAAGTCGTCAGCTAGACGTGACTTCTTGAATGTTTATACTGGATCTGAAAGTGTGACACTTTCTTTTTGTCGCTCAAATGATTCTCCCCAGTAGTGCTTGACACGCTGACTGTAACTTTGAATGTGTTGTTGGTATTGGGATCCAGTAACTCAACAGCTCCATATGGTAAAACCTGAGTATCATAAATGGTCCGGACCACCTAGATTTCAACTTTCCAGGGAAAAGTTTCAATCTCGAGTTGTATAACACACATGCTGCCTTGGTTCCAACTGTCTGTGCACTATTTTTCGGTCATGCCATTTTTTGGTCTTTTCCTTGTATAATTTGGCCTTTTCATAAGCCTGTAGGCGAAATTCCTCCAATTCATTGAGTTGGTGAAGTCTTTCCTCTCCTGCAGCTTGTGAGTCAAGATTCAACTTCTTCAGTGCCCAGTACGCCTTGTGTTCAAGCTCAACTGGCAGATGGCATGCTTTTCCAAATACCAATCGATATGGAGACATACCAATGGGTGTCTTGTAAGCTGTTCGGTAGGCCCATAATGCATCATCTAATTTTGTAGACCAGTCCCTCCTTGTTGATCCAACGGTCCTTTCTAGGATTCTCTTGATCTCCCTGTTTGAAACCTCAACCTGTCCATTTGACTGTGGATGGTAAGCAGTGGAAAATTTGTGAGTAACTCTCCGTATTTGGATAGGAGTGCATCGAAGTATTTGTTGCAGAAATGAGAGCCACCATCGCTGATGATTGCTCGAGGTGTTCCAAACCGAGTGAAAATGTCTTTTTCAGGAATTTGATCACCACTTTGGAATCATTGGATGGTAGTGCAATTGCCTTAACAACCCATTTGGAGACGTAGTCTACAGCAACCAGGATGTACAGGTTTCCAAATGATGGAACAAAGGGTCCCATGAAATCATACCCCATACATCGAATATTTCCACTTCCAAAATGTTTTACAACGGTCCTTCGTTTCTCCTCGAAATATTCCCCGTTCTCTGGCACCTGTCACATTGAAAAGCAAAAAGATAAACATCTTTAAAAAGTGTGGGCCAGAACAAACCTGATTGAAGGACTTTGGCTGCAGTTTTGTTTCCACTGAAGTGTCCGCCGTATGGTGATGAATGACAGTGTTGCAAAACACTGTTGACCTCCTCCTGTGGAACACACCGTCTCAATAATTGATCAGCACAGCGTTTAAACAGGTATGGTTCATCCCAGACATAATGCTTGACTTCTTTGAAGAATTTCTTCCGTTGCTGGGTTGTCCATTCCAACGGCCATTTTCCTGATACAATATAATTGACATAGTCAGCATACCAAGGGACTTCATGTTGTTTTTATGGAAAACAGTTGTTCATCTGGAAAAGTGTCTTTGATTGTCAGTCCTTTGTCAGCTGTTTCTCCATTCTCGAGCCTCGATAAGTGATCTGCCACCTGGTTTTCTGTTCCTTTCCTGTCTCGGATCTCCACGTCGAATTCTTGCAAAAGAAGTATCCAACGGATCAATCTGGGTTTGGTATCTTTCTTTGTGATCAGATATTTGATCGCTGAATGATCTGTGTAGACCACCACTTTGGGACCCAACAGATAGGAGCGGAATTTGTCAAAAGCGTACACAACTGCTAGCAACTCCTTTTCAGTGGTTGTGTAGTTGAGTTGAGCTTCATTCAAAGTTCTGCTGGAGTAGTAAATGGTGTGGAAAATCTTTGCTTTGCGTTGTCCCAAAACTGCACCTACAGCAAAATCACTAGCATCACACATTACCTCGAATGGAAGGGTCCAATCTGGTGCTACAATGATGGGGGCAGAAATCAGCTTCTGTTTTAAGATTTCGAAAGCTTCCTGGCATTCTTTGGTGAATTTGAAAGGCACATCATTTTCCAGAAGATTGCAAAGAGTTTTGGCAATCTTGGAAAAGTCTTTGATAAATATCCTGTAAAAACCTGCATGTCCAAGAAAACTTCGAATCCCTTTGACAGATGTTGGTGGAGGTAGTTTCTCAATTGTCTCGATCTTTGCTTTGTCTACCTCGATTCCCTTTTGTGAGATCCGATGTCCAAGAACAATGCCTTCCTGTACCATGAAATGGCATTTCTCCCAATTGAGTACCAGGTTTGTATCTTCTTCGCACCTTTGTAATACCTGTTCCAATTTTTCAAACAATGGTCAAAAGAATCTCCAAACACAGAAAAATCATCCATAAAAACCTCCATACTCTGCTCCAGCATGTCTGAAAAGATGGCCATCATGCAACGCTGAAACGTGGCAGGGGCATTACATAATCCAAATGGCATCCTGCGGAAAGCAAAAGTACCATAGGGACATGTAAAAGTAGTTTTTTCCTCCTGGTCTTCTGGTGCGATGGCAATCTGATTGTACCCTGAATATCCTCAAGAAAGCAATAGAACTCATGTCCTGCCAGTCTGTCTAACATCTGGTCAATGAATGGCAGCGGAAAACGGTCCTTTCTCGTGGCTTTGTTCAGCTTCCTGTAATCCATACATACTCTCCATCCAGTCACCGTTCTTGTTGGAATCAGCTCGTTCTTTTCATTGGTGACAACAGTAATTCCTCCTTTGGTACACACTGCATAGGACTTACCCAAGTGCTATCTGAGATGGGGTAAATGATGCCAGCATCCAACCATTTGATGATTTCTTTCTTCACGACTTCCTTCATGATTGGATTGAGTCTCCGTTGATGCTCCACTGTGGGTTTGTATTCATCGTTCATCAAGATTTTGTGCATGCAAAATGATGGACTAATGCCTCGAATGTCTGCTATAGTCCAGCCAATTGCTCTTTTGTGCTCTCGTAACACTCTTAGTAGCTTTTCTTCCTGTTCCAATGTTAGTGAAGAAGAAATAATGACAGGTAATTCAGAAGATTTTCCAAGAAATGCATACCTGAGATGACTCGGAAGTAACTTTAGTTCCAACTGCGGTGGTTCTTCAATTGAAGGTTTGATTCGATCTTTCTTTGGCAGTTCCAAGCTTTCAACTGGTGGTGTTACTTTGAATCGGAATGGTTTGTCAAGGTAGTTGATACATTCCAAGATTTCAGCATCTAGCTCGCTGTCAGTCATGTTGGTGATGCAAGCTTCAAGTGTATCCGTGGGATTTGACTCAGTATTCTGAACATTCTATCAACAACATCAATTCTGAAGCATTCTTCTTCTTCCTTTTCATCGCTTGGAAATTTCATGGCTTGGAAAACATTAAAGGTCACTTCTTGGTCCTGCACTTTCATGGTTAGTTCTCCTTTTTTTTTGCACATCAATCACAGTTTTACCTGTAGCCAAAAATGGTCTCCCCAGAATGATAGGTACTTCTTTGTCTTCTTCCATGTCAAGGATGATGAAGTCTGCTGGAAGGATTAGTTTGTCAACTTTAACCAGCACATTTTCCACGACTCCTCTCGGAAATGCGAGTGTTCGATCAGCAAGTTGCAAAGATACTGAGGTAGGCATTGCTTCTCCAATTTGCAATTTCCTGTAAATAGAAAAAGGCATTAAATTAACACTGGCACCTAAATCACATAAAGCCTTACCGATATAATGTTCTCCAATGGTGCATGGAACTGTGAAACTGCCAGGATCTTTCAACTTCGGGGGAAGTTTCCTCTGAATGATGGCGCTGCATTCTTCTGTCAAAGCTACTGTCTCGTAATCTCCCAATCTCCGTTTTCATGAAAGAATGTCTTTCATGAATTTGACATAGCTAGGCATTTGTTCCAAGGCTTCTGCAAATGGTATGTTAATGTGCAGCTTTTTGAAAATCTCCAAGAAACGAGCAAACTGTTTGTCCAGTTTATTTTTCTGAAGACGCTGAGGAAAAGGTGGAGGTAGAGTGATCTGTTCTGGTTCTTTTTCCTTTGCTTCTTTTTCTTTTGTTTCTTTTTCTTCCATCTGTGGAACTGCCTCTTTTGGAACTTCCTCAGCAGCTGTTTTGACTCCAACATCTTTATTGATCTCAGTACCACTCTTTAAGGTAATGGATTGACATTGCTTATTCCCTCGGTTCCTTGGATTTGGTTCTGTGTTGCTGGGAAGATTACCTGGTGGTCTGTAACTCTGAGCATTGGCCAGTTGTCCGATTTGATTCTCCAGTGCTTTGATGGAAGCTGATTGGCTCTGAATCATGGCTTCATATCTTTTTAATTGAGCTAGCATCTATGCCATTACTGGTTCATTTGTCTGCTCCTGGCCTTTATTCTGTTGCTGGAATCCGGGTGGTGGATAGCTCTTTTGCCCTGAATTGTTGCTCCATGAAAAATTAGGATGATTCCTCCACCCTGGGTTGTAGGTGTTGGAATATGGATTGTTCCCCTATCTGTTGAAATTGTTGACATAATTCACCGTCTCTTCAAGTTGTTGTGGTTCTGGTACTCCTCCATATGGTGAACTTGTGGATCCAGTGGTAAGAGTCTCCATGAATTTGCATATTTGATCTAACTTGGTGTTGACTGCTGTATTGGCTCCAACTTCATAAATTCCTACAATTCTTTGAATCAGACTTCTTTCTGTTGGCCATAAGGAATTGTTGTTGGCCATTTCTTCGATTAGTTCCCAGGCTTGATCTTCTCCTTTTGCCATCAAGGCACCTCCAGCAACAGCATCAATTGTGGTTCTCATTATTCCAAAAAGTCCATTGTAGAATGTTTGGACTTGAAGCCATTTTGGAATCTCATGGTGTGGACATTTCCGGAGTAAATCTTTGTACCTTTCCCACGCTTCGTACAGGGATTCTGAATCTTGCTGCACAAAGGATGTGATGTCATTTCTCAGCTTTCCGGTTCTGGCTGGTGGAAAGTATTTTGCAAGAAATTTGGTGGCTAAAGTGTTCCATGTTGTGATCGACCCTGCTGGTAATGAATGTAGCCACGCTTTAGCTCTGTCCTTCAAGGAGTATGGGAATACACGCAGTCTCATTGCTTCTTCAGCTTCTCGGTTGTAATTGAAAGTGCCACAAACTTCCAGGAAGTTGCTGATGTGGGCATTAGGATCTTCAGTTGCATTTCCTCCAAACTGAACTGACTGCTGAATCATCTGAATGCAAGTTTTGATGTCTCCTGCATTTGCTGGTAATGGAGGAAGTACAATACATGAAATGAGTCTGTCAACCACCGGAATGGTTCTGTCTCGAATGGGAATTGGTGGTGCAACCTCCAAAGGTTCAGGTTCCATGTTGACTAAAGCTTCTTGGGCTTCTCGCCTTTCCCTTCTCAACTGTCTGATGGTTCTTTCAATTTCTGGGTCAAGCGGTCGGAGTTCAAAGCTTCTGGTTCGTCTCATGAAGTTTCTGAGAACCTGAAACACAAGAAAACAAAAATAATAAGTAAAAAGAAATTAGATACAAGTAAAAGTATCTAACCCCTAAACTAATAATAAAAGATAAATAAGTCCCCGGCAACGGCGCCAAAAACTTGACCGGCGTAAACACACACGTATAACGCAAGCGTACGTATCGTTCAAGTAGTATAAAAAGTATCGATCCCACGAGGACTTAAAACCTTTTGTTATCAATTTATTGGGCCAAATGATTACCAATATCTAACAAGTTGTTTGATTGATTTGAAATGGCGACGATTCTAAATTTAAAGACAAATAAGTAAAATTGCTTAAAAGTAGATTTTAAGGAAATTCAATATTAAAAACTATCCAGGGTTGTGATTTATTTCAATATTATTTAAAAGATGAAGTAGTTATCTTATAGTTGGGTAATATATCAATTTATTAACCTGGAACACTAAATTATGTAAAAGCCTCTTCCGATGGTCAATTACAAATACCTAGTATAACCCAATTGAACCATATGTCTATGTCAACCAAATTACCTAGATTCATTAAGTTCAAGTTCCAATTATGGCTACCCCCGCCCGACAGGTATATTCCTATCCTGTAAGGAAATCTATTAAAGGGTTATCTATCCTCAAGGAAGATCGTGGGCTATTGAGTCTAAGGTCTTAAACTTAAAATCCCTATGTCTAGTTCATTTTAAGTTTACCTAATCAATTTAATTAATGGCCAGTTAATTAAAGAGCATTAAGATTAAGACTCAATAAATAAATCTTTAAATTACCCAAACTATAATCTAACCCTTATAAACCGGTTTAATTGAAATTCATCACAACCCTAGATAACTAACTTAGCTACGACACATAACTAGGGCTAAAAACTTAAAAGCTTTAAAATAAAATTGCATAAGGTAAATGCGGTAAAATAAATGCTGAAAGTGAATTAAAATAAAATTGCTAAGGTAAAAGGAATTACTTCTACTATATACTAATTAGATTTCTCCCATAATATAATATAAGCTTTGCAAAACATTATAAACCAGCCATATAGGCGGAGTAAAAATAACCAGCCATAAAGGCGGAACCAAAATAACCAGCCATAAAGGCGGAACCAAAATAACCAGCCATAAAGGCGGAATCAAAATAACCAGCCATAAAGGCGGAATATAAATTTTATTACCCACCGACCAATCTGGCGGTATCCTGATTAAGTCAATTTAAAACTTGAATATATTATAATTATGGGAGAATAATCTAAGAAGCAATAGTAAAAGAATTACCTTTTACCCTAACAGAAGGAAGTTACCTCCTCATTATGAGTAGTAAAAACTGTAAAATAAAGAAAGTAAATTATTATTATTACAGAACGTAATTAAAAATTACAAAACTTTATTAAAAGAAACTTAGAGAGAGAAGAACTCCCTAACTACATCAAAGAAGTGGGAGGAAATGGTACAACAAAAACGGAAATCTCGAGCGCTATTTATAGGCGCGGATGGGGTCTGCGCGTCGCGACGCTAGTTCCGCGTCACGACGCCCGCTACAGTGACACGTGTCACTTGCTGATTTGTCGGCTCAGATCTTATCCGATGACGTGGCACTGTTTATGACGTCATTGCTTACGTCACTCTGAGGTGCGACTGTCGACAGCGTCAGATCGTGACACGTGGCAGCGGCGCATTTTAGCAAGTCTGTTGCGATGTTGACACGTGGCCTGGCGCAAGATAGCATAGATGATGATTGTCGGCACCGTTGTGATGATGACACGTGGCAGCGCAAGTTAGCAAGTCTTCTATGATGGTGACACGTGGCACGGCGCACGTTAGCAAAGTCACACTTTTCAAATTATGACCCGTTGACCCGGTGCATTTTAGCAAATCCGGCGCATGCTGGGCGTCGCGGCGCGCAATGCTCCAGCGTCGCGACGCGCAAGAGACGAAAATATTCCTGTTGACGCATTTTTGTCCGATTTTGCCTCAAATTGCCTCCAGTGCTTTCCAAACTTTATTTATCTGCAAAATAACAACAAAACACATCAAAACGTTCATAAAACTCGAGAAACAATACAAAACATTAGGTTAAATGAGTGAGAAATAATGATATAAATACCACTCATCAGCGTACACAGTACCTGTTAAAGCCCTGGACGACCAAAACCAAAGTATATTGATTGTCGTAAGTATTAGCGGTGCAAGTCTCAGGTTAAGACCAAATACATCTACCCTGATTTGGACTTCCATAGACATATAGTCATACTACCAATGGAATTCCAAGGGGTCTATCCAGAGCGAAGCTGTTTCCGTACCATCGGTAAACACAACCTCCTATTACACTTGCATGACTATCCAATACCCAAATATATGAGAACTATGATGTTATGCTCCCATAACACGCACAAGTGCAATACTACTCTATTTCACATTATCGATGTCCAATCTCGATAATACTACGACTAGGGATATTTTAATGATTAAACCTTAGTGGATTAATATTGTCTCATATCTTATTAATTCGGAACTAATCATATGGACTTTTATCATTTATATATCTCGGTAATCTAATTACAAATGATAAAAGAGAAATTTCCTTTGTCACATAGTTAATTTGTACAACAACACCATGTTCTGTACAAATAGTGATGCTATGGGTCATAATTGTCCAACAGTAATGTGTCTGACACAATTTGCTAATCAGTTATTTGCAATTGTTATGAATAGTTGAATGCAAATAGTAAAGCTAAAGAAATGAGATGCGTATAGAAAATATCAATTTTCACAATACTACAACTATAGGTATTGGATACCAGATCTCACATCTAGTTATTTAAAATATTAGTTAACGATTGTTTTGATATTTGATATTGAAACTTAAGACTATTGGATAATTACTTGTTCTTTATAAATAATTGTTATATTTTAAATATAACTAGTAGTGTCATTGACGTAGAGATAAACATTAAGAAAAATTATTCGGTAAAGTAAATAATTTAGAACAATTCTTTATGAGATTTTATCACTTGAGCATTGGATGCTTATTCTGTATGGTAAAGGATGATTTGATACGAGATCAAACCACATATCCTTATCCATTTAATGAATATTGTATTCGGGAAGGTGATTAAAATCTCATTTAACCAATGATTTGTCATTGGACCACCAGATTTATTAAACTGATACATTAGATGTATGTAGTTTTATGAATTGTAATTGCTTAAGGTAGTTTTCTTTACTTCGTAATGTAGTTTTATGAATTGTCATAACTTAGTTACGAGTTTCTGAAGGAATAAATATTGAACGTCTTGAAAGTATCAAGAACTTTCAATCTGTTCTGATGTAACGCAAATTGAACATTTTTGACTTGTTCAAATATATTCAATCTGAAATTTTTGAGAACTCAATCCTTAAAATTCATTACATATCTTTGAACTGTTCAAAGATATTTGATACGATCAAACATATGAATTTAAAGCAATTAGTTCTAAGGTTATTCAGTGAATATGATTCTTATTCAATATTATTCTTCCACGATTCCATATTGATGGAATTGAGTAGTGGGAGTAGTCGAATCTTATATGATTTGATTCGTTTGATATTGAATGTTACAAAATTAGTTTCAATACTCTTGGGGATATGCTCCAGTAACACTAGTTCATCTTTTTAATTTAGGTTCTATTAATTTCTACAGTTACATATATTATATGTATAGGTAGAAAATCTGAATCTTGAAAAGTTTGAGATTTGAATATTTCTTTTATATAATAGTTATATAATGGAAATTACTTACACCTCGGAGGTATAAGTAAAAGTTTATCATTTATTCTGTTTAATAGAATATTGTATTCTATTTGATAGAATATCTTTCCTACGATCCTAAGTAATAAAATCGTTTTATTACTTGGTGTGTAACATCGGATGTTAACAATTGTAAAAAAGACTTGACTTATTGAAGTCAAATGTGAGAATAATAAATTATAAATGGAACTATGTAATTAATAAGATGAAACAACCCTTATACATCTTCCGTACAAGTCCAATAGGATAACAGAATCATTTACGAGTATTTGATACTTAATGGTTCTGTTGTTTTCTTATTGAAGAAAATTATCCTATAACTTATAATGGAAGCGATATTTGTTATCGATTCTGGAAGTTCATCATTGAACCATAGATCTAAGATTGTTCATAGCTTACTACGATCAAGTTTTGAACTTGATAAAGCTTTCATTATGAATTAGTTCATGATATGTGCTAATTGTTTGCGCATCAAAAGCAGTGTGAGCTTATTAAAGGTTTGACCTTTATAGTATGACAGTGAGAAAAGTTATACTCATCAATCTATTGTAGATTCTGAGAAAACTTATCTCTAGTCACCCTAATTGAACAATTAAAGATATATTGGTTAATGTTGATATTAAACTGTACATTTTAGCTAAAGAATGCAAAGTGGCATTTTTTGAATGACTTATTCAGATAAGATATCAGTTGTGATTTCTTTGTTTAAAGAGTTTGTTCTGGAATGGCCCTAGTGTTTGTGTTCTGTTGAGATCGCAGTTTAGTGTGCTAGCTTAAAGAGCCTATTGTAGACTCGGATAAGTCTTCCGGAAATCCGTGTTCTCTATTTTTGATATCAGTCAGATTGTCTGATCTTGTAAAAGTATAGAGAATACATATGTGATTGAAGGGTTAGTGGGAGCGTACAAATTTCTTTCTAGTGTTATATATCCTAACAACATTATCATTATTATAGTAATAATGAGATGTTTGTGAGGTAAAAGGTTTACCTAAGTCTTCTTTACTCCGTGAAAGCAGTGGGAGTAGTCCCTGTTATATACGATATAAAGTTTTATATATAAGATATAAGACTAAGAGACTTGTGAGATACTCCTATTATTCTTACATTAGATATGATCTAATAAAGGATATAACTAGGCTATCTGTATGACAATTAGTAAAATTGTTGGACAGTTATTGTGTGTCTTATATAAAGTATTCATCTTTCATAAATGATGATTCCTTTTTCGAAAGAGATATTGATTAGAAAGTCTAATCGAACTTATGTATCATTTGATGATGACATAATAAATACTTTATAATGTTCAATTGTAGATATCAATTTAATCGTAATTGTTACGAGTTATTTTGATATCCTATAGACCAAAGGATGGATCTTGAAACACGTTCTTTGTGATCTTTGAGATATTAAGAACGAGTTTCTAATTCATGGAGAATACAGTCTGCAACCATTAGGGTCATATTAGTTTTGAGACTAATTATGACGTTAGACAGTCTACGTCATAAAGAGTCACAAAAGATGCAGTGGAAGTGTCACGCATGATTCTACAGTTACAGTGGAATAAGATGCAACTTATGAAGTATTGACTTATGAAGTTGCATAATGACCTTATAAATTAGAAGTTTTATATTGGTGTTGTACTTGCGGTTGTCCGCATAGTATTTTGGATTTGATCCATGAATACTTGGACAACTCAGTAGCTGTAGCACAATACTGATGTAGTGTCTGATTCCTATTAATGTATAATTTAGATTCTACAAAATATGAATGATGATGGCTATGGGAACGATGGAGTTTGTTTGACAAACTCAATATGTCATAGCGGACCTGCTTCTTGTTGCCTACCTTTTGAGTATTGGGTGAGCATTTGAGGGCCATGTGCATACGATACACATTGAGATGTGTATATGATACCGTGGATTGGTACAAGAGCAAGTGGGAGAAATTTTTGGGGTTGGTGCTCAGAGCGCCAATCCGGACTGTATTTATGTCTGATTCATGAATACAAACATCCATTTTTTCCATAATATTACTTACTTAGTGGTTGCACCTCTTGTTTTTATATACGTATTCGATCTGATTACGATTAGATTGAAACTAAATGTGGTTTAGTGATATGTATATGTTAGACAAAGGCTCGATAATATATAATGCAGTACACAGTTACAAAACTAGTTTGTAATTGACATTGGAAATTGACACTGTTAAATGTATATTATCAAATATAGTTCCTGGTTAAGATTTATTAACACGGGTCGGTTAGTCAAATCCGTTGAGACCAATACATGTCGTATATCGAGACTTGGTTCGATGGTTTATCCCAATGAACCATGAGTCTAGGGAGACTCGTATAGACGTGTAGGTGTTTATAGTAGATCAACACTGAATGACTCACCGAAGATTCTTAATGGATGGTACACCAACGTCAATAAGAATCTTCACGGGTTGAGTAGCATAGTGGTCCATCGACTTGAGATACCACTGTGGATGTATGAGATATCCTCCGCACTTATATGGCAGTCACATCACCGATCTATTTAGATCAGACCTCCGCATGTTCGTTGGGTGTGGACCGATCCTCAGGATATCCTGTGTGTATCAAGATAGGATCCGTCAGTTCTGTGTACAGAGCATAGGTAGTCCATATATGATTAGCAGTCATTTAAATCTGTGGCAACAGTATACTTCGGAAGTAAGTTCCGAATGTTATTTAGAGATTGCAAATAGATACGTCGATAGGATAATACCTATAGAGATTTGACGTTTACATCTATATCTCTGGTATTATCCGGATACCTGTGACAGAGGGATTATACGTATGCAATGACCTCGACCTGTATGATTCAGCTAGTTTATCCGTGCTCGTCATAATTTACGGGTGGGTAAATTATGGACACGAAATTAGATTTTGTGACGGATATACCTGAATCTAGAGAGTCTCACTAATGAAATATACTCGTAGAGCACTAGGGCGACTTTTATAAATAATGATGATTATTTATAAATCGTTTAAATGTTAAACGAAAAATACATGCGAACGGGCCGAACGGTCATTTCATAATTAATTTGTATTTGTATTTAATATATGATATTATTACATACACATTAATAAATTGTCAAATAAAGGTATTTGACATATATCATTAATATATGTATTTGAGATATTTAAAGTAAATATAATACATATATTTGAGATATTTGTATTTAATTAATTATTTAATTATTTAATTGTTAAATGATTAATATAATTAAAATATAAATATCTCACCAAATGATAAAGTTAGGAAATGATTATAAGTGTAAATTATTGACTTTATACTTAAAGGAAAAGGTTGTCAAATTGAATTTGACTTCCTTGGATATTTGTTTTAATTGTTAAAATTGAAAATATCCATTTTCCTTTTTTATTTGTAAAATTCGGCCATAATACCTAAATGAATATAATTGTTATATTTTTGAGTTGCTTTTGTTTACTTGTTGAATAATTCATTAAAGTGTAATGATTTAGAAAACAAGTTGACAAGTTGTAATTTAAATGAAACAAAAACTAAATATCTAGATATTTATACTACCAATTTCTGCCAAGGCAAATTTTTGGGGAGTATATATTGTTTTGTTTCACTTTTAGGGTTTAAGTGAAGTTCATTAGATACCAAATAAACATAAAAGAAGTTGAGAGAAAAGCTTGAAGGCTAAAGGAAAAAGCTTGGAAATCTTTGAGTTTTGTAAGTTTTTCTTTAAAGTTTTCAACATGAAAAATATTTCTAACATGCTTAGCATCATTTGTGTTGCTTTGGTGTTATCTCTCTTCTTATAGTTTGTGTTTATTTTGGTTGTGAACTTTGATGAAAGATTGATGCATGTAAGTAAGCTTGAAATGGTTTCAAAGCTTTACTTTTTATTCTTGGAAAATCAAGTTGTCATTCTAGAGTTGTTAAGCCACTCCTTGGTGACCTAGAATTGTTATAGAGTTGTTTAAAAGTTGTGAGGCTAGATTGGTGAAGTATTGAATAGATTAAAGTGTTGGATTTTGTAAATTTGGTGAAATTGGACAATTTGATGAAATTGAAAAATTAGGGTCCATAACCCCCTCCAAATTTGTATTTTTAATATATGTGATGTATTATGGTATGAATATGATGCATGTAAAATTTTAGGTTGATTGGATTTGATCTTAGCATGTTTTGAACTAAAGGGACCAAATTGTAATTAATTGAAAATTTTGGGTGGCTCACGACATTAGACTAGAAATTGGGGATTTGTGTGAAATCTAATTTTGATACATTAGATGTGTTGAAAAACATTTTAGAAATGATTTAGAATCATCCAAAATTGTATTTGACAACTTTTGGACTAAAATGATCAATTTATAAAGTTTTGGGGCAATTCGGTAATTACCAAGAAATTTGATCTCTTGTGTAATTTTTCAGAATTTGATAATTGGATAATTAAATAAATAAGTTTATTTAATTGATCCGAGAAAAAGTTTTGAAACCGGAAAATTTTGATTTTCCGCGATTCCGCTACATTACCGATATTCCCCCTTAAAACCCCATCAGCTATAACAAAGCATGTAATTATTCATGGATGATTTCTCAGTGTATGGGTATTCATTCAACCATTGCTTGTAGAATTTGGGATAGGTATTGCAAAGATGTGAAGGGGAGAAATTGCACTCCATGGTGCATGGAGGCATCATATTGGGACATCGATCAAAGGTATTGAGGTCTATAAAGTAAAAATTGAGACAATAAAAAAATTACCTCCACCATCATCCGTTAAAGGGATTCGAAGTTTTCTTGGACACACAGGCTTTTACAGAAGATTCATAAAAGATTTCTCCAAGATTGTCAAATTATTGTGCAACCTACTGGAGAAAGACATGCCTTTCCATTTCACCAAAGAATGCCACAATGATTATGAGATCATGAAACATAAGTTGGTCTTCACTCCCATTATAGTAGTGTCGGATTGGACACTTCCCTTTGAAGTAATGTGCAATACAAGTGCTTTTACAGTAGGTGTAGTATTGGGACAGTGTAAGGAAAATTTTTTCCATAGCATTTATTACGCCAGCAAGGCCTTGAACGAGGCACAACTCAACTACACAACAACTGGAAAAAAATTTTTGGCAATAGTGTTTACCTTTGACAAGTTATGATCTTATTTGCTAGGTCCAAATGTGATAGTCTACATAGATCATTCAGCCATCGAATACATGATAGCGAAGAAGGATGCCTAGCCAAGACTAATCTGTTGGGTGCTTCTACTGTAAGAATTTGATTTCGAGATCCGAGATAGGAATGGGACAAAAAATCAAGTAGCGGATCACCTGTCGAGACTTGAAAATTGGGGTACAACTGGTAATGAGATGACAATAAATGAGCCCTTCCCAGATGAGCAGCTATTTGCCACCATGCATAAAGAAGTCCCTTAGTATGCTGACTATTTGAACTATATTGTATTGGGAAAATGGCCAGTGGAATGGACACATCAGCAAAGGAAGAAATTCTTCAGCGAAGTCAAGCACTACATCTGGGATGAACCCTATATGTTCAAACGATATGCTGATCAGTTGTTACAGTATTCTTTACCACAATAGGAGGTCAATATCTTCCTCCACCACTGTCATTCCTCCGTATATGGCGGACACTTCAGCGGAGACAAGACCGTAGTTAAAGTGTTGCAATCAGGTTTGTTTTGGCCCACTCTTTTTTAAAGATACTCATATGTTTATTCTTCACTGTGATAGATGCCAAAGAACGAGTAATTTCTCTAGAAAGAATGAATGACCTCTCCAAAGCATCCTAGAAGTTGAATTATTTGATGTTTGGGGGATCGACTTCATGAGACCATTTGTTCCATCACATGGAAACCTTTACATTGTGATTAGAGTGGACTACGTCTCCAAGTGGGTGGAAGCAACATCATTGCCATCTAATGATTCCAAAATGGTACTATAATTCCTCAAGGATAACATCTTTACCCGCTTTGGAACCCCTCGAGCAATCATCAGTTATGGTAGCATGCATTTCTGCAACAAGTACTTCAATGCACTCCTAGCTAAATATGGAGTTACTGATAAAGTTGCCACTGCTTACCATCCGCAGAAAAGTGGTCATGTTGAAGTCTCTAATAGAGAAATCAAAAGAATCCTGGAGCGCTCCATCAGTTTAACAAGGAAAGATTGGTCCAGAAAATTATATGATGCATTGTGGGCCTACTAGACAGCTTATAAGACACCCATTGGAATATCCCATATCGACTAGTGTTCGGAAAGGCATGCCATTTGCTTGGGGAATCTGAGCATAAAGCTTACTGGGCTTTGAAAAAGTCGAATTTTGATCTTCAAGCAGCGGGGGAGAAACAACTCTTCTAACTGAATGAATTAGAAGAATTTCACCTCCATGCTTATGAAAATACCAAAATTTTACAAGGAAAAGACTAAGAAGTGGCATGATCAGAAAATAATGCACATACAATTTGAACCGGGGGACCAAGTGTTACTTTACAACTCGAGGCTTAAACGTTTCCCTGGAAAGTTAAAGTCACATACAATTTGGAATCTTATGCAGCATATCAGGCCTAGTACAACCAATCTATGGAGAAAATGCTCCGCTTAATGAATGGCCAATTGAACATCAATGCATAGCAATTCCCAATGTTTCCTCATCCTCGAGAGGCAGCCGGCGATGATGACGATGAGGCAGATGCATGACTCCATCACGGTAGTGTTGTTCCCTACTCCTTAATTTATGTTTTGCATTGTATTGGGGATAATGCCATGTTTAGGTTTAGAGTGGGTTGTTTATTTATTTTATTTCTTGCTCTATCATGTTTATTTCCTGCATATTTTATTTTGTTTGATGCATGTTTGTTTTAATTCTTACATGTTTTTTTAAAAAATACAAAATAAATAAAAAGTCATATGATGATTTTGTTTGTCTGAGTGTGAAGTTTTAGGAAACGATAAGGGCTAACTTCATTTTTATCCTATAGTTTGAGCATAATATCTAGGTCAGACCCTCATGCACTAGAAAATAATTCTATAACGTGAGATACTAAGGAATTAACAAAGTGACTAGTTGAAAGAATTGGTGAATGATGAATGATCGTTTGCCTGAATATTTGTTTCTGTCTGCATTCAATTATGATGTATGGTATGATATCAATACAAGTTTAAAAAAAAAAGACCACCTATAATCGATAAGCGTGAAGTTACCCATGGGCGAGTATTATGACCATCATGAGGAGAAATGCTACATTAAATGATAAGTGAGTCTAAAAATAAAATCAAGTTATAAAAAAAAAGCCTTTCATACCACACTAAGCACATATAGATCGACAGAACAATCTTTTTTATATTTAGATTCATTAGATCCATCGATTATCGAGTTTTAAGACGAAATCACCGAGTTAATTCACTTAGAATCAAAGCTGTAAGCAGATCTATTTACACATACACACTTGGAGTCCGATTTAGATGTTTTATTCAAAGAAATGGATTTTAGCTGTAGTGTACATTTTGAAGGTTCCTTCGACTTCTTTACAGGACAATCTCTGGGACATTATGTATATAACTACCATAATTGTTTGTTTTGTTTCTTTTATATTGTTATTTAGTTTTGTATAATTGCATGTGCATTTGATTAACGTTTGTGGGTATCGTCGTTGTAAACCCTCATGAGACTTTAACTCGTCCACTAGGGTCATCTACGAGTTTAAAGGCTTGTTACATACGCTAAATGCAATTGTGATCCCTACGAAAATGGTTTAGGTTATTTTAGTTTTAGTTTTTTTTTTTATTTCATTTCATTTTTAGTTTTGCTCGAGGACTAGAAAAATGTTAAGTTTGGGGGGTGTGATAAGCGATGAATATATTAGTATTTACCGCCCATTTAGCTTGATGTTTTGTTAGTTATCTCGAGTCTTACGAGCGTTTTGATATATTTTGGGTTGTATTACAGATAAAAATAATATCGAGACCCAATGGAATCAACTTGGGATGAAAGCAATAAAATATGGAGTAAATATGGGCAAAATTATAACTCAGCTACGCGTCCCGATACCGAAACGCTCGTCGTGATGCAATTTGAAGCAGTAGGTGCTGAACTGGTAACACTAGCGCATCGGGATGCTAGACTTTGAGTGTCACGACGCTGATCCACTCATGTCGCGACAGAACCTTGAGAGTCGATTCGCAATAAAGAACAAAACTGAGGCAGAATGTGCTGAAAGATGAGCTGTTGGATAATATGACCCATAGCGTCACTATTTGCACATATCATTGTGTTGTTGTAGCAAATTAACTATGTAATAAGGAAATTGCACTCTCATCATTTGTGATTAGATCACCATAGATATATAAATGAAGAGAGGTCCATATGATTAGTTCCTTGATTGAGATGATATGAGACAGTATCAGTCCACGAATGATTAATCATTAAATATCCCTAGCCGTAGTATTATCGAGACTGGACATCGATAATGCGGAATAGGCTAGTATTGCACTTGTGTGCGTTGTGAGGGCACAACGACATAGTTCTCATATATATAAGTATTGGATACTTATGCAAGTGCGATAGGAGGTCGTGTTTCACCGATGGTACGGGAAACAGCTTCGCTCTGGATAGACCCCGCGGAATCCCATTGGTAGTATGTCTGCGTGTCTATGGGAGGCCGCATCAGGGTAGGTGTATATGATCTTAACCTGAGACTTGCATCGCTAGTACTTGCGACAATCGGTAAACTTTGGTTTTGGTGGTTGGGGGACCTAAACTGGTTCTGTGTTCACCTCTTATGGGTTTATCAGGAATCGTAGTGTACTGGGTGTGATGTCAAGATGGAAGTGTCACTTCAGACATATGGAGTTGATGATCGCGCAGGATACAGAACTAGTGCTCTATAAAAGGTTGCAACCATCGGGACAATATGACTAGGTCAGGATTGCCCGATTCACAGAGACTAGTTGCTTGATGTCCGATATATGTTTCGTACGGGGCAGACACATTTCCAGCCCCAGGCCTAACATGTGATCGTCCGATACTGGATCGATATACGCAATACAATACAATTGTATATTACGCTTGATATAGATCTTAATATTCTTTAAAGGATATGTCCGGAGAATTTGGTAGACATCGTGCTTTGCTAGGAGCCGACCATGTCTCGTAAATCAGTAGAACGTAGTACTTGGTACGTACGTGATTCGGATACTCCGACGACCGTATTTACTGCCAACTTATCCGGAGATCTCATGGGTCGCTTCCCGATAATGCACCGATGACGCATAACTCGAACTCATTAATAATCTGGGATTATATAAAAGAAAGAGAAAATTAATCTGGGATTAATTACGGAGATATTTTATCTCGGATAAAATATCGTCTAAAGAGAGAGAACGATTAATTCGGAATTAATCGATTAAATTAATATATTCGATATATTAAACGAAATTAGATTTCGACGCAGAATTAAAATTAGATTTTAATTCGGGCGAACGAATTAATTTGGAATTAATTCGTTGGCGACGTGAATAGTGAATTCGCTAGGCGTAATCATCTAATTACGACGCGACAGAAAAATCGTTAATTTGGAATTAACGAACCCGAGCCCGAGTGTAATTGCGAGCGCATTCGTATTTTGGATTCGAGTGCGGCGACGCAAGTCACATTAAGCGTCAAATCAATCGTCACATCGAGCGTCAAATCAAATGTCACTTTGAGTGATGTGATTGATTGATGTGATTGAGTTGATTGATTGAAAGACTTACATCAAGTCACTTTATTAAAGTGACATGTGAATAGTTGATGTAAGTAGGTGTAATAGTGTTTGGAGGGAAAAACATTTACTTTTGATTTTAATTTAATCAATTAAGTAAATGGTTTTAATATATTTTCTTGGAAAATATATAAAGCATTTTTTGGAAAATGCTTTACTAAGTCATTACACTTTTTCACCCTTTTCTCTCTCACCATTTCTCCTCTCCTCTCACGCCATTTTGAAGCCTTTTTACTGGTTTTTCAAACCAGTTTGGGCGTGACTTTGGGAAGCAAATGAGTGGATTTCATTTGATGATATCTAGTGCTAGCACACTTGTGAACATTGCGAAGGTGTTAGGGAGGTTCACCCATGAGGCGGGACTCATCCGACGGAGTTTGGAGCTTCGTTTTGAGACCCGAAACTGCCAAACCAGTGAGCATGGACTGCTGCAGTGGCGTGAGCAAGGCAGTGAGGTTTTTGGCTTGAAACGTCTTCAAATCGACTCAACCGATCGATGTAAGTATTCCGCTATCTTCGTCGATGTATTTACACATTAATTTCATTGCTTGTTTGATCTTGGGACCTTAATAAAAACCAACATGAGCGTCGCGCCCCTAGACTTTGCGCGTCGCGACGTTGACTTCTTAAGAAATACGCGTCGTGACACTGAGACTTGCACGTCGCGATGCGCCCACGTGTTTCATACTTTTCAGGAAGTGTACTCAAGAAGGAACCACAACCCCTTATATAAGAAAGTTCGTTCCAAGCCTTAGACATCAGTTGGGAGAGAGTCTCAAACCATATTTCCAGAGCCTCCAAAGTGATTTTTGAGTGATGGCAAAGCACATCAAACATCATATAGAATTGGAATTCAACATCAAAGAAGAGGAAGGCTTTGATCTTCAATAGAGTTTATTCTTTCATTCTCTTTTATGATATTTTGTATAACATTGATTATTTATTTAGAAATCTCAGCTATGTGTTTGTGTTGTAACTAAATATATTATCTAGGGTTGTGATGAAACCCAATATTGATGATTTTATAAATTGAATTACTTTATATCTTGTGTGATGTTTTGGCTTATTTATTGAATTTAGATCTTAATGCTTCTTGTTGATTGATCACCAATGAGATTGTTGTGGTAAATTTAGATAAACTTGACAAATGGATTTTAGATTTAGCCTTAAATTCAGTAGCACATGACTTTATTTTAGGGGAATTCCCTCCATAATAGAAATATACATGTAGGGCGTGTGTAACCATAATTGGAACTTGACCTTAATGAATTTGGGTTTCTTAGTTAACATAAAAATATAGTTAATTCAGTCACTTTGAATATTTGCATTCGACCATCGAAAAAGTCTTGTGGATACATTTGTGTTCCAGGTTAGTAAGTCAATATATTACATAAGTATAGGGTAATCAATTCATCTTTAGAAGAATATTGAGAGGATTTACAACCCTGGATATTTTTATATCATTGATTAACTTTGGAATCTATCATATTTTTATTTATTTGTTTTAGATAAAGTGACCATCCAAGCAACAACTACAATCAATTTCAATTAGATACTTGTAGAAAATTAGCTTCAATAATTAATAGAATAAGTAATAAGTTCTCGTGGGATCGATACATTTTATACTTCTTGAGCGATACGTGCTCTTGCGAACGTGTGTAAACTGTGATCACTTATCCAATTTAGGCACTCGTTTAGGGCCTCAACCAAATACAAAGTCCGATAAATAGTTGTCTCTATACATTTAATTAATATATTATAAAAAAAATTTATTAATTTTTACGTTAAAAATTAATAAATTTTACCTAATTGATTATTTAATTGTAGTATAATATCATTAAAATTATTAAATTATTATATTTTAATAAATAAATACCTTGATCTTTTTTGTTTTCCAAACAAAAATATGATTATTTTCTTATTTTTTTTCTTAAATATATAATTTAATAAAGTTTGATTAGAAAAATTCGCCTAAGCCTCAACAAAACATGAACCGCCCCTTCCCAAATCCTAAAATATAACCATTAGTAGCCACTTGCATGCTAAATATCCTTCATTCTGCGTATCCATAAGTCTTCCATAAATGCTCAAGTTCTTAATCCCTAATTCTAATAGAGACAAGGTAAGTTTGTACCTCTTGTTACAACGAATATCATAAGAATGTGCACATATAAACTATAAACATGGTCAAACCATGCTGGCATATATAGTTACAACAAAAATCAAAACAAATCACATGCAAAATACCTATTACACTAAATATATACAAAATGATGTACATAAGATGCCAACAAAATGGCCCAACTTGATCACTACAAAAAAGGGTCAAATTACTGGTAGAATATCGATGTTTAAGAAAATGGTGATGAATTTTTCTATTGATAAATTAGTGAAGAAAATTTTATCTTTAAATGGAGGTGGTATATCATGTGCCGGGTGTATACACCTTCTCTCCACAACAGGCGGGCCCCACAACATAATATAATTTTCGCTTTAAATGTGGTGTCAATTTGTGGCGTCACGTGTTATGGTGATCAATTTTTCTATTGATAAATTACTAATGAAAAAATTATTTTTAAATATGATGTTAATTTATGGCGTCACGCGTTAGCAACGAAATAACGAGGGAGGGAAGATTGAATCAATTTGTAGTACCCAGACCCTTCTCTTTAGTTGGCAGCCTGGTTTCTACTCACTATGCCGCCCAATGATGTATATAATTTATAGGGGGTTCGTTTAGCCCATTATATATTGGCCTTAAAATTTTATTATTAGTTTAATTTTTTAATTAGCAGTGATTAGACTTTTACCAATAGAGATTGTTCCTTTGATAACATTTATTACCGAAGGAATTTACTTATTTAATGACGGATATTAAATATGTACCGAAGAACTTCGGGAACAATTCTGTCAGTAATTTAATTTTTGTTAGTAGTAGATAGTCATGATTGGAATGTTATTCTCGGATAACTTTTTCACAATCTTATTTTTTGGGATCATCCTCATTAATTTGAATGAAAAAATAATATATACCTCGTAACGATTACAAGATATATCTTATCATATATACTAGAAAGTTCTTCACATGCAATCATGAGCATGCATGCATATGCTTCTGAACAACTTTATCCAAGCTCGGAAAGGCTTGTAATAGAATCATAACTTGCACTATATGATTGCCTGATACATAAACGATTGCAAATATCATTCCATTGTCAGTACCCATCATCCCTATATAATTAATTTATCCATTCTTTTACCTTTACAACGACTAGAACACAATCCACAAACACACATGCAAGTTTTGATCTTGATCTCTTTTTCTCGTTCTCTTTTATATACATAAAAAGATCATGTTAACCAAATGGTATATCATTATCTCAGCCTCAGCCATGTCCATGTGCGTCCAATTTAAGCCAAAATATAATGATATGTTCCACAATCCTTCTTCAGCTTTTTCATAATTGCAATTCTATATTAAAGTAAATTTTCTTGTTTTATTATTAATTATCTTACGAATTTTTTATTTTTTTATATGAATGTTAAAACATTAATAATAATAGAAAAAGAAAGGAGAATCATGCAATAAAAAACTGTTAAATGGCAAGCGAAAGCCCATATTGGCTAAAATATCAACTACCATGTTACCCTCTCTAAAAGTGTGGGAGACGTTAAAATCTATTTGATTAATCATAGATTTGTAGTTGAACCATATTGACCAAGAAGGGAGGTGATCCGGATTTTTTAGACAAGAAATTTGAATCACTCTCAAGCTATATTCTCCTCCACCATGCTGAACAACATGTTCAATAAGCCAGATAATAGATAAAATTCTCTGCATAAAACGACGGGTGCTCCCTAGTGAAACTGCGGAAAACAACCTTTAAAAGCACCATTAAAGCCCCTATAAATGGCACTACATTAAGCAACACAATGATTATTTTTGTAAAACTGTATTACTTTCACCCAATTGGATAAAAACAATGTGAATTTTGGGAGCTCTACAAAGAAGCCAGTCGAAAGCCGTAAGTCTCATAAATGGGAAACTTTAACCAGACATTACACTCTCAGAATCTGGATGTGGACATCAGTGAAGGCTTGAGCCGTGAGGCTGGCAATCCAGAGTTCTCAAATCTGAGCTGATTTTTGAATTCCAAATATATGATAGAGCACCAGAAGGCAAGAGAGTCTCCATAAAGCTCCTGAATGCTGAATAAAAGAAGTATTTTTTCCAAGACATATTTTTTTCAAAGGGATAGTCCAATTGGTAGTAATGGTTCAATTCTCCCGGTTAATTCTTAAATTTGTTTTTTGTATCCGTTCGGATAATAGAAAAAGAATACTAATGAGTTGAAGAGTCAATAAAGTAACCTAATAAACTTTCTAACAAGTAATTCTTTGTTTTAAAGAGTAGTGATAGATCTACTTTATGAATATAGAATGAATACATACTTATAATTTTAAACCAATAAAAATATTATGTGTCTAAAAAAGTTATTTAATTAAATTAAAACTCATTCAATACGTCTATATATTATTGTTTGGTTTTTAAAATGAAATCAAGTACTAGAATCATGAGCATGCATGAATGCTTCTGAATAACTTTATGCAAGCTCAAAAAGGCTTGTAATAGAATCATAAATTGCACTATATGATTGCCTAATATATAAATGATTGGAAATATCATTCCGTTGTCCGTCCCCATCATCCCAACACAATTATTTAATCCATTCTTTTACCGAATTTTTATCTTTACAACGACTGGAACACAACCAAAACAGACATATGCAAGTTTTGATCTAGATCTCTTTTTCTCGTTAACTTTTCATATACATTAAAAAAAGTCATGCTACCCGAATGGTGTATCATTATCTCAGCCTCAGCCATGTCCATGTAACCAATTTAAGCCAAAATATAATGATATGTTCCACAAACCTTCTTCAGCTTTTCTATATTAACAATTCTATATGGAAGTAAATTTTCTTGTTTTATTATTATCTTACTATTAGAATTAGACCTTCAAATGAGGGAAAGGAAAGGCAAGTCGTAAGTTGGGTTGCATGTGAAAGGCCACGCACTATATTGAGTACAGAACTAGTAGTATGAAGATCTACTTCATCGGAAAAATAATTAGCATGCATGCAGCTTGACTTGGCCCTTTGGACCCTATTTTATGACCTTTTCCCTCTGATTATAATAAATTGCCTATAATATACTGCAGATATTAATTATGCCCTTTGTTAATTTTTTTTTTGTTGTTATTTTTGTTATTTTTTAATCTGAATGATAAAACTTTAACAACGGTAGAAAAAGAAAGGAGAATTATGCAATAAAAAACTGCTAAATGGCAAATCTAAGTATCCCACCATATAAAGGAAAGGCAAGCTAAGCCCATATGGGCTAAAATATCAACTACCATGTTACCCTCCTGAAAGTGTAGGAGACGTCAAATCTACTTGATTAATCCTGGATTTTGAAGTTGAACAATCTATTCGGGAGTGACCAAAAAGGGAGGTGATCCGGATTTTTTAGACAAGAAATTACTGCTTTTGAATCACTCTCAAGCCATATTCTCCTCCACCCAAGCTGAACATGTTCAATAGCTAGGATTATAGCTAACATCTGACCAGAAAATGAGGTCTGAGTCCCTAGAAACTGCGAAAAACAAACTTTAAAAGCACCATTAAAGCCCCTATAAATGGCACTACATGAAGCAACACTATGATTACCTTTTGCAACACCATCTGTGTTAGCTTTCACCCTATAATGCCCAGACACACCATTTCCCTGCCGTTTCGTATTTCTGATATGCTCGGAAATGTTTCCGACACGTTTCCGAGTTTTAAATTAAAAAATAATTAAAATTTGGGATACGTTTTTGACATGTCGTGGATATCATATCTAAACTTTTCAGGTGTTTGCTTTGTGAGCAACATCACGTACGGGACAACATTTGTGTTGTTTTCACATGAAGGACAAGACGAGTTTATGGAAATATCGCAAGAATTTTCGAAGCTATTTGGCATTTAATATAGCTGATTTTATACAGTGGATGGGTTGGATTAATGCCAGGGAGTTTAATGAGAGGATGGCAAAAGAGCACGAGCTTCGTTAGATGTGTTTATTGATAGTACTATTAATGAGCATATGAAGAAGAAAAGGATTAGATGAGGGTTGTTGAAGAAAGCAAAAATATTTGTGATACTGAAACTGACACAGTTGATGAATTAATGGCGTTTTACAGTGAATATGCAGTGTAAGGTGACGGTGATAATATACAGTCTTTATTTGAAGCTCACTAGAGTGCAAATATAATTGAAAATAATTTTTCGAGCAAGAATGAAATAGGTTTATATACATCGTATATTATTGTTTTATTTATATATATATTTATAATATGTTTTTAAAAAAATTATATTATTATTTCATAGTATTAACGTTTTTCCAACGTGTCTTTATCCTTAATTTTTTTAAGAAAATGATGTTTCTGGTGTCCGTGTTTATATCCGTACCCGTATGCGTATTCGTGCAAACTAACATTCATCTCATGAATAAATTAAAGGGAGAATTCCAAAATACAGTGTGAATTTTGGGAGCCCTACAAAGAGGCTAGTCTAAAGCCGAAAGCCTCATAATGGGAAACTTTAACCAGACATTGGCTATCAGAATCTGGATGTGCGACATCAGTGAATGTTTAAGCCGTGAGGCTGGCAGTCCAGAGTTCTCAAATCTGAGCCGATTTCTGACTTCCAAATATGATAGAGAACCAGAAGGCAAGAGAGTCTCCATAAAGCTCCTGAATGATGAATAAAAGAAGTATTGAAGGTTGTTTCCTAAAAAGTGTCGGGACTGTAATGAGGAAGAAAATATGTACCGAACAGGCTCGCCACCCAGGTCCAAAACTGCTGAACAACGAGACTGTTTGGGGAAAATCAAGCATCTCATGAAATGACATGTGACTAAACGAAGAGGGCTCTCAGAACCTATCACCAGGGTTTCATAACAGAATCCATCACCAGGATTTGATAATAGAACCCATCACCTGAGTCTGAAGTCAGGGCCTTCATCAAAGTATGATAATAGAACTCATCACCCGAATATGCAATCATGACCTTTATAAAGGTCTGATAATAGGATCCATTACCAGAATCTAAAGTCATGACATCCATCAGAGTCTGACCTTAAAACCTATCGCCAGAATCTGATAATAGAACCTCCATCAGAGTCTTAATTTCGGGTTTACCGATAGAAATTTCATATCAGGCTTGGCTCCAACGAAGGTAAGCAGAAGTCACATAAGGAATAAGCTCGAAATATCGGCTCCTTGATGGCACGAATATTCTAAACAAAAAATCAGACAGTAAATTGATTATTTTCTGTTTCTTTAAGCTGGATAACCGCCTAAAATAAGGAAACCCCGAGATTCTAGGGAATGGGCTAGTTAGTGGGGAATGTCATATCTTCCACTGTCAGTTTTATCTTTCTTGTAATGAAGTATTATAAATAAGGGGAGAATCCTGAGAAGAAAGGATCGATATTTTATTTTACCAAGCAATAATAGTGCATTTCTTGCCAAAAACTCTATATTCTTCATTTGATTCTATTGTTTGGGAATTTTATTATACAAACAATTAACGCCGTCTGTGAGAAACTGAGATGAAAAGTTATGTAAATGGTTTTCTGTAATTAAAAACCCAAGAAGATTCACTCAATCAAACACGTAAAAATGGCCTTAAGGAATAAAAAAATCTAGAGTCTCTACGTCTACTGCCCATCAGGTTGAAGAATTATCCAACCATCTGATGCACATGATGGACATCTCTGCGATAAAGAATGAGATGATGAAGCAGATGTAGGACCAATTACAAGCCATGAAAAAGTTGTTTCAGGAACAGATTAAGGTTTTGTGACAAGAGAATTAGGCACTCAAAGTCCAGGTTTAGAGACCCGGCCTTAGGAAGGACATGGGGAAAGGGAAGGAATGAGCTACCATTGAGGACCTCCGTGAGGAAGGGCGACTAAAGGAGGACCAGAATGAAGGGCCCTCGGGAAATAGCCCCATCCAAGTCAATGGTGAAGATTTTGATGCAGAGGGCCCCAAAAATCTGGGCCAAACGTGGAGATGGGCGGAACATAAGGAGAAAAAACAATCAGAGAAGGAAACCCGTTGGAAAGAGGAATGTGTTGATGAAAATTTGGTCATGGAAATTAAGAAGAGGATCAGTGGAATTCGGGTGCAGACCCCGACAGACCTAGCAATCAGAGAAATGTCCAGCTCACCATTCCAAGAATGGACCGAAGAGGAGTTACAGTCTTGAGACTTCACCTTGTCCAATTTTGACATGTAAACTGGGAAGTGAGACCTAGTTACTCACTTGGTTTAGTTTCGGTAAAGGCTCTCGCTAGAAACCACCAACGAGGGTCCGATGTAGAAATTGTTCATCACCACTCTCACCGGCAACACAATCTCTTGGTTCCTACAATTGCCAAAGAGATCCATAAGGAGTTTTGAAGGAGGTTCATATTGGAATACCATGGCAATTGTCCCAAATAAGTTATTATAGCGGACCTGCAGCTTGAGCAGAGATGCGTGTAAGGGTTTTTAGGGGGTATAACCCGGTAACGCAACAGAACGTGGAAAAATAAATTTTTTCGATTTCAATAATTTTCTCTGACAATTAAAATAAAAATATTTATTCTAATTACTAAATATTTTAAAACATAATTTTTTTACCCAAAAATCATATTTTTCCCTTAATTACTGTGAGACCCAAAAGGTTTGTATTTTGATCATTTTAGTCCTAATTTGTCAAATTAAAAATTTAAGTGATTTCAAATCACTACCAAAAGAATTTATACATATCATATACATCAAAATATAACTCACAACAAAAATCCTAAATTTCTTACAAATTATCGACAGCTCCCCAAACTTTCTTTTTTATTATATATATCATTATACAACACATATATGAAAGGCCCCAATTTTAGTTGAGGTATGAGCCCTAATTTATTAAATTAATCCAATTAACAAAAGTAACTAAAATTAAACAAATCCAATACTTTAATCTAATCCTTACAGCCCTAAACAAGTATCACCACTTTGAAACAACTCAAGAGCAATTATAGGTCGTCAATGAGTAACCTAACAACTCTAGAATGATAACAAGATCATCAAATGATAAAACAATGTACTTATACACCATTTACAAGCATACTTATTAACATGCATGCTCACATCTTTCATTCATGCTTCCAACCATCTTATTACAAAACTAAGAGAGTACAAAAAATTCCAAGCAATACATGTTGTAGCTAAGAACCCTAGAAATATTTTTCTAGTTGAAAGAAAGTAGAAAAACTTACACGAATTGAAATTTTCTTCACTTTTCTTCTTAACACTTAACTTTTTCTCTCAACTTTCTTTTTGTAACTTTGGATGCTCAACACTTTGTGTGAAGCAAATGAAAAATATAACACTTATATACTTTTAGGTTTGGCCGAATTTGGCCTTAGAAAAAGAAATAATATATTTTCATTTTTCTAGCTAACTAAGAAACAAGAAGCCAAATGCCATTTGACAACCTTTCTTTAATCATTTAACACATAAATAAATAAATAAATAAATAAATAAATAATTCAATATAAATATATGAAATATATGTATTATATTTATATTAAATCATCCAAATACATTTATTAATGATATATGTCAAATATCATATTTTGGCATTTAATTAAAGTGTATTTAAGAAAATCATACATTAAATACAAATACACATTAATTAGGAAATGCTCAAAAGGTCCCTTTGCATGTATCATTCGTATAACCATTAAACAATTTATAAATAATCAATATTATTCATAAAAGATGCCATAGTGCTCTACGAGTATATTTCATTGGTGAGACTCTCTAGGTTCAGGCATATCCGTCACGAAATCCAATTTCGTGTCCATAATCTACCCCCCGTAAATTATGACGACCACAGATAAACTCGCTGAACAGGTGGAGGTCATTGCATACATATAATCCCTCCGAAATAGGTATTCAGATTATTCCAAAGATATAGATATAAACGTCAAATCTCTATAGATATAATCATGTCAATGTTTCTATTAGAAATCTCTTAATAACACTAAGAACTAGCTTCTACAGTTTACCATGGGCCCATGGATTAACACATTACTAATTCCATATTGAATACATGTGCTATGTACACAGAGCTGACGGATTCTATCTTGACACACACAGGATATCCTAAGAATCAATCCACACCCAACGAACAAGTGGAGGTCTGACCTAAATAGGTTGGTGACGTGACTACCATCATATTATGGAGGATATCTCATATATCCACAGTGGTATCTCAAGTCAAAGAATCACTCTGCTACTCAACCCGAGAAGATTCTTTATTCACGTTGGTGTAGCATCTATTAAGAATCTTCAGTGAGTCGTTCAATGTTTATCTGATATAAACACCTACATGTCTATACGAATCTCCAAGACTCATGGTTCATTGAGAATCTACCATTGGAATCCAAGATTCTAATATACGACATGTATCGGTCTCAACAGGTTTACTTATTGACTAAGTAATATAAACCTTGGCCATGAACTGTTAAAGAAATGATATTGTTGACATACTTAAGAAGTCGTTCTTTACTCCCAAGTATAAGATTGTCGAAGTAATAAAATAACCCAGTAAGACATGGGTCGATCCACAGGGAATAGATTTAGTAAAATAAAATAAAAATTCTAGTGAAAAATTAAAAGGTTGAATTGTTTTGGTGATTGGAAATTTAAAATTAAATTGCAATAATAAAATAAAATACTAGGGCTATGGGTGATGAGTGGTAAATATATTATTATTTCCCACTCATTTGACCTAATATTTTGTATAGTTTCTTGAGTTTTGTGAATATTTTGATGTGTTTTGTGTTATTTTGTAGATAAATAATGTTTCAGGACCCTCTGGAGGTCATTTGGGGCCAAAATAGTGAAAAACGGAAAAAAAAGGTATTTTCATAATTTTGCGCGTCGCGACACGCAAGCCTTTGGCGCCGCGACGCCTAACGTGCTCTGATCCATGCTA